>JAVJGJ010000047.1:4293199-4325678 GCA_035590215.1 Microhierax caerulescens | reverse complement strand
GATTTGCCCCCCCCCCAAAAAAAAAAAAAACCAAACCAAAAAACAACCAACCACCAAAAAATACAAAACCCCACAAAAAAACAACCAATCAAAAAACCACCCCAAAATCCAAAAATCAAACAAAAAACCTCTAAACCACCAAAAAACTTGTAAGGCATTTTCTGGAAGGTAAAAACTAGGCTTTGTTGCTCCATCCAGTGCCAAAATAATTTGAAGAGCTGGTGACCTTGGGATTCCCTAAGGAAGGGTGTTTCAGGGTGTTTCATGTAGGGATGGCTCAGGCAATAACTGCTGCAGGTTTAGGGACGGGTGGAATCTGACTAATAGCAAGAAAACCATTAGCTGTATGTACAGCTGTTATAATTGAAACTGAGGCCTCCAGGCATCTAAAAGGAAGCCAAGAATCCTGTCTATGGAGTTTTCTCCTGAAGGAGGACTTTTTTTTTTTTTTTTTTTTTTTTTTAATTTCTGCGTGCAAAGACTTAATAGTTGCCAATTACAGTGCTTCCAAAAATTTAACTGAGGAGGTGAGAGGCTCCATTCTAAGAGCCATGTCTAAGGCTTCCATTCTTTATGCCTTCTGTCTAATGTACGCTTGGTTTTGGCTTCTTCTTTTGAGGTTCTGAATTCAGTCTTAATTGGGGAAAAGGATTATATCGATGGCAACAGAACTCGAGTCTGAATTATACCCCCGTGGCCACTGAAATCAGGATGACTTCAGGGGCACATTACGTGGTTAGTTAACAAAAAATGACTGGGACTTAAATGTCTACCGAAAATGACTGACAAAGTCAAACAGCCCCCATCTCAAGTGGAGACATGTCCCTTCCCAGTGAAAGCCATACCAATTCCAGTGGGAGCCAGTTTTATGTCTCCATATGGTTCAGGTTGTCTGTGTATTTGGTGTCATCCCAGCTACTGCCCGTGCGGGCTGTGAGGTTAACGCAGAGGTTAAGTACGCTCAGGCTTTAATACTTTCTGTGCATCTTAGTGTGAAATCCAGTTTGTGCTCTGAAAGCACCGTTTTATTCTTCTAAACGATAACTTTGCCATTTTAATGGCAAGTCACTCAGACTTCTGATAACCTCTGTGTGGAATTTAATGCGCAAGTGCCTCTTTTGAGATCAGACTGAAGTGTAGTTTACATTGAAAATTTTATCCATGACGTATTTTGGTTTAAACCAAATAGGGAGGCTTCAGGTGCTGGGTTTTGATTTGTTATTGTTGTTGGATCAATGTCTGAATGAATTCGTGGCATGGATAGCTGACACCAACTATGGCCCCAGAAGTTTTATTGTTTCTTCTTTCTCCTTATGGAATAAACATAGTGAGGTCTTGTTGTATGTAAAAGGTAAGTGTAGAAATGTAATGACCTCCAAAGCCTGAGGATTAAAACCATAAATTCCACATGTTGAAAATCATTAATTCTTGCTGAAGGCTTCTTGGCTGCTCACTCTAACCAATCCACATGTATGTCTAAAATACATTTTGACAAAACCCCTCTGCACGCAAATAATTTTATTAAGGGAATTAAAAATACTTGATACAAGTGAAGGATGAAGCTTGATTTGATCATTTTCTAAACATTTATGGCTGATGACTGCATGTTTAGAGGCTAAATTGACGATAAAGGGTTCTGCTATAGATACCATCGTATTCTGAAAAGCATCTAGCTGCCATCAGAGGCAAGGACCTCTATAAGGGAGTATTTTAATGGGAGCCATGGCTGTTGAAAAGCCGTACTTGCATCTTAGCTGTTATTTTAAATGTAAGATGAAAGGATGCACTCCTTAAACTCAAATTTTTAAGGACATTTTTCTTTCTTTGTAAGGCCTTGCCTGTAAATGGAAAGGCAGTCAGGAATAATCCCTGTCTAGTGGCTTGCCACTTATGATCAATCTTAGTTTAAGCTAGAATAATGCCTTCTGTGGGTGTATTTCATACAGAGGAACATCGATTGGTAATGCTTTTTAATACTTTGTACTGCTGCAGGGAAGTTTCCTCCACTTGCTCATAAAGCAAAGGTGGTCACAGTATCACAGAACTTGCTTAGACATTTCGGATATGCATTTATATGTACTAAAAATTCACTGTACAGTTCCAAATTATTTCTGAGGTTAAGCTGCATTCTCGCTTCCTCAGCTATTAAAAAACCCAAACTCGCTCAATTAACCGAGCTATAAAGCGACATCTAAATGAGTTTTGTGAAGTGACTGGCTCCTGAGCTGTGACAGGGATAAACACGCCTGCAGGTCAGAGGGGAAGAAGTAAGTGGCTGGAAAAGTTTCAGCTGTAGGGAAAGAAATAAAGGAGTTGGCTTATTTATAAAGTGATTAATGAATAAGAGGGAGATGTTTTTCAAACAGAATTGGAGCAGACACACCATTTCACTTTTTGCAATATTGTTTTCTTGTAAGCAATTACAAATTGCAAACAGTTGGGGGGAGGGGGGCGTGAAGAGAGGTGGAATAGTTTTGGGAGATTGTAAACCTGAGATACTTTAATCAGTCACTCTTCGGATTCAGGTCTTTATTCTGATACTGACTTTAAGAGCACCCCCTGCTTATCAAAGCAAAATATTTACTTCCCTTCCATATGGCTCTTTGGCAGTATTCTTACTTAGATCATAAATTGGCTTCACTGCAGATTCTAATTGCTTAATCTTGTGAGACAGGTGTTGGTGCTGGACTTCATGTAAAGCAAGCGGGAACCGCAGGGCCTTTTTAGCACGGTGATGCCATGTTCCGGAGGCATTAATTTTATGAAACCATGACTGCTGCCTGCTGTGGGGAAGGATAATTGATGACTTTTGTAAACAAAGCTTTCTTCCTCGGTGTTCTGCTTGCCTGTATTTTCTGTTCCACGGACTGCTTTCTGTCCTCCTCTGTAGTAGACATGAAGGGATCGCATCCTGGATGAGCTTGTCCGCCAGGAGCGTAACTGGTCCGTGGTGGTGGTGCTGGTGTGGTAAGCACTGGGCTGCTTGGGGCAGGGGCTGAGAGAGGGTGCCTGTTCATTTATTTTCTGGTTTAATTGCCTCCCCTCTTCCAGAGACGGACAGCATAAGCTTTGAAGAGGAACAAACTGTTTCCCACTTGCTTTGTGTTTGAACCACTGCTCGTTCAGTCTGCACACAGCTGTATTAATGTGCTCCCTGAAAAGAAAAAAAATTGCCCCTTCCTTCCCTTCCCCCAGGTGATGTGGCCATTTGTGGGCAGAAGATAATAGTATTTCTCCAGTTAGGTAGAAGGACCCTCAGGTAGTTGCATCTGTATGCTGAGTTTTATGTGTCTAATTGTTTTTTGATAAATATTCAGGTACGGAAGGCTGTTCCAGGCTGCCCAGGCGGTGGTATGAGGTAGCATCTGCCCAGCGTGGGTCTTTATTTGCATGCTGGAAGAAGCGTGTTCCTCTGCCTCTCGCTGAGCAGGCAGATGGTCTCTATAACCTTGATGTAAAGCACACAGCACAGCCTGTGGAGGAGGTTGCTTTTTGTGAAAACGCGGGACTTTTTCAAGCATCAGACAGGGTGCACTGTTTTCAGATGCAAAGGGGGAAGGAGAACCTCAAAGGTGCCTGGGTGAGCACGATGAGGGCAGGACAGCCCCACTGCTGGTGGCCTGAAGCTCGGTGGCATATGCCACAGCGATTGATGGCTGGGTGGCGGCACCAAGCTGATCTTTTTACGACTCTCTCATCAGAGATTACTGAGAGTTTGGAACAGACACTCCTTGGACAACAGTGGCTGTACGCAGTCCAGGAATAAATCCAGCAAGCTCTTTATTGAGACCATATGCCAGTAGCTGCACTTGGTGTTTATCATAGTATATCATAGAACTGGAATGTTATCATAGAATATAGATACTCTATGATCTATTCTATATATTCTTCTATGGGAGATGAGTATTTGCTGGTTCTTGTGGATTGAGACGTGTATCTATATGGGGTTAACGGTTTAGCTTTAAAAGACAGAAATGGCACCTGCTATCTAAGGCTGTTCTCAGTGTTCTTGTCCAGGCTCGCAGTTAGAATCGATCTCCTTAACGTGGCTACTGGAAGTGTCTGTGTAACACCTTTGTAAGGACTTAGGAGGTTTTGGTGGCCACTGCCACAGGAGTGATGCGTTCCAAGAGCTGGAGCAGAAGGGTGCTTCTTAGTGTGGGGGTCTTCTCCAAAAACACAAGTGCGTGCAGGCAGAAACTTGAAGACTGCTTATAGTAGATCTGTATTTAAAAACAGGGGCATCTGAAGTCACTTAAAATACCTAAAAACTAGAGGTACTTTAATAGGAGTTGGGGAAAATGTGGGACACAAAAAATGTGGTTAATGCTCTTTGTGAAATAGTGTGCTGTTCCAGTGAACATTGCTAATGTGCCGTTATAGGTCTAATAGCCAGTCAATTCAGTAAACTCATCAAATGGGTCCTATTTAAAGCTGTCAGTCTTACGTTGTGCTGTAATACAGAACTCTTTCTTGTTATACCTCCTCCTTACCCAGCACAGTCGAGTTCACTGTGCTGTTTTATAGCGGTATGCTTGGGGAGAATTGCCATAACGCAGTAATTCCGTGTAACAGGTAAGTGCGCTGGGCTGGTCACGGAGGAGCAGTTCCAGCAGCAGGACTGGCAGTTGCCTACTTTGTTGCTATGGCATACAATGGGAATTGGGCTCCTGCTGTCTCTTTTTTTACTTCCCCCCTGCTCCCCTTCAAAATGGTGTCTGAAAGTGTGTTTTATATAATTTACATTGGATCTTGCAGCTGGCAATTCATGTATTTACCTTGTTTTAATTCATCTTCATGATGCCGTTTCACGTGGGAGACAGTGTACGTTCAAGCAAGATCTGCGATGAGAGCCATTGGTATTAAGTACCAGCCCAGATTTAGTTTGTATGTAGTTCTGATATGAGTTTTAAGTTTTTTACTCTTTGGGACTTCAGTTGAAACTCCTTTTTCACTTTGGGTAATGGGCAATCACACCTGTACTCTTCCTGCTTTTCTGCAGTCTGAATATATCGCTGGGCTTTTCTGAGGCTATGAATGCACAGAGCGCATGAGCGGTGGGATGGTGCCCAGTGGAGTGTATGAAGTGTTAAGAATAATGAAACAGAAAGCTTTTAATGCATTCATCATAACATGAAGCCAGTATTTAAAAACATGGATTAGTATCAAAGAATAGGGTTTTTTTCCTATGTCTTGAGGTGACCAAGGGTCCTGAGGTCTTAGCATGAGGTTGGTACCTTTATAACTCGTGGAATTTCTTGGAAGGCTATGCATCCTGTGATGTGTTCAGCTTAATTCTGTTGATGAAAAGGTGTCTTCTCACTTTGACAATAGAAGCACTGTAATACATACAGAAAGTATATGTATCTCTCAAATGAACTGATGCACTGTACCGGAAAAGAGTTGCTTACTTGCTAGAGACAACACAAAGCTGTACAGCTAGGAAGAATATGATGAGTAAAATACAAACTGACACTACTTAAAGTGCCAATACAAATGCACTTACAAACTTCTGAGCTACAGTTCCATCAAGCATGGGGATGTCAGCTTTTACTGATACCTCTGTTTTGTTTCTCTTCTATAATGCAATAAACCATCCCACTGGAAGTACTGGACTGGTATAGCTGTAAGCCAGCAGAACGGATGTTTAATAATTAGAGGTACAGTTCTGCATTATTCACCTACCGCTGCTGGCGCAGAGGAATTCAAGATTTGTATGTGACATGGTGCAAGAGGAGAATTCATCCTTACTAGAAATGGTTTGATTATTATAATGCAAATGATATGCTGCAAAATATGTATTTCTGGTACCTGGAATTGGAGGGCATTTATGGAAAATTGCTTCTACCAAGTATTGAGTTTTGGTTAAGAGGAAGAATAGAAAGATGAAACAACAGATCTGATTTTAAAGTATAGTGTTTGCTGCAGAATATGAGAAGTGCACTCAGTTTTAGTATTGATTGTATACAGTGAAAATTGTATCTTTAAAAACTGCTTCAGGATTACACGGGTCTCTGGAACACTCAAGACTCGTCTTCTAGGCAAGAGCATCTTCTGTCTTAGACACAAATGTTTTCCCAAGGCTTTCACTGAGCCTAGTTGTGAGGTGTGCCCTGTCGGGGGGTGGGGTGGGGTGGTGTCCACAATGATATTTTTCGCTAACTGCCTTGGAAGGGCACACACATGCAGTTTTTAAGTTTCCACTGGAAGAACTGGAGATGGAGTTAGGCGACTGCTCGTCCTGGTACAGCATGCCGTGGGGTGCTCCTGCCTTGTAGGCTGTTGCCACTATTAAAAAAGTGGAGGGAGCCAGGCTTCAAACCTACCAGCTGAGTGACTTGCATTTTTACTCTAGTGCAATTTTGTTCCATCACCCGTTTTATTTTTGCTTAAACGGATTTATCAGACATGGTTGTTAATGGGGTAGCAGTATTAGTCTGAATGATTTCAGGCAGCAATTGTGAAGACTGGCTAAAATGCTTGAGGGGAAGTTACAGCTCTCGGTCCTCCTATAATTGAAAAAAGTGAAGTATCTCATAAACGTTGACCCTGTGCTACCTTTCAAACTGACTCAGCAGTCTGGACTGCGGGAATCTCTTCATTAAGGACCCTGTGCAGAGTGACTGAGGTACAAGTTCCCTGGCCAGGCAGCTGTTTGTGATCCTGGGGCAACTGCCCTAGAACTTCCAGAGAGCCTGAGCTGCCCGGAGCTGGTGTGGCGGGGGCTGGGAGCCTCCCATCAGCAGGATGTGCATCCCAGCTAGAGCCTCCATGCAGGCAGGCTGCCGGGCAGGGGTGGGTAGATGCTGATTCCTTACGGCTCCAGGTCAGCGTCAGATTGGTGACGTTGGCTGCTTCGGCATCACCAGTCCAGCTTTGTGGGCTTGGGGAAGTTGGAGCGTACAGGAATCACTGTTATCTTTATGTAGCTCCCCCTTTGTAAAAGGTGCTGCTTTCCCCTCTCCCTGTAAGCTCTCTGTATGCCTCAAGGAGTTGCAGGCGTAGCTAGAACCTTCCGAAACGAGGGGTGCTGCAGAGCGGGAAGCTGCTGCTCTTGAAGGTACAGGGTTGTATTTCTACATGTGTGCAATAAAACCGTCACAGGGATTATCTGGCCCATTGTTTCAGTGGTACTGAAGCAGCAGGGATGTTGGGTAGCGGCTGTGCCTTTGCAGTACCAGGTTTTGCTGTCCTCCCTCACATGTCTCTGTGGGCCGGTGTTACGGGGGTATCTCAGCAGCAGCAGGAGGGGTTGTGAGCCGATCCCTCCATCAGCTCCTTCCCAGTAATCTGCCGGATCACAGCAAAACTGGGATGAGGGATGTACGGAGGGGGGAGGCACCAGCGAGCTGAGCGGTTCCACACCTCAGGTGGAGCTACAGCCTCTCCGGGTGAAGGCTTTGCTCTCCTCATCCAGTGAGACCTGCTTGAGAGAGCAGTGGGGAGGAGAGGCATCGCTCGAGTCCTGCTGGTGTGTGCAGCAGTCTGAGAGCCTTGCTGCTCACGTTCGTATCGCTGTTCCACTTCTAGTGCCGGCGTTTGGGTGGTGCTAATCACTGCCATCTATCTCCTGTTCAGTTCCTGTAGGCTTTAGGGCAGAAGAGATGGATGTGGAGATGCTCTAGCAACTTCAGTCATCTTGCATTAAGAACCCCCCCTGGCGATAACGTCTAGTCATTATTTGGGAGGTGAAGTAATGACGACAGACAAAGTTGTGGTGCCAGGTTTTAAGGCTGTTGGTTAGATGCCAGTCCTGAGTATTTTGAGTTTGTTGAGTATTGCTAGGTCAAATGCTTTGTTCACTAAAATAAAAATTCACTTCTTTCTATTCTGTTAGGTAAATAATTGTTCTTGTTTGTGACGTGGAACACTTCTAGCAGTTTACGGGTGTGGTTGTTTTTTTTTTTTTTTTAAATCACATCTGTGACACATGGGTCTCCTTCTGTTACTCTTATTTTCAAGGAAAAACTTCTGTATGCTATTTCTGTTCTTAGTATGCAGATAACTTGATTTCAGAAACATACCTCTGAAGAATGAAGTAGTGAAACCCCCTTGATTGGCATTGCAATGGGGAAACTCCATTTACACTGCTTTTTCCTTTGATGTCTTTGAGCTTACCTTTATTCTGACTTCAGATGTCTCTTTCCACAGACTGCTTGTTACTAGCAGCATCTTACCTGTTCCAACCCTAATGCGCATCATGTGTGACTTGGCACATGTAACCTTCCGAAAGAAACTTGTTCTGTGGAAAGTTCTTAGATCCTGTCCTGGAGGATGCCAAATCAAATGGAAGTGCTACATTCAAGATGGCCATTAAACTTTCCCATATTATTTGGAAAAGAACAGAAAAAACGTTAGGATATTACTGTTCTCAATCCATGAAAATAGCAGTTTTCCTACTGTGAGAGATAAGGGGGTTATCTCAGTATTAAATCAAAATGCAGTGCAGTAATTGTACTTCTGTAATTGATTTATTTTTTCTGTTACCACTGTGATGGGCAGGCCCAAGAGCATGTTTTTGCAGCGAGTGCTCATTCCTTTATTCTGTTACGCATAAGAATAAAATCCTTTTGAAAAGGCTATAATTAGTGGTGGAATTAATAGTTTTTCTCATCCTGAAACTTACCTTGTTAAAATGCTACTGACTGGACAGGTCTTATTATACTTAATATTTTGTCACTGGTTTTCAGAGTCCAGCCCAGCAGAATTTTTCTGACCCTGTCTGATACACAGAGCCTTGCAAGCTCACCCATTTTTTGGAAGGGAAGGCCTCCGTTCCATAGGCCTGTGTTACGGGGCCTAGTGTTTTGGGCATCACTGGCAACGCGCTGGTGCTGACCTAGACCTCCTGGCAGGAGGGCAGGGGCGTGCTGGCCTCGGGGCTCGGTGGGCTTTGGGTGTCCGATACGACTGTATGTGCAGCAAGCAGGGCCACTCTTTTCAGGCTCCTGGAAATAAGAGTGTTTCTTAACAGAGTATTGCTCGTCTGCTGCGATCCGTAGGGGCACATAACATTGTTCAGACGCAGTAGATGAAAATAAAAATCCTAGGAAGTGCTAATAGCCTGTAGATGGGGGCCTGGAAGTTTCCTGGCAACATCTGCCTCGTTTTGAATTGCTGCTCAGAACATAAATCTGTAGAAACTTTATACTGAAATATGCTAATGCTTAGTCGTGATATAAATAGTACTGTTTATGGAGCCCTTAATGAATTCTCCCTGAAGCGTTTTTCCTTGAAGGTAATCTGTTCATCTGCATTACAGATGCTGAAAGTCTTAATATATTACAACTGAACAGCCTGGAACAGGTGTAGTTTTCTTTCTTGAGGCAACTTCTGTGCTCAGAGCAAGGCTTCATCAAATGCATTTGTTGTAGTATTTGCGCTATAAAGATTTGGTTCAATTTTCATAAAAAATGAAATTAGAGTGCTCTTTAGTCTGTGGTTACTGTATACTCATACCTGTAGTAGGTCTCCTACTGAAATAAAATTAGTTCTTGTGGCTTGCAAGAAGAAGATTTCAGATGGAGTATGTTTAATTAGCATGGAGGTTTGACATGCTGTTGCAAACCTTGGCAAAAAAAAACCCAGTTTTTTTGTTCTGATGGGAGTGACAGCTCTAGGTGAAGAGATATGGCCGGGCTTGGTACCACGTGGGCGCGTGTGCGTGGTGAAGCTGTACTGAAGCCCTGTCCACTTGGAGGGTTTACAGTGACGTTCTGGTTCTGCTGTTGTCTGATGTTCTACCCTGCCATGTAATGCAAAATTTTGCAACCTGAATATGAAGCTTAGGCAGACAGAGTTTTGAAACTGTTGTTTCTACTTTCCGTATAACCTGGTTTTATAGAACATTGCCATAACTCTGCTCATTGCCCAGATGAAGTGTCTGCTAAGCTGGAAATTGTTGCAGGGGTGGTTGTGTATATCAGCCGGTATAATATGCTGTAATGGTTATGAACGGGGTTTTATTCTGAAAGTGATTACTTCATGAGTCAGGCGGAAGCAGCTTTACATTGTGCTGTTCCGCTTCTAAGTATAGCTTTAAGTGTAAACAAATAATCAGATGACATAAGGCTTTCAGCTTGTTTATTATTCCTTTAAGAGGAGGGAATAATGGGGAGAATTGAACGTTTCCTGCTGGAGCAAGCCAGAGATGTTCTAAGACCTGAGTGAGGAAGAGCCATGGGATGAGCTCTGCCTTTGAAGCTGGGCTGCCTCAGGGGCTTAAGCCCCTACTGTCACCTAAATGAACAGGAGACTTGCTGGCTGGGAGGGGAACCTCTCACATTCCCAGTCTGAGTGGCTTTTGTGTCTTGTGCTTGGCTCAGAGATTTTGTCCAAATTGTGATATTCCTGGCTTTCAGTTTTTATGAGCTGACAACCTCCCACCAAGAATGTTTTGTGGAAGAATTGCCGACTGCCTCAGCAACTGGAAGCCAAGACACCTTTTGTCATTTCCCTGCTCGATGTATCTGTAAGAGGACAGCGGTGACTGTCCCTTGGGTATGCAGAGCAAAAGATAGTGAGTCATTTTGGTCATGTGAATGGAGATGTTTTCTGAAATCTCCAGTTTTCACAGATGCGGACTTTGACAGGTGGTGGGTGATGGCAGTACTTCGTTGAAACTAAACAAAAATCATCAGGGTTTTAATTGTCGCTTTGGTTTGTGGTCTCCTGTAAGCCTGAAGTACTGGGGTGGTTTTTTTGTTTTTTGCACTTGGTTTTTGGTTCAAGGTTTGTTATGATAGTAGTTGTTCCTGCTGGCCTCTGCTTGCAATGAGATGATGGTAAATACTGCTAAGAGCAAAGTCACTTCTGCTGCTGTTGGCTGTAACAGCCTCAGGAGGATGTGTTTTGCCCTATTTCCTACTGAGAATGAAGTTCCTGGGGTCAGCAATAAGAAAAACTTGTACTTTAATGGGGTGTGTGAGTTAATATTTAGTTCTGCTCAAAATGAAATATTGGAAACCAGCCAGAGATGAGAAATCCTGGAGAAAGCTGCATGACATTTATCTTGTTGCTGATACAACTTATCTAAACAGAATATATTCTGTTTAAAATAAAGTAGTGTAGCATAGAAGATATCGTGTATATATATATATATATATATAAGCCTTTCCCCCCTTTAAGGTCTACCTTAAAAGAGATACGGTATATTGCCAGAAATTTTGTCACCTTTCTCCTTGTTTCAGCAGTGACGGTATCATTTCTTCTGTCTGGGTCAAAAGGAAAAAGAAAAATCCAGAGCCCAGAACATGCTTACAGTGTGAGCAGAAACATTAAATATCGATCCAAATTCCTGGCTTTTAAAAAATGTTTAAGGAAAATAATGCTTTATTCCAAACTACAAGTGGTGGCTATTTTCAGCAGCATGTTCGTTCAGCCCTGCAAACCAATTACTTGCTCGTTCCCTGAGTAAAACTGACCATCTCTGAATAACTCTTTGGAATCTACTCCAGTAAAGCTTAGCCTTGGGTTTGTTTTTTTTTTGGGGGGGTGGTTTTGTTAACCTTTGGGGATCCCCAAAATGAAGAAGGGCTGGTGGTCCATCTTCCCTCAGCCTTTGCCTTGCAGCTTTGCCTTAGCTAAAATCCTTCTGGAGCTTTAGCAAGAGGAATAGTGAGTTGATGGGAAGATGGTCTAGGATGGCTGGTTGCTGCTTCGGGTGACCGCAGAATACTCTCAGGGCCTAAAGAAGTTTCGCCTTTGTTATTCTGGTTAAGGAAAGGCAGAAAATTCAGTTAAAAAATGCAGTTGTCTCAGCTATATTTGAAGACTTGAAAGCACAAGCAATTACATACATCTTTTTCAACTGCAAGGTGTATGTTCTGCAAGATGTAATTTGCTGAAAACAGAGTGTGGGAAGTTGTCAGTTAAACACTTTATTCATTAATTTTTTTATTACTCATGGGGATGCATAGGTGAGCTCATTTCTCTGCCTCCCCTTGCGTTCATGTGACTGTCAGGGGTAAGATAACTGTGTAGAAAAAGCTGTTGTGATGTTGCTTGTTGTCTATCAGAATACGTAAGTGTGTCTAAAAACTTTGACCTCTTGAAGTGACCGGACAGGCTTTGAAAAAATGAGAAGGTAAGCACAGGAACTGATGAATTAACACTGTGCCAGCTTGGAATTCATGAAGCTGCAACCTGAGGATAGAATTTAGCCCCGTGGCAGTCCTCTCCTCACCTCTGCTCTGGTCCCCCTTGGATGTGTTGAGGGTTGTGTGTGCAGACGGAGTCAGGCTGCTCGGTAATAGGGCAGGCAGGGTGCCGGGTGGGAATGTGGCCACTGCTGACGTCTTGCGCAGGTCTGTATGCTGCAATGTCTTCAATAAAATGAAGTAACGTAGCTGGATGTAAAGCCATTGGATATCAGATCCTGTCTTTATTACCCAGAACTGGCAAAGTGTTCTCTCTTGAATATTTATTTAAGAGCTCTTCTGGGTATGGATTTGTGGGATTGTTTTTCCATTCAATGTTGTTTTATAAAATCTTTTTAATGTGCAGTAAAATAGATCTTGTGGTAACAGATATTGACGCCAGTAACACCCAGTTTCTCAGAGCTCTTAAGATCAAGAGTGTTCTTTGTATGGGTAGGTACTGCATCGGGTACGTGAGATGCTACAGGAAGTTTTTACAGTGGTGACAGAGATTGTTAAACGAAAACTATACTTCCTTAAATGAAAAGCAGTGATGACTCTTCATCTCAAGTGAAAAGACCATTGTAACGATTTCAGAAGAGTGTGTATTGAAACAGAGTTCAGCTCTGCAGCAAACCTTGTGGGTTCTCCACTCTGCTGGGTGTTGCAGGCTGAGATTGTGCCGTGCGGCTGCTTACAGCATTCTGGCAGAAGTGGATTCACTTTGCTTTGGGCAAAAGAATTTTCCGCTGTGCTAATTTCTTGTCTCTTATACAGTATTTGATGATGTCAGCTGTAGGAATACCTGGCCACTTTTCTGTCCCCTGTGCTCAGCCCACTGAATTGCAACTCTCCTGCTGCTGCCGGGCTCTCACGCGGCAGGGGGCTGTGCTCCTCTGTTTCTTCTTTCCTCAACTTGGGCTTTTAAAATCATGTAGACCTCTTTGAGCTTGAAGAAATTAAAGATAATGCCAGATAATGTAATAAGGGGGGAAAAAACCCCAAACAAATCATCAATTTTTGCTACAAATTTCTGCAATAGGTTCTGATATTTAATACTTTTTGCTTTCTGGCATTTGTTTTACAAATCTTCTACTAGCCGTAACTTTTTCTGCTGCCTCTAGCATGACATGCAAGTTGTCATTGGAGATGGAGGTCATTCTAGTATGAAATTGGTTGTGTTTTTTTGGTTTTGGTTCCCCTACACACACACTTCAGTCAAACTAGGGAAAATTCTTTAGTTCCTGAAGAAATACCTTCGATTTTGAGGAGGCAACTTTGGCGCTAGCGTGTTGTCACTTAAGCGCTAAAGTTTGCAAGTTCATATTGATCACCTTTTTATTTGGGTCCCTGGTAAGATGATGATGTGGAAGGGGTGTTCTGAGGCTGTTTTGCTCTGGAATCTCTTACATTGCTTTGATCCCTGGTTTTGCAGAGCCTACTGATGTATTTAAGGTTTCTGTAGCGCTGAGGCTGGATTATTTTGGAGTGGGGAAGGAGGGGAACTGGGCACGTGGTTGTATGTTTTCTTCTGGATTTTGTGTTGGTGAATTGCTGGGACTATTGTGTTTCGCTTCCTCTTTGGAGAAGGAAACCTTGTTTGTATGAATGACAGTAAATTAAATTTCCTTACTTTAAAAATATTGGAGAGGGAAGGGGGGAAAGGTTTTGTTCCAGTTTTGATAAAATGATCTCACCTTGAAAAAATATACCCTTTAAGTTCTGTAACTTGGTATATCTTATCTCTCATCTTTACACATTTATGAAATTCAGACAAGTGTGTTTTTTAAAAAAAATTAAATTACTTTTATTTGCAAGCCTTAGCCCTTTCTGCGTAGTGCCTATTAAGCCTGGGGATTAGATTCCTAAATGTATTTGCCTATGACCTTTTCAGCTACAGTGAAAAAAAGGGGGAAAAAAAAAAAAAAAAAAGTAAGTACAAGCTAATCTGCTTCTTGAATAACATTACAGGTTGGTGCTTTTCACTTGCAAATATGGAACATAAATCTTTGTTATTGCACATTTAAAGAAGGTCTTTGAGGGTTCAGAGGGTCTCAGCTCCTATTTTAGTATTGCGGTCATTGGCTTCCACTCTTAACTGGTTTTTAACTTCTAATAGATCTATTCTAAACTTAGACTGGTTTCTTTAAATGCGTTATTAGTAGGGAAAGTACAAGCCTGAGAAAAAACTAACTGAAATACAAAGGGAGAGAATGCATCAGAAGGTCTAGCATTTTTAGACTGACTTATAAATGCTGGAAGTAATTATGTTCTAAATATTTGTGTATTACTTTACAGGTCTGAAGGTGAAAGTTCAAGAAGCATCAGGTATGTGTACATTGTATTTTTTCTGTCTTGAAGTCTTTGGTCTAAGGAAATACTTTATTTCAAAAGCATAACTTTGTTTGAAAGCATTCAATTGAAACAGATTTTTTAAAAATGTGGATTTTATTGGTTCTACTTAGCATGCCATTTGTTTTTTGAATAAAGGATCTTCAATCTTGGATAAGTTCAGTAATAGATAACATGATATTTCCTAAACGCTTCTGTCTCCAGTATGGTTTAAGACTCTTATATTAGTTTTGATAATTGCAAGAGGTTATTTATAGTTCATTTCCACTGTTTTCAGTCAAAATGCATACTCCATAGTCATTTGTATTGGCAAAGCTGTGAGCCAGCTGCCTGCCAGTTTTGGGGGGAGCATCCGTGCTGGGGAGAAGTCCACATACGTGTTCAGGCTTTCTTAGTAGTTTCCTCTCCTTTACTTGACAGCAAGAACCTTCATTGACTCATTATTACAGTACTCATTATGCACTTGGAAGATTGAGATAATTTAGAGAATTTGATGTAATTATCAGGTACCTTACTTTTAACTTATTCAGTATTTTATACTCGTTAAGGATATTTTTTTAAAACCTACCTCTGAAAATGTGGCTGTGTGAGTCAGACCTGTAGAGCCATGTACATGTGCTCTGAAGAGGACTGAAATGTTAAGGTTACATACTTGAATCTGGAAGTGTTCCACATTCATTAGACTGTTACAATCAAGCAGATGCCTTGATTCTTAAGCGGTGTGACCATTTATCAATGATAACAAGATCCAAAATACTGTCTGTGGGTTCGCTGTAATACCCTGGAGCTTGTTTTAGGGGTTAGCAGGACTTGGCTTCTAAGGGAGCAGTATTTTATTAGTTTGTTTTGTTTTTTTTTAAAAAAAGAACAACAAAAAAACCCAACCCAACAACAAAAAAACCCAACCCAACAACAAAAAAACCCAACCCAACAACAAAAAAACCCAACCCAACAACAAAAAACAAAGCCAAGACCTTCCCTTGCAGAATTAAAAATCCAGTTCTTACTCATAGATGTGCAGACTATCCACAAAAACAGGTGAATTGCAGAATAATTGATCTGGTATCAGAAAAACAGGAGTCTCCAGGAAGTGATCCGAGACCCTCTGAAACGCTTTTTTTTGGTCCAGCAGAATTCCAGATCAGTGTATGGCATTGAGCTGAGCTCAGGGTTCTGCAGGGGAAGCCGTAGCATATTTGAACATACGGCAGCTGCCCCAGACCAATTGGCAAGCTGCTGCAGTTGAGATCATAGGAAGATGTTGGAGCTTTATTCCTTGGGGATTTTTAACTCCCAGTGGGGTTGCCAGTGTGCTGGCAAGCTGTGGAAAGGCTAATGCTGATCAGCTATTGCAAAGTAAAAATAAGTCCACTGGCATGAGAATTTACAGAACTGTAATTGAGGTCACGTCTCAGCCCCTGACAGTCGTTCTGGTTTCGACCTGCCGAGTTTCCTGCAGGATCTGAGCGCCCAGATGTGGGGGCAGCTGCTGAGCATCCTGAGAGTCAAGTTCTTATCTTAGAGGCCATATTTTGAGGCTTTTAAGTAGTGTGTAGATGCAACTGAAAGCCAGTTACTTCAGATCTGGTTTGGGCGCTACCTAAAGCCCAGCGTTAACAGAGCTCCAGCCCTCGCTGGCACGCGTCGGTGAATCAAGATGATTTCATTGCAGGTGTGCATGTGTCATTTGGCTGCTGGGTGAGGGGGCTGGGCTGCAAGACTGCTGGAATAATGCAAATATGTCTGGCCAGGTAAATTCCACACCTTAGAGGAAGGGTCTGCTCAGATTTGGTGCGTCTGTAGAAACTGGCAGTACTACAGGGAGCGTGTTTCTCCCGTGTGCAGGCGTCAGGGTTGTGACGGTGCCAGTCAGCAGCATGTGTTCTATATGGAAACCTGCGGGCAGGCAGCGTGAGGCTTGGAGCACTGCTATAATCTTCTGGTTTGAGGACGTTCGGTGAATTAATTCTGTTATTCAGCATGCACTTGAGTTACTCCAGGACAGTTCCAGACTTTTGTGATAGTCTAGAATTAGGCGAACAGATGTGTGCAGTAGCGGGCAGCACAAGCAGGAGGCAGAGCCGTGTTCCCCCTGGAATGGCCTTTCCATCCGGCTCTTCCATCCTCTCTCTTAAGTTGTGTTTCTTCATAGAAGAGGTGAAATGTCACGAGAACATGCTTTTATGTTTTTGCCTGCATAAAATCCTGGTCAGCTTTCGTCTTGTCTTGGGCAAAAGCTCACTTAGCGCTTTACCTGTGTCCGGGTAGCCGCTTTACGTTGTGGTTAATTTGCTTCAGACTGTTTTCCTTTATTTCTGCCAAACAAAGATGAAGTGTAATCATCTCAGATGAAATTGGCTCTGTCTAGGGGATAGCACTTAAACTCTGAAGAGAAGAAATCATCATTCCTCCTCACAGAAATACCAGGAAAATACCAGCAGATCCGTGTGCTGACCAGACTGTGCCATCGTCTTCTGCCAAATTGTTCAGTTGGGCTCGTGGAGTGAAGTATGGCAAGGAGCTGCGAGCAGGTGGGGGGCCAGGAATAAAACTTATTGGCTCAGTGTTAACAGCACCAATACTGTACTGAGGTTAGTTAAAGGCTTATGTTTGTGGTCAGTAAGTGAAAGTATCAGGATTGTAGCGTTTGACTCTAGGATGAGCACTGAAGATAAAAGGATCGCTGTAAATAAATTGAGAAGCCACTGTGGTGTTTTTTTGTTTTGTTTTTTTTTTACCTCCTTTCTGCCAGGAGATTGTTCTGAGATCAGATGGATGGATAGCTCAGCATGTCTGTCGCTGGAAACCTGTATCCTAGGACAGTTCAGTGGCTTGTGACACAGGAGCAAGACCTTTCTCTCATGGTCAATGCTACCGGGGGTATGAGGCGACCCAGTGCAGTGATTAGCTTTTACCTTTGCGTTTCTAGCAGATGCAGAGAGAGAAACAGATCGTGCTCTTGAATTCTGTGTGGGTCAGCGCTGGATGGCGTGGGCATCGAGCTGTGGAGCAGCTCTGCTCTGCACCAGGTTCATCCTTCTCCCTTCCTTCCCTGCCTCCTGCTGAACCTGCACCACTGCCATCCTCATTAAACTTCTTAATTCTTCTAGGTGGGTCTTGTTAGAAGTTTTTTTTAGGACTCTCAGCATTATGTAGAAGAATTAGGATTCCAAAGGGTAGGCAAAGAAATGTATCTTGGGGGGTGGGGGGGTGGTTTGGCTTGTTTTGTCCCTGTCTTTTCCTCTGCTCCCCCCGCCACCCGCCAGCTGTGATGTGCAGCTGGGGCTGGCAGGTCATGCCAGTATGGCACCAGTCGTGCTGTGGGACTGGGAATCTCTGTTTGGTTTAGTCTCTGCCAGTTGGGTGTAATCAGACTTTTGTCTGAGAGACATGGAATAGCTGGCGTTTTCCAGACTGGAATGGAATATCCACTACAAGTGATGCCCTAGAATTTTATACTGTTGCTCAGTTGCAAAAGTTATTGCCTTGGTGGATTTGTGTTCAGTAGCTTTATAGCTTGTCATAATGATGAAAATTTATCCAAAAGTTATTTTGAAGTGTTCTGAAATGCAGCAAACGCTGGATCTGACTATGCAGAGACAAAGCTGATGCAGAAAAGCAATATGATTCCAGGTAATACACTGAAACAATTAACAATCATCTGGATTCCCCCCCCCCCTTGGCTTTCTCATTATGTGACCAAAACACCACTATCCTATTGTTTGTGCAAGCCCTTAAAACTCTTTCTGCGTATAATATTGTTGTACCATAATAAACTTGCATTGGTTTCCTTTTGGTGAATGCCCTGTAATTTTCAAGTCTAGGTATTTGTTTTATCTATTAAAATGGATAAATTGCATTCTCAGATGTAATGAACACGTACACAGTGAGCTATGAAATTGTCACTGTGATGATCCTTTTTAAATAGCCGTCTTTGTATGTTTTCAGCAGGAAATGTAATTTGGTTTACAAGCAATTCTAATATTTAGTAGCATGACCTGACAGTTACAGATATGAATGTATATGTGTAGTATAATCTATCATACCAACGTCTGCAAGAATAGCATGTCTCAAGGTTTAGTAACGAGAAGACGTTCCTCTTACGTCTTCTGTGGACCCTGTGTGTTTTCAGGAACACAAGGCAGCAGAATAGAGGATTCAAGCAGCGTACAAGGTGCAGAGGGACTCAGAAGATCAGTAAGCATCACTGATGAGCAAACCTCTAAAACCTGTCCAGAAACAATACCTCTGTTCTGGCTTGCCTGCCTTTCCCATTTTTATTCTTATAAGAGATTAACAGTAGTATGAATGGCTCAGAGACCTAAGATTTAATTAACCATTTCCCTAGGTATTCTTTTGCTGCTTTTCTGCCAGTAAGAGAGGTGAGATTAATTACGTTTGAGATGGCTGTAGCTACTCCACACAATTGCTCCACGGTATTGCTGGTGTAACACTGCTACAGCTGGTGTGTTGGTCGGTTGTCAGCAACGCAGAGCATCTCCCAGACCCTGTCCCAGCGGCCACCCCTGTTCAAAATACATCTTCAGTCAGACCACTGGAATTCACCTGTCCTCCTTAGGGTTTTGTGTTTCTTTCCAGTTGTGTGCTTTTTAAAGGAGAAATGAATGGGGAAAACTCTTAAGTAACAATACTGCATAAAAGCAGAGGGTTCTCGTGGCTCCTGAACTGAGAGGTGCCAAGGCTGTTGCCAGAAACCTGTGGTGTTCCATGAATACCCATGTAACTTAAGAAATATGCAAGGAAAGAGGGGAGAACCTGAAAGTTAATTAAAAAAAGAAGAGAAAAGGGGCAGTTGAAGCACTAGCTGTGCAGAAAACATCAGCTAGATTATTTAGCTGATCCAAAAGAAAAGGCTCAGTCTGTAATTCTTCTCAGTATGTAAATAGATGGAGGAGGTGTAAAGTTTTGTGTTAGTTGACGGCCATGCAAAAAGGCTAGTTTCATGTAAAGGTGTACATTAGATTAAGTGGAAAAGTAATTGTCTAATTTAATTTAGAGCAGGAAAGGATTGTACAAGTATCAGCCTCATTCTGTGCTGTGTGGAGTGGGAGGAATGGCTGTTAAACAGACCTTGACAAACTTCAGTAACAGACAGAAAGTCTAGCAGGAAGCAAAGTTTTGTGTGGTTTGGTTTTGTTTTACCCCAGTAAAATCTACTGTGTGTGACTCAGCCTTCTCTCTGATAACCTGCAAAGTACAGGTTTGGGGGACTTGGGGACAGTTGGACTCATAAAACTAATTTCCAAGTTCAAATGTATTGTTTTGCAAGCTAAGTGACTCAGTGAATGCATCTGAAGAGGGCCTTTTCTGGCTGGTTTGCATCCCTCCATAAAGCCTCTCTACAGTTTTATAACCCATCCTTAAAATGTGCAAAGCCACAATTTGTTACTAATTAAAAAAAATCTTTCAATAGATTTCTACATAAATACCAGGCTGACCCTCTACTGTAGAATGGAATATGATGAGGTTCTTGATGTTAATTTAAACTAGTTTTATTACTGATATATAAATATATATATTTATATATATAAATAAAATATATGGAAACAGCTTCTGGTAGCTGAGAGGGCTGTGAAGTTGCCAACGACTTTAAAATTACAAAGCTTTAATGTGAATTTCAGAATGAAAGAACAGCAGTATGTTAGATTAAGTTGTCAGAAACGTTTCTGTGTCATCTTTAATAGTTAACTCCACACTTGTGTACAGGTTTTTTTCCTAAAATCAGGATGGAAGATCTACTTTTACAGAATGAATGAGTGCAAAAGTTTAAAAAAAAAAAAAAAGTTTAATAAGATTGGGAGTACATATTCCTATTTATTCTTAGAAACCTGTCATCCTGTGCAACATGAAATGATGTGAAAGGTGCTGTAAGGCACGTGACTTCCCAGGAGTGGGGGTACTATTGATGTGGAAGCCTTTGTGCCGTGCTCAAATCTGTGCTCTGCTTGTAGTTTTTGGTCATCTCCTTGAGCAATAGGAACAATTCCTCCTTTTCACCCCACACCATATGCTCTCTGTCTCTATACACTTAACAAATATTTTGTAAGTGCCTGACTTCATTGGGATGACTGCTTGCCTTCATCCCCTTGCGCTTCATTTTTGTGCTGTGAGTGATGATTAAGTACCAGGGCCGCTGGTCTGTGCAACCCAGGGCTGCCAAGGAAGGACATCTGACACGGCAATCTTCTCGAAGAAAAAATGGTTGTGCCTGGAGAGGAACGCAGCTCGCCCCAGGAACTGGGGCCAGGTCCCAGGAATACTGCCCAGGGGTGGTCTATACCTGCTGACGTGGGAGCAGCAAGCTCAGGTGCTGGAACCACAGGACCAGCAACGAGCAAGTCTGGTTTCAGTCCCAGCATCTTCCCCACAAGGCTTGAGCTGCATCCTTGCCTTTAATTGTGCACCTGAACCACACTTGGGGAACTGGGTGATATTTAAGACAACAGAATGTGAAATTCTAGCTTTAGATAAAATTACAGAAGTCTGGAGATGCAAGCATTAGTGTGTGAGCATTCTTAAAAGGAGAGCAATGTTTCCAGAGTAGATTTTTTTCTTCAGTAACTTACATGTCTTACTAACATCTTAGAATTAATTAAGCTGTTATTAATAAACAACTGTAATTAAGCTGCTATTAATAAACAACTGTAATTGTTTTTTCCAGATGTTCTTGAAGCTGATAAAAGCAAATTAGCCCTAGGTTGTTAGTATTATTCTTTCTGAAACCTTGTGCCAGCATTCCTGTTTGCAACTGGAATGTCTGTTCTGCCCTTCTGACTGCCAGAGGACTACACACTTATCTATAAGAGTTAATACCAGACTGGATTTATTTTTCTCCAGACTTTTCATTAGCGTTATACCTTAGAAATTGTTTTATGAAACGGTATGTGAAGGATTAGCAAGGCTTACTAAAATCAATAATCAGTAGAGTCCAAGGTGCTCAGAAGGTTTCTCATAATTTGTTTCTGCTAAGCTCTGGTGTTGCATGGAACTGTAAGAGGCTCTTGAGGCTTGTTAGTTGTTTAATTTTTGACTACTTAGAAATCTGGCAGTTAATTGGAAGATCTTTCTCAGAGGCAGAGAAGTATCAGTGTTGTCTTGTACTGTTACCTGTTTGACCGCTCAGAACTGAATTTGTCATCAGGAGAGGCACTGGAAGGAAAAAACCTGCACAGCGCCACAGCCAGCTGGCACAACCCATGTCGTCCGCGGTCAAAGCCCATGGTGGGTGGTTGGGTGATAGTCCAGATGGGTGAGCTCTGGATTAAGTGTGCCAAACACCACCCACCGTTTCACCACTGGTGAAAGTTATCTTGAAATGAATTGATCGTAGCATAGCAGTCAGGTTTGGGCCCCTCTCTACAAGAAGGACACTGAGGCCTGGAGCGTGTCCAGGGACGGGCAGCGGCGCCGGGGAAGGGGCTGGGGCACAAGCCCTGTGAGGCTGGAGCCCTGCGGCACGGCGGTCTGACCCGGGACAGGGGCCCTGCGGTCTGACCCGGGCCAGGGGCCCTGCGGCACGGCGGTCTGACCCGGGACAGGGGCCCTGCGGTCTGACCCGGGACAGGAGCCCTGCGGCACGGCGGTCTGACCCGGGCCAGGGGCAGCGGGTGCCTGCGAGCCCAGCATGGCACAGACGCAGCTCATGGTGCCGCCTGCAGAGTGTGTGGCCTCGGGCACGGCTGGTGGCTTTGCAGGTAGCAGCCCCCCCCCCACACTCCTCCTCGCTGCTGGCATTAGCCCTCGGGTGCTCTGATTTATTTATGACTTGCTGGGTTCAGTGGAGAAGGGCCGGTCTGCAGCAAGGAGAGATCTAAGCACCTTGGGGGAACACTGCGTGGAGCTGACACGCCGCTGGCTCCAGCAGCCAGGGCTAAGCCGCCGCCACCGCGCTCGGCATTCGGCGCTGGAATCGCTGTGGATGTACTGCTTCTGCTCTCAGAACAGCAAAGCGGGGCCAAAGGAGGACCCAGCGGAGAGCCAGCCCTGAGGCTTGGGACCTGCAGCCCAGGGCCTCTCCCCTCCACTGCCCGCCTTCCAAGGAAAACCAGAAAACTTGGTTTCAGTTCAAGTGCTTGTGAGTGGCAAGCAGCTCTGTGCTGAGAACCCCTCACCCACACAGGCTGTGAGCGGCTCTGCAAAGCTCTGAGCCGATCTCTTCCTGAATCCCCAGGAATACCCACGTCAGGGCTCAGTAGATGGAAAAAAAAATGGAGAAGCATGAAGGAGAGGAAAGGGAACCCAGAACAAGAGAAACATGCACAAAGAAATCCTCATTTGCCCATGCTGTCTGAAATCCTGCAAATGCCTGGGCCTGGGTGCACAGCCTTACTAAACCTCACCCAGTCCTGCTGTCCTGGCATGTGTGTGTCTTAGCTAAGACTGTCATCGGTCACTGCTGAGCTGCTCCAGCAATGGCACAAGCCTCGTGGCAATGGAGGGAGGCGCAGAGAGGTGCTGACCATCACCAGCAACAGGGACACAAGCAGCACCTGCCACTGCCTGGTGCCAGGGCAGCTCTGTGCTCACCTGGTTCACATGGAAGGCAGCAGAGCCAGCCTGCTGGGATGCTACCAGCCCCTCAGCCTGAGAAGGGGCCTTAGGTGTGTGCCCTACCTGTCACATTGCTCTCCAACCAGCGTGGATGGCCTCACGGGCAGAACACTACACCATGCATGGGCTCCCTGCTGCTGCTGCTGCTCTCCCAGAGGTTCTGAGCAAGCTGAGGTACCCCTTGGTGCTTTGGTTTCTCCTTTTCTCCCACAGGGACAGCACTACTGATTCCCTTTCCTGCCATTAAGGCTGATAAAAGCAAGCAACAAGAAGGACTTGGCTGTCTGACTGTATTACCAAAGGAAAACACTGGCAGCTGCCTGCCTTTCTACTCTTTGTAGATGGCCCCCGCCGGGAGAAGGCAGGCTTGGCCAGGACCTTGGAACCGAGCTCACTTCCCAGCACTAAGTTTGTGGGCAGCTGCCCCTGTGTCTGCTTGTATCAGCACAGCATCACGTGCGGGCTGCAGCTTCCCCCTTCCCAGGGATCTGGGCAAGTGGCACTTCCATGGGCCTCAAACCCATTGCAGCTGTCCCTGGGTGGCAGTGACACGCGTGTGCATAGCAGGCAGCAGAAAGAGAGCTTTCTGCGCTGGGTGCTGCCTGTAGTAGAGCTGAAACCTGGCAGCAAAGAGTACCAAGCGCAGCTTCGCCGAGGCAGAAGGATAGAGATATTTTGGTTTTGGTGGAAAGCGGGGTTGTGGCCACAGTACAGGCTTCCTGGGGAAAAGGGAGTGCTGTCTGAGTGCAGGGCTTGGCAGTGGAGTTTCCATAACAAGGAAAATATTAGAGGTGCAAAATGAACAGGTGAGTGTAGAGAGGAACAGTTGTCATCAATTTCTTTGTGTCCTACAGACAAATGAATAGATCATGGAATGTGGATATGTACCTTTTTTTTTCCTTACAAACACTAATGGAGCATGGAACAGAAATCTTTCCCCCCTCCTCTCTCTCTCTCTCTCTCTCTCTCTAATCCCTTTCCTGCTGGTATGTCAGAGAAAGCTATTTCTGGAACGTGAAATCTAGGTCAAAAAGAAGGAGAAAATCTGAAGGGAATGATAACAGTCTCTCTCCTCAAAGGCCATATGGGGTCAACTCTGGCTGATAGGATTAGCGAAAGGGTCACAGTGGTGCTTTACTCCTCAGCTGCGGCCTCTCATGCACGGGCTGAACAATGTCTCCTGGCTTGCTTTGGTTTTTGCTTTGCCTTCACACCACTAATTTTTCCCCACAAAGAAGAAAAGACCATGACAGCTGAGAGAGGAGCAGAACTTGCCTTCCTACCCAGACACCAGGTAATCACTGTGCACAGAGGAGGAGGAGGAGGAGGGGGAGGAGGAGGAGGAGGAGAGGGAGCAGGAAGGATGTCTGTACCTATCCCTCACAAGCCAGCAATACGTGACTTTCCCAGAAGCTGTGGAAAATCATCCCGCAGTGAACCAGCCCTTGGGGATTTGGTCAGCACAGTGCTGCTTTGTGCTGTGGCGCTGCACGGAGGTGTGCAGGCACTTTGTCTTTCCTCCACTAAACACAACGATGCTCCCCCTGCAAGAGCTTTAGTGCTGGCGGACTGGGCTGGGATCTGCCTTCTCCCAGGGCAGGGCAGGGCTCCCAGCACAGCAATGCTCTTGGGAGCCATCTCTCTAATTTAATGATGAAAGGGGGAAAACAGCAAAACAAAAAGAAGACAGAAAGGAGGCTGGAAGCAGAACTGTCATGACTTTGGGGAGTATCTCTCCTAGGTAGTGCTCTCATGTCCAGCCTGGGCTTGGCAAAGCTCTGGCATATGGATGGGCACAGGGTGTGTGTAGCCCTGGCAGTTGTTTATGGGAGTGCTGGTGGCTTTCAAGGACGAGCCTCATGCCTGGCTCTAGTTGGATCAAGGCTGGGCTGGCCTGAAGGGCTAGACTTTCTTGAGCTATTTCTTCTCTGGGTTCCTATGCCGGGCTGGGGACCTGCAGCTGGGGATGCCATCACGGGGTCAGCAGAAAGAACTGGCGAGTTGCTGCTCCCTGGGGCTTACACTCTCAGGGATATCTTAACTATTGGTAAGACAGACCAACAGAGACATCCCAGGCTGGGAGGAGGACGCAGAGCTGGGTGCCCTGGCCTCCCCAGAAGAGAGCTGGGCACAGGATGAGGAGCTGGGCATCTGGGCTTTCTGGGAACAGGCTTCTGAATCCCAGGACAGGATGCTCTGAGTAAGGGTGATGTTACCAGATGGCACAGGGAGGACTGGGAAGAGCTCGCGTAGGAACTGGCTTGGTGTGACCTTTCCCTGCTGTCACCGGTGTGCTGGGTGGAGACTGGGCTGGGGTCTCTGCACTGGGAATTCTCACCTCCTTTTGCTGTGCTTTGCTCACGTCTGCTTTCCTGTTTCCCATGGACATCAAATATTCAGCTCTATATTGCAAGCAGTCTATTAAGCAGGCAATTCCCAGTGCTGCCTCTAATAAGAAGGAACTAGGGCTGGGGAGCCCTTTGTAATGCTCAGGAGCCAGCATGGCTGTCAGTTGAACGCCTGGCAATTAGATGAATAGGTTTCACTGGGGCTTTTGAGTCTCTGGCTTTGCAAAAGCACAAAGCTTTGTTTAAGGTTGATCAAGGGCAGCTCATCATCTGTGTTTCTGGCTGTCAAATGGGAGCTAATTGCCTTGTAATGTGCCAGTGACACAGGGGTCTGTGGGAGGAACTGGCTTGTCGGAGGTGTGACAGCTGTCAAGCGGGCTGTGCTCCCCACACAGACCCAGACCGGCAGCCCTCGGTGAAATGGAGCTTGCTGCACCTCCTCATGCCCTCAGCTGGTGGCTGAATCCCTTTGCTTTACGATTCAAGCCCCATGCCATCCTCAAAGAATAAGAAGCCTGTGTCAGCCACATCTTTGCTGCTGCTGGTGCCCCTTTGGGATGTGTCCCTACGGAGAATAAACCCAATCTCTCTCAGGGACTGGGAACGTGATGGGAACAGTTCCTCTGGGCTGGTGCATGGATGCTGGTGAAAGAGAGTACCCGTGGGAAGGAAACAGGTGAAGGCTGTCAGTTGTTTTACCCCAGAGCCCTGCATGGAGCAGAAGCCATGAGTGACCGTTAGAACTGCAGATGACGGTGCACCCACTTCTGTCTGTTGGTCCAGACTGATGACATCAAGCTGAGAGGTACCAGTTTGCTGCTTACACCACCAACCAATTAAAGCCTCAGTGATGCACATTTGCAGGGGCAACTGAGCCTGGGTGCTGATTAAAGGTGTGATTGCCATCCAGATATGCCTCCTGCCTTCGCCATCACACAAATGCACAAACACAGATGCTCCTCTCTGTTCCCCACCCCCTCCATCAAAAATGTTTCCCTCCCCAAGCCCCAGGAGCCAATGCCAAGGGCTTGAGGATGTTCTGGAAATCAGCAGATCTCTGCTGGGTCACATCAGAGAGAGGTGGCAACCAGTTATTTTGAAAGCCCCCTTCTGTGCTACATCTGCTGTTACTTTCTGGTGTTAGCCTAGTTTTGCAGCAGTGCTGAGCTCAGCATCAGCTGTACTGCCAGCAAGGAGCAGGGGCAGGCTTGCAGGGAGTGAGGTGAGCCAGGGTGGGAAGAGCGTGGGACAGAAGCAGAGCGGAGAGCACAGTAGGAAGGACAGACGGGGCTAAGCAAGCAGCCCGACACTCCCAGAAGATCTCTTCCAGTCCCTGCCTCATCCTGCGGGCTTTAGCTGACGGCCCTGGAGCACAGACCACTGCAGGGGAGATATGAGGGTATGGGCATGTCTCTGGGCGGGAAGGCCTGGAGCTGGGCACAAGGGCTGCTGGGGCTCCCCTTCCCACTCCCCACTCTGCTGGGATGTGGTGAGTCCTGGCTCCCACCAGCAGCCCACTCCCGCGCTCTGGCAGCTTTGCCTGTGGCAGAAAGCCTGAGGCTGAACTCCCCACAGCTCTGTGGTTTGGTGCCAGAGCTCATGGCAAGAGCAACCTGCCCTGCTGGACCTGACCCCAGCATCCCCGTGGGTGACAGGGCTTGCTGTCTGCCTCCTCGCCATCGGCAGAACTGTACGACTCTGCTGAGATGCCAGACTCCTCCTGCCAGCTCTGGTGTCTGCCTGGCACGATGTCCAGGCACCACCACATCTGGGAGCACCAAGGCATCACCTTTACTAATCAGTTCCCAGAACTGTTCCCAGGATGGGACCCCTCAGCCCCTTGTGCCTGGCCCGAAGCACCGGGGCTGGCCAGCAGCTGAGAAGGACACAGGCTGCCTTGAAGAAAATGATGCACTTTCCCCTCCGCCTCCCCGCCGCACGCTGCTGGCACTCACTGCTGTTGGTGGGCAGGGTCCTGCTGCCGCTGAGGCTGCCCGCCGGCGGGGGGGAGATGGACCGGACGGAGCCCGTGTCCTCTTCCTGGGAGCATCCCGCCTGGATGGCTCGGAGGTAGCTGTGGCTCCGGGAGCGAAAGTAGCTGGGCAGAGGCAGGTCCAGCACCTCCGCGGCGGCCGACTCGGCCTCGCTGTAGGTAGTGTCGCAGACCACCTCATACTGCTCCCCCAGCTCCGTCTCTGGCACCTGCAGGGGAAGATGGGCAGAGCCAGTCACCCCCCCGCCTGCAGGCAGCCCTTTCCCATCCCCTCTCCCTGCAGCCACCCTGCTGCCACGCTGCGGGGTCCCGTTTACGGCAGACGAGACTGCGAGGTGCAGCGGTTGGTGCTGGTGGGATGCAGGATGCTCGGGCTCTCTGCTGAGAGAGAGGAAAGAGGGGACCCTCCTTGGAGGCGAGCGGGTCCCTGCTTGTGGAGTAGGAGAGACTTACCGCCACGGTGCCTGTGAAACACCCCCTGTCTCTGATGGAGAGGCTGGGAGAATGTGAGGCTAAAATCCCTGTCCAGCCTGTGACAGGTCCTCCTGCCCCACCAGCACCGCTGGGAGACCCCAGCCTTGGCTGCGAGACCCTGCTGGGGCAGGCCTGCTCCTCCGTGCGGGGCGGTGGCCCGGCACTACCGCAGGCCGCGGCACCGAGAGCGAAGGGGTGTGCGTGGGCTGTGGGGACAGCCGCCACGCTCAGCCAGGGACGGGCTGCCTGGACTGGTTCCCAGTGGCCCCATCAGGAACCAGTCCTAGCCCCATCCCCGACAGAGGACTGGTGAGGTGTGAGCTGAGCAGGGGCAGCTTTGCTCGCTGCTTCTCCTGCTCCCCCACCTCCCTCCCACCCATGCCCCCAGCCCTGCCCTGCTCTCCAGTAGCAGTGGCTGGCAAAACCTGGACTCAGGAGAGGCTCACCCGTGTTAAATCAGGGACAGCCTAAAGCAGACTGTTCTGAAATACAGATGAGAGATGCTGAGATTGGCCCTGTTGCCCAGTTCCATCTCTCCTGGCCCTTTCTTTGGCCTCAGGGACTGTATTCCTGCTCAGCACTGGCATGTGAGCTCCACAAGGTTCAGCTCAAAAAGTTCATCAGCTTTCCCCCTAAAACTGACAGTCCCTAACTCCCTGCCGGGGCCGGGGCAATCAAGCTGTCCAGCCGCCCTGCGGTGCCCAGGTTGGGAGTGCTGCTTCCTTCTCTTCTTCTTTCTCCTTCTCCTTTTTCTCCTCCTCCTCCTCTTCTCCTGCCGCTGGCCCCGGGTATGGGCTGACCCCACAGCCTGCCTCGCACCCTGCCATGGGTGTCCAGGCTGACCCAAGAAAGCTCCATGAGGAAGGAAGAGGGGAAATGCCAGCGGGACGGTACCTGCTCTCCATGGGTAAATATCTGAGGGATAAGTGAGGGGGGTCCAAAGATCTGGAAGAAAGAGGTGGAGAAGGTTAAAGGCCAAGAACGGGGGAGCCCCTCACACAGACAGCCATTGCACAGGGACTGAGGACGAGGGGAGCAGATGGCCCGTGCCCTGGTGCCACCGCTGCTGACAGTTTGGTACAAACTTCAGAGCTCATAAGATGCCAAGCAAGATGCCGCACAGGCCTCTCAGACAGCGGCACAAACATGGCATGGCAAAGCTCCACGGGACACCTCCCAGACGGAGAGAAGCTGCTGATGCGTTCAGCCTGTTATATGCACCATATTTCAATATATGTACACAGGGCACACTTGAGACACACAATGCTGGGACACCCCTTGGCACACATGGGTCGCCTGTGGCTGCTGGACGAGGGCTGGCGTGGCTCCCAGTTAGCACCTCTGCGAAGTCCTCAGTGTTGGCCAGCACCTCACCAGGTGGCCAGGAGCAGTGATGGGTCTCTGCAGAGAGCGGGGTGGACAGGCAGGCTGAGTGCTCCACCTTGGGGAAGCTGTCCTTCACCCTGGTGGGGCTGGGCTGGCCACCTCGCCGCTGTCTCCTCTGTCCGCACACCAGCAAGAAGCCACACCGAAGCGATACTGCCTGCTCTCCATAGCAGAGCCACGGCACACGCTAGGCATAAGGACAGAGGCCTGATAGACACCGCACTGCCTGTGGGGAGGAACGTCTTCTCCTCCTCTCCACCCCATCTGCAGAGCACATCCATCCTATGAGCTCTGCCCTGCGCGAGCTGCCCAAGGTGACCCATCTTGGGAAGAAACCAGGTTCAAAGTGCACCTGGGGGAGAGGCTTGGCTCTGGGGTCTGGGTCTGGCCCTTCTGTACAGGGCATGGCTCACAGGGTGAATACACAGTGTTGGGGGTCCCCAGTTGGCTCGCTCTGGCCGCTGATCCCCTTGGTGTGACAGGTGGATGCTGACGTGTGCACCCAGTGAACCCTGGAATTCCAGAGGTTTGCAAGGTGGAGGTCAGCTGGGACAAAACCAAGCAGAGCGGACTTGCCTTTCAGAGCTGGGGATGCTTCTGTGTGGGAGGACACTAGGGTCTTGCCCAGCAAGGAAGGTGTTGGAGGTCACACAGAAATGAGGACAGGGGAGGAATGGCCTCTGGCACTGGATGGAAGGGCAGGTCAGACCTGCCAGAGGGTGAGAGCAGCATGCACTGGTGGCTGTACCAGCTCCATCCTGGATCAACAGATAGGCAGTTTGTGGGAGGCCTCCAAATCCCCACCCAGCTGCAACTGAACTCTCGGATTTGGAGGAAAGCAGGCAGAGCGCACATGACGACAGCAGGCACTGTGGCAGTCGGCGTGCCCCCAGCATCACAGTGCGACCAGTCTGGCTCTGGGGCGTTTGCCTGGGCAGCTCCTGGCATGTCGTGGGCTGCTCAGACCCTCCAGCTCCAAGAACCTTCTGATCTCTTCATGGGGGTGCTGCACACAGCTGCTAAATGGCAGCTTTAGACAGGGAGAGAGCCCAGACTTAGCCCACCTATTGTCATCAAGCAGAGACCTGGCTTCAGGCATGGATTTACATGCAAAGGACAAGAATGCGACGGTCCTGACCCCTTCTCTGTGCAATGAGACACCCAGCACATCGCTGTCGAGGTACAAGGAACGAGACTGACCACAAGGAACACGTACTCCCACGAGCAATGCCCCGCACCCTTCCCCAAAGCTTTCCACCAAGGCCTCCAGCTGCTCCATGACAGCAGGAGAAACCAGCCACGGGGCTGGAGAGGCTGGGCTGGGACGGAGGAGGGTCTCAGAGCCCCACACGCGTGGAGGGGAACATCAGCACGCACTGCTCACCCTCCTCCATGCTCTGGTGTGTGATGCCCACTCTGCTGCTTTAACCCCTGCCTTGTGCTGCTGCCCTTGGCCGCTGTGCGCAGCAGCACAGGAGGGGCATGCGTGTGTATGTGTTCCCGTGCAGACACGTGTGAACAGAGACGGGACATGACAGAGGCCGGGGTGACAGCGGAATGGCTGGGCGAAGCTTGTGGAGCCATTGCTGCCCTGGGGAGCTCCACCTGCATACAAAAGTACGGCCCCCTCGGGCTGAGATAAGCACGCAGGACCTCTGCAAGGGCCTTAGCCCAGCATGGTTATTTCCTGGCAGCTGGCTTATAGCCATTCAAGCCCCGAGCTGCTCCGGAGTAATCCCAAGGGGAAGCATAGCGTGGGACAGGGAGTTAAACCCAGTTTGCACTGACTGCATCCCGGAGGTCAGGGTCAGGGCATGAGCCCACCCTGTGGCAAGGGGTTTGCCACCCACCACCAGTGTCTCACTGGCATCCTTGGCTTTGCCATTCCCATGGAGACCAGGAATATTCAAGGGAAGCTGGCAGGACAGTCTCCCGGATTTTGGGCACCTTGTTCCTGGGTCCAGGCTGCTGCACGAGGGATGAGGTCCTTGGAGCTAAGCAGGGTTACCATCCCCGGTGACCCCCTGCAGAGTCCCAGGCTGGATGACACCATTTGTATGGGTGAGGCTGGCCTGGGCACTGCACCCCCACAGAGGGTGTGAGGAGCTTACAGCAGGAGCAAGTGGCCCTGCAGGTGGCTTCTGGGTGGTGACGCGGTGGGACCCTGTGCCCAGAGCAGCCCTGAGCTCCACTCATGGCTGTGGAGCATCGCTCCAGGCTGCCATACCCGTGGCCATGGCAGAGTGACTTCAGCTGCACTGGCAGTGCTGGAAGGAGAGCACGGGGGGTCTAATATGAGTAATGATTAAGGAGCTGGCCTTGTTACTTGAAAGCTGCCAGAGAATAGTGTATGCAATTCCTAGAGTGCAGCCAGTGCCTTATTTTGAAGTGGGAAGAAGATGTTCCTCTTTCCTCTCAGCCGGCCCTTTTCTCATGGGGCTGTGTGGGTGCAGCGGGCTCAGCACCCCAGCATCTCACCTGGCTGATGCAACTGGACTCGTTGACGCCGTCAGAGATCTGGTTGTATTCTTCCTCCCAGGTTGGGAACTTCGGAGGTAGGAGGATCTCGACAGAGTCCAGGCGGTCCAGGCTCCTGCCAGCAGAAGAGAGGGTGTGAGGGGTGTCCCCACGGTGGGGGCAGAGCGGGGGCTGTGCTGGAGCTGCCACCCTGCCAGGAGAGCCAGACCACCCCTGGCTGCAGTATCCTCTGCCAGGCACAGGCACACATGGCATCTCAGGGACAATGCTGGGTACCAGGCCCACTGCTCAGCCCCTGCTGCAGCTCCTGGAGAAGAAGGAAGCGCTGTTTCACCTTGCTGGAAGGATGGGAGGGATGTGGGAGGAAAAGGCGGGATGTGGGAAAGATGAGGCTCCCCTGTTCTTCTATTCCACCATGAAACCCTGCGTGAAGGAGTCCTTGTCACAGACCAGGTGGAGGACATGGTTAGCCACGCCAGCCTGGGTGAGCTGTGAGGACTCTTCCTCCTGAGTTGCCCATGGTCCCTGCAGAGGACCCTCATGGTGCCGCTTCCCCCATGTCTGACAGGGCTGGGGGTGCAGAGGGAGCCTGGGGGACTGTGAAGCTGAGGGCAGGGTGCGTCCCACCCAGCTGGGCAGGAACCCTGTGCAGCCTGTGGACATCCGGGGAGGACCGTGGCACCTCCTGAGTCTCCATCCTGAGGAGTGATGAGAGCGGGGAGTAGCCTCTTTGCCAGGGG
>JAVJGJ010000047.1:4263159-4278773 GCA_035590215.1 Microhierax caerulescens | reverse complement strand
TTCTCCCACAGCAGGTGGCCCTTCATCCTCCCGGTCCCTGCCTTTGCCACCTGCCACCTGGCCGGTGTGGCTGGAGCGCTCGCCAAGCAAAGGTCGAGGCAGAACTCACTGAGTACCTCAGCCGCCTCCATGTCCCACGTAACCAGCTCTCCCGTTCCCTCCCAGAGAGGGCCCTCGTTTTCCCTAGTCCTCCTTTTATCACCAACGTACCTACAGAAGCTTTTCCCGTTGCCCTTGATGTCCCTGGCCACATGTAATGTTCTTTGGGCTTTAGCTTTGCTAGCTTTGATGTCCCTGGCTGCTCGGACCGTTACCCTGTATTCCTCCCAGGCTACTTGGCCTTGCTTCCACCCTCTGTAGGCTTCTGTCCTGGGTTTGCCTTGGTCCAGGGGCTCCTTGTTCATCCCTGCAGGCCTCCTGGCGTGCCTCCTGGAGTTCCTCTTCCTTTGGACCGCTCCTGAGCCTGGAGGAGGTGATCCTTTATAGGATGATGTGATTGGTAAAACTTGTCTGTTCTCAGTTCCATTTAAAGTGAACAGTCTTAGCTAGTAAAATGATGCAAGTAAAAAGAGTAAGTGCCCTTAACCTGCGAAAGAGGAGTTTTAGTGCTTAATAGCTTTTCAAACTGGACATCCCAATTACTAGGTTTCCTTGGGTCTTGCAGCTGCCTGGAGCCGAGAGCACTGTATCAGGAAGGCTGTTTCCTTCCCTGGAGATGTCTGCATGGCCGTGTATTAGGGAATAGGCGTACCTTGTGCTCGTTGTCTGTTGTTTTGGGTTCTTTTGTCATTTTTTTTTTTTTTTAATTGAAAAAAACCCCAAAGCTCTTAACAACGTGGTTGGGGTACTTCTGTTCTGATAGCAAGAGACTATCGTGAACATGCTTAACTTGCATTTGACAATCAGGGCTGAACTGACTGTGTGAAGATTGGAGGTGAGTTTTAGAACAGTAATTTTGAAACAGTAGGTGTGTGTACCCACACCCACCCCACCCTGCCCCGCGCCAACCCCAGGTAATTGCTTCAGAGCAGCAGAATTGCTTATAATCTGAAACAATTTTTCCACATCCTCTGGGCTTTGGTAGGTAAAGAGAGTGTGGTTGCAAATCTGGGACAAAAAAGAGGCGGTAAAGCAGCATTAGGGACAGGGATGCAAGCTGTTCCACACCTGCGCTGGAACAGGGGCAAGATTCTGATATTCATTGCAATTTGTTTCTTTGTCCCTGAACTCATAGGTGAATAATCCAAAAAGGAAGAAATTAATAAATTATTGAAGATTCGTTCTGCCATGGAGCACTAGGACTATCCTGTTCTAGGGTCCTGTGCTGCAAACTGTCTGGGATTCAGCTGAGATTTGATCACTTAATTTAACAAAGCGATTAGATTAAGGCCGTAGTAAGCAGAAATGCTGATTGGACAAAACAGATAATACTGTGAGTTATGAAGAAAAGGTGAACACTGATTTTTGTGTGCACACTAAATTAATACACATTTGAAACTCTATATCCACGCTATATCCACCTTAGGTATTTTACTGTACTAATATTTGGAAAGAAGATAACACTGGCTATTAGCATTCTGTTACCTCAATGTCTGTGGTGATAAAAGATACACTTAAAAATTAGGAATAAGTAGAGCATGAAATACTACACAACGTCTGTGATGAGAAGTTAGAAAAGTGTTTAGAAAAAAAACCAAACTTCGAGAAAATAATAAACTTGGCATTGATAGATCTTGGCCAACCAGATGATGTCAAGTAACTTCCACATCAACTTGAACGCACTGAATGCCACAGAATAAATTTTCGTTGAGCTAATTTTAACTAAGCTTATCAAATTTTCACTAGGAATCTTTTTACTAGGATTCCTGCAAACTTTGCCCATGCTTACAAAGCTGCCAGTACAAATGCACCACAAGTGTGAGTTGGGAGTAACAAGAATAATTTCCTTGCTTACGTAAATAAGGTCAGGAGGGCACTGTTCTTGAAGCAGGGTAGCTCAGAACAGAGCCTGCAGTTGTGGTGCAGATGACTTCTGTGCATCGACCAACCCCCACCGCTGCCGTCTGTCATCTGCCATAGCTTTCCCTCTCCGGTTTCTCACTGCTTCTCCTCTGTCCTTCTGCAGCGATGGCTTTTGGCACCCGCGGCAGCTGTGTCGCTGGCCAGGGGCTGTGTGGAGCACCAGCAAGGTCCTGGGAGCATCTGTGGCCCTAACGCTGTGTCGGGGGGGAGGTGCAAGGAGGGGAGAGGAGAGAGGGAACGAAGTGATGAGTCCCTGGGGGGAGCCTGATGACCTCAGGATGCAGCAGTTCAGCCGCAGCCTCTTCTTTGAGTCTTTCCCACGGAATCTGACTGGCAGCCAGGCAGTTGCAAACCGTATTTAAAAAGAAGTGACGGTGACTTCAAATAGCATCCTAAGTGCCATTTTCTGTACAAAATAATGACAAATAATGTGAGATAAGAGAAGGCTTAGTGCATTTTAATAACTTTATAATGAATAAATCATCTTTGTAAGGTTAATGAAAGCAGATATGATGTGAAAGATGAAAATGTGGTTTCTATTTAGGAATTCCTTTCTAAAGTGTGTCCCTCCACGATCTTGACCGAATAGTCTTGGAGGAACTGTGGTATGAATTTATGATGTTTAACGTATTTAGCAGTCTCGCTACCTAATAAAAGTAGTCTGTCTCCAAATATTTACTGAACTGCATCTTACATTCGCATATCTAGCCTTTCTTCTCACTACATGACTGTTGGTCTGCAGCGTCATAAATACTGAAAAATAGCATGTAATTAAGACTATTTTCTATTAGTAAGACTTGTCATTGAAATAAGGGCAAATATTCCAAACACAGAGCAAAATTCTGCTTTTGTAGACACTTTAGTCTGTTATGCTGACACTAAGTGGGTATTTTGATATGTCAAGTGACAAGATAAACACAGCACAGTTCGCTATTGCTGCTTTTTATAGTTTCATAATGGATGTTCTTCACTCTTAAAAAGGCACTACGCAGCAAAAACTCATTCATTGCGACTCCTTCGTTTAGTTTAAACTGGCACATAAACAACTTCAAGAATTGCCTAACCCCTTTAGAGGTTAAAAAGCAAGTGAGAATTTATTCCTTTGAAGTACATTATTCTTTTAAGTCTTCCTTTTTCTGATTGCTTCTTAGGTGTAAAAATTAAGCGTCTTCCAAGTGTCTGTACCTGTGCCGCCCCTGGCTCAGCCGTCTGCGTGTTGAGCAGCAGGCACGGGGTGCCGGCATGTGCGCTGCCGCCAGAAGGGACGTGGGACTGGCCTGCGGAACAGAGGGAATGGCGGCCATTTCCTTAGGGGCCCTACCGAAACAAACCCTAGGGCCACCGGCTCAAGACCTAGGAAGTCTACTGGGTTGGCCGGGTTAACTATACGTCACGTGTATACGTTGTTGTCTTACGGAAGGGTAGCAGCGTTTTACGAAACTCTCCTGCCGGCCCCGCGTGCTGACCTTGGCAGGAAGCAGATGGTCCCTCTGTGGTCTGAGTGCGCTGCTGTTGCTGTGGTTAGCTGCAGGACGGGTGTACAGGCTGGAAATCTTACATGACGGGTTCTCGCTGCATTTGAAATGGGCTCTGATTTTTCTGGTGGTTTGTTTAAAAAAAACCAAAACTTAACACACCCCGCCACCCGAGCTATGTCACAAGTCTGGCTCGTTCCTGGGAGAGCTTTGTTAATAGGGTTTTGTGATGTTTTGCTCTTTAGGACTCTTAACTTTAAAAATCCTGGCTGCTTACTGTACATTCTCCTTGAATGCATCTGCCTGTAGTTACCTGGGACTGTCCGCTGTGAAACACAGCGATGCTTTTGAGGTATAGCAGGATGATTTATCAGGAGTGTTGGGGCTTTATTTACTTATTTTGAGAAATAAGCTGGCGTACAAGATAAGCCCGCTTCCTTTTTGACTTGGCTGAAGTGAATGCGTTAATACCACGCCGAGGATTTCAGAAGCCTGCCCGAGGTGTGTGCGTTGAGTGCCACTGGCAGATAAAAGATCTTTCCTGTCCGCTGCCTCTGCTGCTTCTGCTCCTGGCGCTCGAGGTGGTACTTCCTTGTCTCCCTCCCGTGCTTTCAGTGTCGCCTTTGCTAAGGGAACAATTTATCTTGTGTGCCTTCAGTGTTTGATCGCTAATTGGCGTTTCAAAGTGCTGCCATACAGCAACTCAGATTGACTTTCCTGATTGTATTAAAATACCTGCAGAAGGTAACGCAGTCTCTTTCAGCATGCCAATTCACGTTTTCAAAATGCTGCTGGAGAACAGGCTTATCCTAGGTTATAAATATTATATAAATATTATTTATATAAATATAAATATGCCTGTATTAAGCTGTTGAGTGATAACCATGGGTTTAAGAGTTTATTCCAATTTTAAACTAATGTCCTATATTGGTGATCTCCTTATCATGGGGAAGGGCCCTGCAGGGCATGATGAACTATGGCAAGGGAGAATTTCAGCGAGTTTTGCGATGGGCACAGGTGGCAGGGCAAGGCAGGGAATGTCACTTCATTCTTTTTCTAGGGAATATGTTGTTTGAGTGGGGCTTTTTTCCCCCTGTTTAAGGTTGTGGGATTTCTGCAGCTCAGGTGAACGAAATATGATTGCTCTAAGCTTTTTATTATTTGTTGGTATATTTATGACACTGGCTGACTGCTTGTGTTGCGGCTTGCCATGCAATTGGTTTATGCAAAGAAGAAAACAGAAACAAGTTCCCAATAAATAAAACTGAAAATATTTTTAGAAACTTACTGCTCTCGGGCCTTGATCAAATAACACACACCATGTTCTGTCAACATCTTCTAATGAATAATGAAACAACGCTGGCTCTTCATATTAGGGAAAGAGGGTGTTTATCCAAACACTTGAGTCTGTGCCTGTTTCTGCATACTTTATTTTAGGCAATAGTTGCTAATTAATAATAATAAAGTATGAAGCTGGCAGTCATGAGATATTGGAAATTCTGAACAAACATTAACCACTTAATGTTCAGAAAAATTATAAAATATACATTGCTTGCTGATGAACTATTTCCTGAAACACAAATCTGCTTTTAACATGTTAGTAAATAATTTTTAACAGAGCTGGCCTGTTCTGATTTTTCACTAACTGATAAATCATTGTGGAAGGGGTTTTGCAGACCTCTGTGGGGTCAGGTTTAGAAAACCTGCATAAATATGTATACTGTCAGGAACTGGAGCCAGGGGGCTCTTTGGTCCTGGAAGTGGCTCTAGGAGTTGAAGTATCCTGGAGTAAATTTCCATTTGTATTGTTCATGCTGCTTATTAAATCAGTTCTCTAGGGTAAGTATGCAGCGATGGTTTTAGTTAACAGGGACTTGTTTGTGAGTAATTTCTCCTTGTCTCAATCCCAGTCATCTCTGTATTAAGTCAGCAGGACTGATGCTGCTAGCTGGTGTCCTGTTAAATAACTGGCTTTGGGAGGGGAAAATATATTTATACCCCCCTTGGGAAATACCTAGTTAAATGTAACGCCTGTGCTTGTAAAAATACTGCTGCTTTGAAAAATGCATCCTAAAGATGTTTGAACAGAGCGTTTCCTGCTTTGAAATGCTGAATAGATGGTAAAATGCACTAAAACCAAAGCTGAGATTCATGTTAAATGGATTTTCAGTGTCATTTTATATCAGCGCTCTACTAGGCATTACCCGTTGCTTTGTTCCATTTTCTGAAAAGTAGAGTGAATTATTCTTGTAGCCATGGGAGGTGGGCTGAACCTGATGCCCACTGTAACAAGATGTCAGGTAAACTGATGCACGTGTGCCAGCATTTAGAAAAGATCTGCAAGAATCGAGGGTCAAATGGTTTTGGTGCTTTAGGTAGCTGCTGAATGTACCAAGTTACTTACAGAATATAATACGAGGTTTTTATTTTAACTCATGTAAGTTACTTAAACTGCCTCAATGTCATTCTCCTTTAAGATTCAACTGATGGGAATACTGGTGATTTTTTTTCTTTTCTTTTTTTTTTTACCATTTTACCAAAAAATCTGTTGTATTTTTCTTCCCAAGAAGTCATGTTCATGATACTGAAGCTCAGTAACTTGCATAAAATACACAAAAGTTACTGTGCTTCATGTAGAAAATACAATAACAAGCTAATAGTAATGCAGAACAGTTAGTAAATAATAGAATGAAAAGCAGAATTAAAATTTAACATAATGTTATTAATTTCATTATTAATAAATTAGTAGTATTAATAACATTTTACATCTGAAGATCCAATTTTTTGAAGTGAAGGAACTTATAATTCCATAGGAAAAGCTGCTATAAGAAACCGATTTACTGCAGTTTTAATAAATTAGATTAAGAAAATTCAAGTATGCTAGAAATTATGCAAGAAAACTAATGGGTAACAGTTAGATGTCTTCAATGACCTTTCAGTTTCCTATATGGCTTTTGTTTAAATCATATTTTTAAGCAATAGAAGCTGATCTGTAGTGTAAACACTTCTGACATGGTTTGCATGAATTGTTCTACAGTGTACAACATGTTGTACAACATGTGGCCAACACTGGATTCTTCAGTATATTTTAGAAATAAGCTTAGAAGGCATTTTCTTCTTAACATGGGCACAATTTTCAGTGGTCTTCCATGGAGCTATGTTCACAGGCTGCCAGCAGTTGAAATTTCCTTTCCTTCCAGGAAAAACAGGAAAATCAGTCTTTCCCACACTAAGAGCAATCTCGGTTTTCTTTCTTTTTTTAACTTAGAAACCTAGGTGAGTTAGGTGGTCCTTAGATGGCAGCTACCTGTCTCTTGGGGAAAGGATTGTGTTTACATTGAACAGTAATGACACTTGGAGGCCAGAATGTCAACTGTGAGAAAGGGATGGAGGAGCATCCCAGCTGGCTGGAGCAATCGGGAAGGTGTGTGGGGATCAAGGAAAAGGCAAATGCAGTGGCAGTGAGGCAGGAGAAGTAATGGAAAGATTAAGAAACCAAGGAGGAAAGGGAAGATAACTTTTAGTAATGACATTCACATTTGGTTTTGTTCAGACTCAGCTGTGAAAGTGGCTGACTACATGGAAATTTAAGATGGCCTTTGTCCCTCAGACCTCTAAAACAAATAGCAAGAAAATATTTTGTTAAGGTTCTTTATCAATTCTATCTGTCAGATTGTATCTGGGATTTCGAATAATTCCTTCTGAAGCATTGGCCAGAAATGCTGCCTTTGGTTTTGTGTTGGCTTCTGTTGCATGAGTCATTCCTTTGTAAATACTAAAAGTATTTTTTTTTAAAAAAAAACATAACACACAAAAAATGCCAACCAAACACACACACACACACACACACACAAAAAACAACCCAACAAAACCCCCCAACCAACCAACCCCAAAACCCACACCACCAAACCACCAAAACCCAAACTAACAAAACCACCCCAACAAACCCAAACCAGACAGGGGGCACTCGGAAGACCCTTTCTGCATGGTACCCTGAGAGACCCCCTGAGCCCACTGTGGAGTTTGGTCTTTCATGTTGTGCTTTTGGAAGATTTGGGTTCTCTGAGACGAGCCGTAAGGCGTGTGTTTGGTTCTGGGTGGCTCTGAGCTCTGGTTCTGTTGTTGGGGGAGCATGTGTGGGGGAAATGCTTCTCCATGGTAATTTTCCAGATATGGCTTAAATATCCAAGGAGAAAATTATTAGAGTCTTTACAAATGTGCTGACATTTCACCAGCAGTCCTGGGCAGGGTGGGGGTGTGTTTGTGCATGCAGTATCTTAAAATGAGGAGGGGGTCCTACTGATGCAAAAACCCTGCAACCTTGAAATTAAACGGCTGAACCTGAACTGATCTCCTACACTGCACCCAAAATGTGCATCGTTAGCGGCCAGTCACTGCAGCGCTGTGGCTTGGAATTTGTCACGAGTCTTAGCTCGGTGGCCAGGAAGCCCGTCCATCTGTCCCCAGTTGCCTCACTGGCCACTTCTAATTTTCCCCCTAGTAAGAGACACTGTAGAGGTGGCAGAGGCAGGCGGGACTGCACCGGCTGTGCGCGAGCCAAGAGGATGGTAGCAGGGAGTGGAAGGGGTGTCGTCTGGGTAACTTACCTGGTGCTTACACAGAAATTCGTGGAATTTGCTTCTGACTTCAGACAAGGGAGGAACGAGGCAGGAAATGAAAATCTTGGTTAATCCTGGCTGAGGGCATGTTTTAAGGATAGTTCTTCCTGGTATTAAATAATGCAGGAGAAAGGGATGTGCTATATAAAAATGCATATACATTAAGAGGCCAATATATCTGATCCTGGTGAACAAGCTCTTCACTAAACATAATCCTAAGGGTATGAATTTTTGGCCCAGGCACTGCTCCGCAGCACCTCCTGCTTTTTTACAGAACTGCTCCGCATGCGTGCGGTGAGCTCGGTTTGAATTTACAGCGAGCTGTTACGTACTCCACACCTGCTTCTCAGGCAGGATGCTGTGCCCAAGTTGGGCTGCAGGTTATTGTCCCGAGTCCTTGCGGGGAGATGTAGGAGACCACTTGTACAGCTTGCTTTTCCATACAGAGGAGCTGCTATGGTTTGGAAGAGCTGACTTCAACTGTTTGAAATATTTGGCATCTGACAATCCTGGCTGCGATAAGCTATCTCCTACAGTGAGGAAGCTGAGAGTGCCGAGATACGAGGCTGGTGTACGGTTCAAATTTTTTTAATGCAGTGTGAAGGAGCCTCGTAACACTGATGTACATGAAATGAATTTATCTTCAAACCCACTGTATCCTCATAAAAGCCATCTAGGTGTGATATCTATGCCTGTAGTTGGATTTGTGAGGCTGAAGTACCTCACACAAGTGCTGAGGGATGGAGGGACAGACTTGTTGCTCATTTTGGAATAAAGCTCCTAGTTTTAATTGACAGCATAAGACTTTGTGTCCTTTCAGTCAAGGCCTGTGGATACCATGAAGCAAAAAGGGTTTAGTCTTCCACTTTGATACACAAATTAATATGTGAAATGCTGCGTGTCTTTTTTTGATGGAATTTTAAGAGCACTGCTGAGAACTTGCACAAATGCGATGTGGGATAGAAGGATACAAAAAGTGGAATTAGGCCGAGCATCTCCTCCTGCTTGGCGAGATGTAGGGTGAAGGAGGGCAGAGCTGAAGTGTGAGTGCAGGGTTTGATTTCCTTAGACACCTGAGAAATCCAAATCCAAGAACATACTGAAATATTTGAGGGATCTTGGGGCTGATTTGCTCAGGCAGGTGTGGATTCACACTGAGATTACTCCACAGACAGATCTGAGAGCCCTTTTTATAGAAGTCCCAACATGACAGTTGTTCTTCAAAGCAAGTATCTGAAGAGTCTCTGCAAGTGAAACAGGGCTGGTGTGCCCCGTCAGGAATCAGAAAAAGCTGCCTCGTTTTTTCTCCTTTTTGAGCCTCTAAAAATATGTTATCAAAGCTGTCAGCTCTGTGGGAAGTCTGGTCTGTAAAATTGGCTGAATCCTGGCAAACGTTAGGGTTCAAGCTGCGGATCTGAAAGGCGAGCGGCAGAGCTGAGTACCTGGGCAGTGCAGCGGGGCAGCGGAGCATCTCCTGGCAGAAAACACCCACTTTCAAGTTTTTCCTGCACTAGTTTAAAACAAAAGGGAGCTCAAACCAATGTTACCTGCTAAAATGTTTTAAAAGCATTATTTGATTTTTGTAATACATGTTTATAATGGCAGGACAGAGCACTGAGGTAAAAACAAGGGAATTTATGATTAACATTCATGGAACAGAAAGCAGAAAAACTGCTAGGTCTGCCTGAACTAGAAAGCTTCGTGCCCAAAGCTGCTGGGTTTTGGAACATTCCTTATTTATCCTGTGACCCACACACCGTGCTATTAGAAACTGATAGCCACAAACCTGGAAACTCTAATATGGAGACTTTGCGCTGGTTTACACAAGACCAGAAAGTATCTGTTAACATGAAACACTGTGCTCAGCTGCCAGTCGCTGGGCATGTCACCTGTGCAAATGTCAAGCTGGAGTGAGCCCCTGGCTGTGACAAAATGCTCGGTGCAAGACAGTGTGCTTTTTTTAAGCTTCGTAAAGACGATTCATACCTTGCTCCCAATTTTCTAATGTTTTCATTTCTTTAGGTCCTAACTATCTGGGCTCTTAGCATCTCACAAAAGGGCCTTGGCTGCGCAGGGTGACAGGTGCTTCAAATATGTGCCAAGAAATGGCCCTGCTCCCTTCCTCCTCCAAGAAATTAATACTGTAACTGGCATAAAAGTGTAAGACTTCGGGTTTCCTTTTGCTGGTGGTTTTCTTGTTGTTGTTTTTGTTGTTTAATAGGAAAATGCAACCAAACGCCTGATGGCTAAGTCTGTATTTGGTGTGATCTGGGCGGCTTAAACATTGCCTTTATGCCAGATTCCCTGGAGGAGCAGTCAGTCCTGTGCCCAGGATCCCTGCGGTGAGCATCTCTACCCAGCCCTGCCAAAACTTCCTGCTCCCCTCCAGAAGTCATGCCGTGTCACACACAGCACCTCAGTGATTTAAAACGTGAAGCTATAGTCCTTTAAAGTGATTTTTCTGTTCACTCCATAGAATGCTTGGATTTACTTTTGTCTTCCCGCTCTTGCTTTAAATTTGTGTTTCATTTTATTGGAGTGAAGAGCAAAATGGAGGAAAAGCAAGTAGCGCAGCTTACGTTGGGTAGTTAGTCTTGTACAAGGCATTGGCATCAGAGCTGAGAATTGTGCGGTTCAGTCCCTGTGGCACAATTCAGTTGACATTAAGGTTTGTAGGAGATTTTTCATTGACTTGGTGGAAACTAGATGAGGCTCTTAAATTATGCATAAGCAGTCTGCTGACTGCCTTAGTATGAGTGATTTTTTTCACCTACTGAAGATAGAATGAATGTTTTTAAGGCTGTTACTGCAGTTTGCAGTTAGACACAAATCGCTCCTGCTTTTGTTAGGCGCACGCTTTCTTCAGTACATTAAAGTTTAATATGCATAAAGTGCAGCACTGATCTGAGATTTATGCGAGACTAAGGGTTGGGCAGTCAATTACCACGGCCGTGGTAAGAATGCTTTCTGACAGGATCCTAATAAAGACCTCTGTCGAGTCGGAATCGTACTTCGGCTGTACAGTTCTGTCCCCGTGTCTCGTACCGGCCGGGGGCTGTAAGGGCAGCGATCCTGCTGCAGCCCCGCGGTGCCAGGGGTGCCAGGACTGGGGGTGACTGGGCGCTGGAGGGGTGGTTGGTGCAGCGTTACAGCAAATCCAGTGGTCTTGTACCGCTTGCATCCGAGGCAGACACGCCTCGGAGGATGGGGGCAAGGCTCTCCCGGTGCCCGGCGGTGCTGGAGCAGAGACCTGCTGCGATGGATCCGAGGGAGGGTTCCGACCTCTCCACCAGCTGCCCGGCCTCCTGCAGCAAAGCGGCGCGAGCAGGCGTTCTCCCTTCTGCTCAGGGTTGTCTCGCCTGTTTCTGAGGATGCCAAATCTCTCATAACAGATCTTACACGTTTCGAATTCCCCTGGGGTTTTTCCATTGAGGATGGTTGCTGGCTGCGGGGCGTAGCACTGAAGGCAGCGCTCCCCAGATGAAAGCCATAGGGGTGGTGGCTGCTGATCTGCAGCTCCAGAATTGCAGTAGTATTTTCTTGTAGTAGGGTGTGTCTGAGCAGAAGCAGTGGGGAGGGAAGAGTTTTCGGACACTGTATTGAGGTCTAGAAGTAAAAGTAACCATTAGCAGGGTTCATCTCAAATTCAGACTGTGCTAAACCCAGCTAACTAGCAAGAAATAGATGCAGGTAGTAGGAGCCAAACAGCAGTGTTGCACACATGGCTACAGATCCAGCAGTAGATGTAGTCATAAAACATGTATTTTTTTCATATAGGCAAGATGATTTAAAAATTTGTCGGCTATATGAAGCTACAGAAGCTCTGTAAAGAAACAGAAGTTGATTGCAGCAACTGTTGGGTTTGTACCCCTGCTGCTTGTAGTGCTGTTCCCTGCTCTGCTCAAAATGATGATTATAAAGTACAGCTCCTGAAATTACACCATTTTGTTCCATTAGTCATCACTTTTCATACTGAATACCATTCAAATATTTGCTCTCTTCAGCTGATGCCTTCGTCTGAAAAATGCAATTGTCTAGAAAACAACCTAAGTACATATTTAGGGAAAACAGTCTGTATTTATGCGTTAACATTTAAGGTGCTGCAGCGCTATTTCTTACATTTAGATGTGCTAGGAGGAAAATTGGTCTGTATATTTAAAGCAGGAAGAAAAAATTCCACTGAAAATGTCAGACAGTGATGTTGACTGGTGGTACCGGTGCAGTTTTTTCTTAAATGAACCGCTGTGTACTGAGACCTTTTCATGTACAATTTGTGGGTTATACACTTGAAAAGCTGTTTCAAACATACTGTTAGGGCTTCAGGCTTTTCTTATTACAGCGGGGCTAAGTGGTGGTGGAGGTGTGTTTGTGATCTGCTGGGTATGGAACAGAATCTGGGCCTTAGCACATTTTGTGGCATTATAATGAGGCTTAACTTCGATTATAATATAGATTTTAATAGTATAGCATTGAAACTGTTCTAAGTTCCAAGTAATTTTTTTGGAGATTGTGTTCTCCAGCAAGTCATGTCACTTCCTGAGATGCGGCATTAATATGCTGCAGAGCTCCAGGAAGGGCGAGACCTTGCAACCAAATTACTTCCCCGTATCACATCGAGCCACAGGGAAAGCGTAGAATTCAGTTGTGCAGAATAGCACGCTGAGGAGCCTGGTGCCGCCTTTAAAGATAAAGAAACAACCCTGGCAGCTGCTGTTGTACAGCCAAGAATGTGGAAGATGTTACCAAACTAAGTTGTTTGTAAAAGCAACTATGCACTAGATTAAAACTAGCTGAGGTTTTGTTCGGGTGGTATTTATATGTGAACAGGGCAAAGCCACATTTAGGGTTCAGTAAGACATGACACTTGGTGGTGGTTCTGTGCAAAACTAGATTTTATTTCTGGGTAGCTGAATGTTAATGCATAAAAATAATGTTCTTATAACTACAGAAAATGGGTAACACTTGGGAGTGAATGTAGAAATGATGAAAAAACAGATTTTCGTCTCCAACCTTAAATATAACTATCCTTAGCCTTTGAAAATGCCATGTTGGTCTTCACAGGAGATGAGATACAAAATTCACTATTGATTTTTTTGCCATTGTGCCTTCTCAACTGCCTAGATAGGTCTTCAATTAATTACAGAAATTGTCTTTAATTCTCTTAAATTGTTCTGTGCTGCTACTGTCAGGTGTTAAGTAGCTCCTAAATTTCTTATTATGGTGAATAAATGGCCTTGATACTGAGGAGCTAAGCATTATAAATCCCACTGTCATAAATCTTCCAGCTTAACAGAATAGGAACTGCAGTGCTCAATGCCATTAAGAGTTGAGCTCAGTGATTCTGGAGTATTTTGAGTAGCTCTGGCACTGGGAGTGCATAGTTTCAAGATTACAGAGGTTTGGAGCTACGTAGTCCTTTTATATTACTAGCTTTCTTTAGTCCTGCGGACTATTGCCCAAACTTAATACACTGAAACATTAGTTTTGAAGCTGGAAAACAGAGCAAACAAAAAAAAAAAGCCCTAGCAATCTAAACTGGCAATGGCTTAGATCACACTGTACAAAAAGCCTTGAGATTAGGTAAGGTGATTTTTGGATGAAGAAAAATATTCAGATACCAAACTCCTGCAAGACAGGAGAAGCATTTTTCACTCATTTGTTGGCTGATTGCAAATATATTGGAGATGCTTCATTTCTATACTGATTTTTCTCAGGGTAACTGTGGGCATGTCTAGCTGTCATCCAGCAACATGTAGGCTTATCTACCTACTTCTTCCAGTGGGGGGATTAGCTTTGCAGGGAACTGAAGTGTTGCTGGGAGAGCTCCCCCTCTCCCCCATCCCCCCCCCAAGGCAAAACAGAGGAAAAAAAACTTCGAAGTTTCTTGCTGTTGTGACGTATGGATAAAAAAAAAAATAATTACATACATTATATATTTAAAAGTAAATTAAATTTTCTCAAGCAAGGTTTGGGTTTTTGTTTGTTTTGTTGGGATTTTTCGTTATAGCCACACACGCTTGAAATATAAGAAAAAGAGAAGGTTCATGTTTTGCCCACAGGAGATGTTCTAGGTAGAGCTGGGGAAAATAGCGTGTTTCTCATGTCCCTGCCATACCTGCCTATATTTTCTCACAGCTGCCTGATCACTGTGAGCCTGGTTTTGTAGATAGCCTACCACCACGCTGAGAACCATTCCTCCCTCCGTTCAGCATTCCATAGTGCTGTGAAGTTGAAACTTTCCGATGGAGAAGTGGGTAGTGGAAGAACAAGCCAGAATATTTTTCTTAGAGAAAGGGGATTGTTTCACTTGGTCCCTGTACCCTGGAGTGACTACATTAAATTAGATGTTAATTGGGAATGTTGCCGCTCTGTTAGGTAGAGACGGATTCTGTGGACTTGCATGCACATTGCCGTATATATCTAAATAAGCATGTCTTGGGCTTGAATGACATTGCTGAATTAGTTCTACTGCTTTCATTGAAACGATTCCTGAGCTGCTCGGCACAGAATACGGCCAACGATGCTGCAGCAGCTGTGCGCTTCTGTTACAGCAGTTTTATATCCTCTGCCTAAATCTGATCTTGAGATTGCTGCCAACTGAGTGAGATTTGTTCAGAGTTTGATACTGTTGGAAGCCAGAGGGTTCACCTGGATGTGTTTTTGGCCCAGTCTGAGTGGTATTAATAGCTAACATTAGTCATGGTCCAGATGAAACCTGAGCCTCAGAACTTCTCGCAGCTTGCCGGGGTGTAAAGCAGAAGTAGAGCTGCAATTCTGAGCAAATTGTGCATTCCTACTGTGCTCTGAAAGGAAAATGCAGGTGGTGATATGAAATCAGTGGTGAGCCTTGACACCTTGTATCAACTTAAAATGATTTTGTAAATGATGATAAGGGCTTGCGTTCAAGGGCGAGTGAGCCCTGCTTATGTCTAAGCTGTTGATGAAAGGCTACTGTGAAAAACCTTGATGAAGTTTCTGGAACAAAAAATTTGCAACTCTGGGATGTAAATGAACCACTCATGGGAAACGGAACGAATAACAGCAATCTTATTTGAAATTAATGTGTCCCCTCTGCTAGCCTGCCTCTTCCAAGCCGAGGGGATGTGCAGAAGAGGAAGCCTTGCCTTCTGCTCCCTGACAGGGGAGTGTTCCTGAAATCGTGGTGAAAGATGTAGAGTTTATACAGGATGAAAAGGGAATTTAATCAGTAGTGTTCTGTTGAACTGAGCATCGCCAGGGATAGGGTAGAAATACCACAGCTCTGGCAGACTGCAATCTGGCTGGTGCTTTTAGGGCTTTTGCAGTTGTTTTCTTTCCCATGTCAAGACCAGGTGAGGCTGGATATAGCCACTGGGGTGAGTGTTGCTGAAACTGGCTGACTGCAGCTCCAAAACTGCTGCCTTCTCAGTTCAGAGAGACTTTAGAATTCCCATTCTGTGGTTTTCTGTAAGAGGATGATGCACCACTTTTGCGTTTTGACTGCATTAAACACAGAAGG
>JAVJGJ010000047.1:4195079-4261382 GCA_035590215.1 Microhierax caerulescens | reverse complement strand
CCCCCCCCCCCCCCCCCCCCCGGTGTGAAAGATTTAAAGAGTTAAAAATTTGTCTAACTCCTGGCATTGATTTTCATGCAGAACCAAGCAGTGTGATGTGTTAAACCTCTTGAATCTTTCTGTGAGCCTGAGCCACAGCTGTCACTGTCAGCCAGAGCCCATGGGCTTGCTCTGTGCCACTTGAGGAATGGGTTTGCATTACTTGCTTACTCTGAACGTTATGTGCAAACAAAATTTGAATTAATGTAGTGAATTACTCTACTTTGCTTGCTGCATGGAATAGCAGAATGTGTGAGTTCAGTTTATACGTATTAACAGCTATTCATTCTGGGAAGTGCCGGCAGAAGCAAGCATGCTCGTTATCGGGTTGAAAAAGGATTGGGGAGAAGGGACACGACAGTTTCTTTAACCTGTATTTGCTGCTTTTAACTGAGAAATTCATGGTGTCTTATGAATAAAAGATAACTTAGTCTGATTTAGTGCCTGGAATTCACTTACTTGAATAGCTGCCAGTACTTAGAGGCTGAATTAGTACTGGTGTAGAGATTCCTGATTATATGACGTTTTAAAGCCTTAATTTAAAAATGAGGGGTGAGTACAAACTGCAAAACCTGGATTCAATCTTCAAAAACACCAAAGCATTTTTAAATGTTTTCTTACTCCTGAGTGTTTAAGTCCCAAGAGGTTGAAAATGTAGCTGGCAAGTTAAACGGGCAGCAAGCTGAGCAGCATCATTCCTCCTGCTGATGCACAGCCCCCAGAGCAGCGCTGTGTTTCCTTCACTGAAGCCAAATGCCTCCGAGTCCTCTTTACTTTTAGTACTGTGAACTAGTATATGGTTTTCAAGCCTGGAGGTGAGATCAAGGATCAAGCTTCATAATCAGCTTGTCCTTCGCAAATGGAAAAGGGAGACACTCGCTCCCTTTCTGCCATGAATGTAGTTGATGGGAGTTTGATACAGCTTTTAGGTTTACAGCTATTTCTACTGCTGCTCCCCAAAACGAGCAAGCCAATTGCAACAGCGAGACTGCTGTGTATTGGTATCCCCTTGCCCTGCCCTGTTTGCTCTAAGGCGGGGAGGGGAAAGGCAGTTGAAGAAAATGAAATGATGGTACCAACTTGTGTGCTTCTTGGTTCTGGAAACATTTCTGCTTAACTTTATTCAAAGAGTCAATGAAATTCACCTAGGCTTAAAGCTACCAGGTCATGAGACTTCCTAAAATGATGGGCAGGTGTTCCAGGGGAAAGGTATTCCATGATATTTGTAGCAGGAGGCTGGGCTGCTGCAGTGTTGGTGTTCCCATCATCTTTTGGAGTGGCTTTTTAAATGACTTGAAGCTAAAGTAGCACGCTGAGTTCGTAAGTGGAGAAGGTGGGAAAGGCAGTGCCCCACCAAACCAGCCTGTTACTGCAGAGAGTGGTGGTGGAACGTGGACCAAATCCCTGCAGGTGCACAGGCAGTGCAGGACTTCTGTAAGCTGTGGGAGAATCCATGCAGGAAAAACCTGCCACGTAACATTTCTGCCTTGCTTGTTAGGCTTCTGTGCAGGTGTGCTGGTAACCGTCTGTCTCTATAGCTTCTGTACAAGGAATTTTATTTTTTATTAAGTAGAACATATCAATTAGTAAGTGTTGATCAGATGGTTTACATGAACTCTTGTCAAGCTGCAACTTTTACACGAGCTGCTCTTGAATTAAGTCTTCATTGATAGAAGTAAAATCTCCAGCCAGGAAATCCTGTTGGTCTGTTATCAGACAACAAAGTTGAGGAATGGCTTTGCAGCAAATGGCATTTACTCTTAGACTTTCTATGAGGGTGTGAAATAGCAGTTTCCTCGTGAGATTATGATCCAAGTTTCAGTTACTTTGTTGAATTCTTGGACCTGCTGAAGAAAGGAGGACTCTGATGTGGAAGAGGAGAGGAAAGAGGTGTTTCAGGCACTCATCTTGCACTGTAGTAAAAGTTAGATAGTTTTTGATGATGATAACTATTTGACACCTTTTCTGTGTTGGTACGTACTTTAGTTTGTCACTGAAAAGATAATTTTCCTTCATGAAAGCAAAAAAAAAAAAAGCAAACTCTGGCATGTGGCACATTTGAATGCTTGTACTAGAGTGATGAAGAGAATGCCATGTACCATTTTATAGCTTTCCTGAATTAATGAGCATTTTGAAGTTATTTTTTCAGATTGGACTAAAATCTAGGTCTGGGAGTTTTGTGAGCTGGTTTAACTTACCATGTGCATTTACCACTTTGTATCAGTGTTTCCTCTCCTACTCTAAAATGTCGCAAAGTTCCTACCTTTTGTGAGAATGCCCGTGTCAGGTGGTGAAGCATGCACCCAGGAGCTGAGGCTGATTCACAAACCAGTTAATCTGTTTCCTAATCTGTAAAACAGGGTAATACTACCTGCTAGATGCTTATCTACCTCATGCCAAAAAATCGCTAGTGTTTTAAAGTGCTTTGAAAAGTAATATCAAGTACGTAACTGAAATACTGACAAACGTGTGCTTTATGTGGGGAGGAATGGTTGAGACCATCTTGTGTGTATCTGATGGACAGTCAAACAAAGCCTTACAGTATGTTTATAACTTCCATACAGCCTGCATTATAAAGTGCTCTGAAAAATCCAGAATGCCTCCCAAATCCTTTCCTTTGACATAGATTTTATTTCAATTTAAGTATTTTATAAAAGGTACTTTATAAACTTGCATTTTACTGTGCCAAGACCTAAATACTAAGGTACAAAGGGGGAAAGCCATGCAAAATTCATCATTAGATTTGGTGTCAAGAAATCAGCCTTTTTTCAGCTGTTAAGGAGCGTTTTTTGGTCCTTAAGAAATTATTACTGCTCTTCACGCTGGTGCTGGCTGGTTTCCCTGTCTGTGGGAGGAGTATTCCTGTCGTACTGCCGACTCCTTCCCACCTGCCGGGAAAGCCCAGCTCAGACGGAAGGGCACGCTGGAGTCTCCTTTTGTCAGCTGAGTTAGCTGCTGGTGGCTTGTGTGCCTGGACGTGCTCCATGATGCTCGAATGGGGGCAGAGGTTTCTGTTCATTAATCCCAACTTTAATAATGGAAGAGACAAGATCAAGAGAAGTCATTAGACTCTAAGCACGTATTTCATGGGATGTTTAATAGATTAAGTTTGTGCAGAAAGGAGAGCTCGGCAAACTGAATAAAAAAAAGAGAGATGAGAAATAGCACCGTGGGGCTTGGGACTGGGTGCTGTGTCTCGCTTCTGTGTTCAGCTCAGTCCTCTGCCTGGTCCTGGGCTCAGCAGCGCAGGGAGCCTGCACTGGTTAGTAGTCCAGGTCAGTAGCAGCCTGTTACTAGCGATGGTGCCGTTCTGATCTGCTGAGTGCTGGTATAATCTCGATGTCAAACTGCAGTGGACGTTTTAATGATGCTCGCAGAAAATCTTCACTGTTGGTAATTCTTCACTGGACACGATGTATTTAATGTCTTCCTCTACTAATGTGATAAAACGCTATCTAGACACCGATAGCTAAAAACAAGCCCCAAACCATTTCTACCTCTGTTTTGGTGGTGGTGTCACCGTAACCCTGTCCGTGTCACTACCTGCTGTTAATCAGGCATGACATAGCAATGGTTTCTCTGAATTCAGTTTTAAAAAAACAAAGTTAAAATCTGAGGGCTGGAGGACTTTATGTTAGAAGACTTGTTTCATTGCAGCCCTGTCATGCACATACAGAGTTAAATGTGCTGCTAGTAATGATCAGTATTATTTCCTCATGTATAACTATTCTTCCCCTTGCAGTTTTGGGGAGGCCTTCTTAAAGTAAATATTAAATGGCTATTACTGACCCTGGGAGGATTCTCATTTGCCATTTTTCTTTTGATAGGTGTCATAGAACTGAGGTATTATATCTGTACCTGTAAAATCACCTTCCTACTATTGCGGTTCTGAACGTAGCTGGAGAGTCACTCTTTGAGGTGAGCTAGGAGATCCATGCAAGGTAGAAAAAGACTCCAGAGATCCTGGGGGGTGTGCGGAAAGGTGTAGCAGTGTTTGTGTTGTGTATGTGCGTGGTGAAAGTTACAGCCTACAGGGTCAGAGCTAGAGCTGGTACAAACCAGTGGCAATTTTCACTTGATTTCAATGAAGTTGAACCGAATCCCTTTGTGGATCTGTCCCGAGTGTGTTTTTCACCTGCAGCTTAGGCTCCTTGGCCTGGGAGCCTCACACTTCTGCAGGTCAGACGACCTTGATGTGATCTAGCACAAGCCGTTATTTTTGGATTCCTGGGTTTTCCGTTTCTAGCGTTACAGGACAGGGAACGGGAAGCGTGGCCGTGCCGTGACATGGGGAAATCTCTTTGTGTGGCTGCGCAGCAGTCGGCGCTTTGTCAGAGTTTAAAAACAAAAACCAAAGGCGAGGTGGACAGTAAAATTCAGACCCCATATGTGCTTTCGTCTGACAAATTGCTCGCGGTTCTCAGGGCGGTTTGGTGGTGGGTGCCTGCGAGGGGCCTGCATGTTTGTGCTGTGAGTCAGGGGCGGGTGCCCAGAGAAGGTTCCAGAAGCAGCGATGGGTAGTCACAATGGGGGGCAGGGTCCCTTCTCCTGACCTACAGGTGTCTTGGCCACTCCTGGAACTAGGGCAAGAGAAGATTCTGGAAGCCCAGGGGCTGGGGCCGATGAACTGGGGCATCCTCTCACAAAGCCACATAGTTCCACTGGGTGTAATTGTGAAAGGGTCAGTGTTCACTGAGATTTGTTCGGTGTTTATGTGTGGACCTTGAGCGTTACCTCACCCTGAGTCCGTGCTGAGGGGGTCGCGAACCTGTGGTGCTCCCCCCTTCCCACAGGTGGGACATGACACCACCATGGCTCCTCCTGAGCTCCTGTACTGCTACAGCGAGTCACTTAAAGCTTTATGCTGTGGGGTCAGTCACGCTGTGGGCTGTCCTGGGCTCCGCAGTGGCCTGTGGTGGGAGCGTTGGGCTGGATGATCCCTCTGAAGCCCGTCGTCCTCACGCCTGCTGTATCTCTGCCGGTCCGGTAATGGCCACTTGTTACTCTGCCGTCAGTGCTGTCATTCAGCCTGTGCTCTCTCCTGTCTTTCAGATATTTTTTTTTAATAGGGTCACTCAGTTTCTTTGCTGCAGGATATGTCTGCACACGTTTTTGCCTCTTTGCCAAGCAGTTTTAGCTTTAAAGGTCTGAAAATGGGTCAGCTCACAGTTGTAATAAGAAGCATCTAAAGTCCCTAGTATTATTACAATATGGTCATGGTATTTACTTTTCAGCAATGCTGGCAAAAATACTAATGTTTTCTTCAAAATTAGGTGCATGAAGATCTCTTGCAAACGTGTGATTTCTGTGCCTGTTCAAATGGCTTGTGGGGGGCTCCTTACCCCAGCCTCCCCCTGCCCGCTGCTGCGGGGGGCTCTGCTGTCCAAAACACTGCAGCGATTTTCAAGACTAGGATGGATTTAGTGCAGTAGAACAAGACATTCCTTGTGCATATGCTCTACTGCGTAAACCAAGCCTCAGAGAAGGTTCAGCTAGATCCACTGGGCTGAAGCTGTCTGAGAATTTCCATCCAGAGAACAGTAAATATTTGTGAAAATGCTTTCTTTAATATAATACAGGCATGGCTGCCATGATCACTCTGCTGTCAAGTTCTTTGATGATAGCACCGTGGGACCTCTTTACGTGCATCGTATGTGACTTTATAAACCCTACGTGTAGTCAACTGTGTGAGCATTCCCCCGTCATAATAGGGAAGAGAAGTCTCTCCGGGATTGCGTTCGTGATCTTTGAACGGTGTCGAACAAAGCAAGAACTGGCATCTGTTCAGGATGCCTGAGTTTCTATCTGGGAAAAACGTGTTTGGCGTTGTCCTCTCCTGTGAACTTTCTTGCTCCGTGAGTCTTCCTGACTAGTTTCTAAACCCATATTTCATGTCAAAACCACAGCAATTTTTAAAAACCTGCTTTTTGAGAGAGACACCTGTGCCAAATTGGAGGAGGATACTTTCTGTCAGGGAATGATTAGGAGTGCAGGCTATACTACATATTACAGTTTATACTATATATTTCAGTTTTGGCTAAAAACCAGCATACACTGAAATGCTTACCTCATTTTAGAGTTCGAAATTGTGGCCCAGCATCTTGTTCTCCCCACTTTTGACTTGCAAAACTAAGACTGGAAGGAAGGAGAATTTGAGCGTTCTGGATGAATTTTGTCTGAAACAGACTACTTCAAATAAAGCTGTTGTCCCTGTTCAGAAGGATCAAATCTCTACCGATAGAGGCAAAACCATGCTCCTGGTGCATTTTGTCACATCATCCATGTCTTTGTTCACCCTGGTCACCTCCACACCTCTCATGGCAAGAAGTGCGTAGGTTCTCAGGAAAGACTAAGAAGGGTTGAATTCTTTTCTGATTGAATTTCTTTTACAAAAAGCTGGAAACAGGTTCAAAGAACATGCCTTGGTGTTCTGAGAGGAAGGGTTTTATCCAATAAAGCAGAGAGAGGATGTATCAGTGGTGGCATTTAAAAATGAAGGTTCAATTTCCACTTTAATGACACCTGCCTGAGTAGCCTCCTTTAAATGGAAAGCTTATAATATCTCCCCATCGGTGATTTAAATGGGCATTAATTAAAGCATTTATTAATATATAGGTCATTCAATTTTGATTATACTTTCAAAACAAAAAAACCCCAGAATTTTCTTTAAGGCAATGCTTTTCTTACGCTGATACAAAAATACAGCATGTGTGAATTTGCCCATGTGTCTGCCTGTATAAAGAGGAAAAATAATCACATTTTTCTAGGTAGAATTCAGGGCATTTACATGTTTGAGTCTTACAAACGATACACTAAAGCACAAATAGATAAGGCAAAGAAAATTATGGTGGGTTTTAGCTGGCTGAGAAATAGAAGGATGTAAGCAGCAACCTAACGTTGCTGTAGAAGAAAGCAACACAAATCTGAGCCCCAAAGAGGAAATGATAGGGTAAATATATATATTGAATATCTTTTAAGAAAAAAAAACAAAAACCCATAACTTTTTTCTAAGCTATAAAAGGCAGAAAAGCCTTTTAGGAATATTTCTGTAGCCGTTCTAGCATTTGAGTATCAATGCTGGAAGTTAAATATCTTTTTCTAAGCTATTTCTGTTTATATACTCAGTAAGTATCTTTTGTCTTAAAGGATGTATTCTTAGAAATATTCTTATTTCTTACATCTGCTTAAATTGTGTTATGATAATGAGGTATTCAAGTTTTATATATAAATCCTTTTTTAAAAAATGTGTAATAGTTTTAAAGGGACAGGGTAGTGCGTTCTGTGGTGCAATACAGGCTCTGTGGGAACTCTTCATTGCGTTTAGGTAAACATTTCAGCAGGTGTTCTGTGGCAGTATTTAAAAAAATGGATAAAATAAATCTGCCTCTGAAAAATACGTGGATATTTTGACCTCTGCTTTTGAAATGCCCTCAGTACATTGTGGTTGGCTTCTTTTAAACAAATACCTTGCTCTTTAGAGTGAGTATTATTTAGAAGCTAAATGAAATAGCTTCCTGTCAGAAAGTCATGATGATTATGTGCCCTCATAAACAATTAATGATAGTTCAGCCAAAATTGCAGGTAGATAAACCTATAGCAGCATGATGGTTGGCCTCAGGAGGTTCTGCAACACGGCAGATCTTTTACCTTTAAAACCCCAGCAGGCCTCAGGTAATTGCATTGCTTAACATCAACAAAAATTGATGCTTTTTTAGAGGTAAAATTCGTTGCTCCTTCCAGTTACCACAATCTCAGTCTTCTGACTGTACAGACTGGGACACAACTGTAAAAACACCAGGATGCCCAGTTATTTCCTAGTAATTCAGTATTAATTCTGTTATTAATAACATATTTCTGAGGTTACGCAGGTCTAAAAATGATCTGTTCTGGGTAGAGTGAAAAATGTGACACTTCGGGAGCACCCAGCCTAAATCCTGCTTATATGGAAAAGTCATGAACATACTCTTTGAAATTATGTCTATGCTGTGTCTTTAGTGGGTGAGGCTGGTAAATGCTTTTTGTAGTAGTGGCTGTAAAAGCAAAAGCAAAATAAACCCCACCCCCCAACAGAAGTTTTACTAGCAATTTGGGTTAGTAATAGAGCTATTCATAAAAAGGGAAATGGGAACAAAGTGGATAATAATAATCCATTAATATTCCAACAATGTGTATGTGTTGATTTTAATACTAAAGTTAATGTAAAGCATAAGATGCCTTGCTCCCACATATAATTTCTTCCCTCTTACTATTTGCACAGGTAAGTTGGCTAAAAAGGATTTTGTTTGGTTTTTTTTTTTTTTTTTTTTTTCTATAGCTTTTAACTATTTTTGTCTACAGATTCAACTTCTTGTTTTAATGAGTGAAAACTTAGAAGCAGTTTATATTTTACTGAAAATATCTGAAACTGCAAAGAAGTCTATAATTTTTTTTTCTATTTTCTATCATCTTAGGTGACCATTTCTTTGTCTGAATTGGTACTTAAAGCAATGGACAAAGATGTGCTGACGGTCTGTTGTTCATAGCTGGTTCCTTGGCATGTTTGGAAGGCTGCGCTGTGTGGGTATTCCTCTCTTGGTTGGGCGAGTGTCAGTTTTTACTGTTTTCATTTCCACTTGGGAAGTAACTCCCCAGTCTGTGTCTCGCTGGCTCTAGGTGAGTGCCTGTTCCGTAAGCAGAATGGGATGGCTGACTGCATGCTGGTAACCCAGTGCGTGTGGGTTGAAACGTGAGCGGCAGAAGGAGGGGCAGGGAACATGCCCAGATCGACATTTTGGTTCTATTTGAAAGCAGAACTTAGTCAGTAGCAATTGTTGAATGGCCAGAGGCAGTGGAAACAGGCTACTGCAAGGAGTGCTGGTGGCAGCCGTTATGCAAAATTACTTCACGTTTTACATTAGAAAGACTTGGGTAGTTCTCGTGGAAGACATGGTCTGCTTCCATGGTTTGCATTGTTCCCACAAATCCAACTCTAACAGCATGGGACTAGATAAGTAGCTCTTCTTTGTTAAAATTCCTTTGCCCCACTTGCACTGGTGAGGAGTAGTATATCTTGCAGCTCTCCAGGAAGATGCTGGCAGCCACTCAAAGTTGTAACCAAATGCAGGGATGTGTGAACACTGGCTACCTGATTCCAGTAGTTCATGTCATCTTCTCAGGGCAACATGGGAAATTAAACTGGACTAGAATATTTCCATGCCAAAGATCTTATTACAAATCCTGTATCAGTTATCGGCAGAATTTTTAACTCTTCTTCATTGTCACTTGCTGGGATACTGGTATTTTGGGGACAAGAAAGGGACAAAATAAAGATTTGCATGTTCATCGTTTTGGATAGTCAGGTGTGAGTGGGCAGGTTTAAAAGCTGCTCTGGAATCTGCATCTCAAAGAGGTTTTTGGTAACATCAGATTATTTTGGGTTTTCATTTACTGTTGTAGATAGCTGATAGAGATAGATATTTAATAAGTAAGCTTTCCTCTAAATATAGTATCTGAGTATTTGTCACCGATTCGGAATATTGTACTAAGCTTCCAAATGTATGTCTGAGAGAGAGAGAATCCTCAGTGGGATTAATCAAAATGCTGTTTACAGTGTAGTGACTGTTAGAGTGGAAATGTTTGTAAGTGGGACAAGTATCATGCACTAAGACGGCCTTAAGTGTTTAATGCAATTATACTTTTCCTGTGCTTTATATTATTGATCGGGCTCCTTTGCTTCTAAGATGCCAGATACTCTCCTTCCCCTGTACTCGAGAAATCCAGCTGAACCAGAGGGATAGATTCTGTCTGGGATCCCCCTGCTACCCCAAGAGGCAGGAACACTGAGCTGTACAGCCCTCAGTTGGGTTAAGCATAGCAAATGCTCTGTGTTGTAAGCAAGCTGTTCTCCCTGGTCCCCATTCAGTTATTGCCTTGTATTTCAAGTTCGTGGAAGTCTTCTCTGCTTGACTGTAATTTGAAGGTGCCTGAGGATATGAAACTTAGCACAGTTGCTGAAACCATGTCATGTTGGTCTGACACCAGCTGTAACACTTAATTTCCTCAGTAATAAACCTGAGTAAAAGCATCGCCTACCATGAAAGCAGCAGATAATAGCTATCATCACAGAAGGATTCAGAGGAAGACAAATATGTAAATCTGTTACTTGAATTAAATAAAATTCATATTGTTGGCAGCCCCTTGAAATATATTTAGGTTATAAAATACCTTAGGAACAGTTGGACAACAGCCTTGAAACTAATAAAAACATTTTTCTGTAATTACTTCTGTCTAAAAGGCTCTCTGAAGATGCAAAGACAGGGTGTGTTTTTCTTACAGAATTAAAATTTTGTCTTGGTATAAAAGCTACAGAAGGGGAAAGTAAAGGTTTTTCAGAGAACGTGGTTTTGATGCAGAACTGCCATTTCTAGTAGCTGATCCCTTGGAAGAGCTTCAGCATGTTTTAATGACAAACAGATCATGTTCTTTCTGCAAAGAAAGCCATTTCCATACCAAATAGCATCACTATGCTGTATTGTCTGCAGTTCCAGGAATGATATTGCTGTTAGAATTACTGTCCCACAGGCTTTACTTGACCCTAAAGCAGATATGTACGTTTTTTCATATGCCAAACATATTGAAGTTACTGAAAACTGGGGTAGGCACAGAAGTGGTTTTAAAATGCCAAATTCTGTAATGCTGGAACATGCCACAGTTCTGGATTGCCAAGCAACATGGATTTATTGGTGGTCAAAAAGAGGTGGAACTAAAATTAGAATTAATTAACATGGATGCTGTTCAATACTGAGTTTTGGCGTCAGAGGGCTGGAGAAGTTACTAGGAGAGAAGTGCTGCTGCTAACTGGACACGTACCTCTTTAGACTCAAATGTGTTCAAAGTCTGGTCATTGATTGCCAAGTGAAGAAAGTGACCTGTCACATTCACTTACAAAACCAATTTCATGAGAGCGAGGAAGGAAATAAGTAAAAAAAATAACATGTAAAATAAATGAATAAAAATACAACGCAAAATAAAAAACACTGTCCTAGTTATGTGGCAGTGCTTCCCTGAGAAAAATTAAGCCATCTCAAGAAGCCTGAATTTAGGCTTTCAAATCTAGACCATTTCAGCCCATCGTATGTCCCAGCAACATTTCTCTAACGTAAACTTTTCCTGCCATGAGACTTTTTCCATTTCTCGTTAGCCTGTGCTTTATCCCATTCAGAGTTCGCTGGGCTCCTCCTATTTGAATTCCAGCGCTGAGGTTTAGACCTGTGCTCTCCAAAACAAGTCTGGTTTGGGAACCTACTCACTGTGGCTTTCCAGCAGTGAGATGAACTTGAGGCGTAGGAAGCACGAATGTGTTGTGCCTCATATTTCTAATATAAAAGCCGTACTCAAACAGAAGCGCCAGACTGAGCGCCGTGTGCGTGTGGCTATCGTGCTTTAGGATCCTTCTTGTGACAAACGTGGCCCTGCGCTGACGTTGGCACGACGTGCTCAGCCCAAGTGGAAGTGCCAACAGTGCATCTCAGATAAGCATATACCCATATTTAATCTTGCCACACATTTTCTGAAGCGTGTATTAGTAGCTGAGAAGTTATTTTTATCACAAGCTTTATAGCTTGATGATCCCGTGCTTTCAGAGTTTTCTCCTGATGGGAGGAGAGATTGCAGGCTGCACAAATGGCCGGAATTGTAATAACGCACCATTCCCATTTGTGCTGCCAGGGATCACCGTGCAGCGAGCAGAGCTGTATCTGAAACTAATACAAAATGCTGTAGAGCAAATTTCAGTTTAGATCTTCCAGTTCTTTTTTGTTACCCATACAGTTTGACGGTTCCGGCTGCAGTTCCTTACTCTTGCTTCAGTCTTTAAAGGAATATGCATAAGTAACGCTTTGAAGCGAGAGAGTAAGCTGTTTCACTTACTGCATCCTAATAAACCCAAACAAAGTATAAAAGCTGCTGAGACAGCGCAATATTAGCGTGTCTGTCTTTCCAATCTGGAACAACAGAAATCTAGCAAATACAGATCTGAGCATGTGCTGGATCTGAACCACTTCTGTGAGTTTCAGACTTTTGAGGCTTGGCCTCTTCTCCTGTTTCGATGGATTACTCTCACTTTCAGTCGTGCTTCAAGAGGGTAGTGTTGGATTGAATTCTGCTCTTTTGTGAGAATCACCACTGCTTCCCAGTATCTCTCTCTGAGAACTGGGTGCTTCACCTTAAGAGATCATCCGTATTTTTTTTTTTGTCTTTTGTACCAACTGTTCCTCAGGCTCTGCTCGACCCTGAGGCTTGTACCAGCACTGCCGCCTAACTCCCCGTGATGCTGTCCAGAAGGCACATCAGATCTTTGTCCTGCAAAACCAAGAGATCAAAGCTGCCGTTTGATGTTTTGTGGGTTTTTTCCTCCCGTTTTTCAGTATCAAACAAAGGATTGATGTCGTGTAGTCTGATTTTCACATAGTGGCGGTGTTGGTGAAAGTGGATTTGAAAGGTCAGATGTTGCAAAGAAGAAAAGGTATGTGCTATTAGGAAACAAAAGCCAGAGAGCTATCATGGGGGTTTGGAGACACCCTGAAGGTTATACCATAGATGAGACTGTCATAGTTAGTGATGTGAAGGACAAAAAATACCTTTCCGTTTACCTGCAAAGCAAAAATCAACAGTAGTCTGCAGTGAGCGTGGCATAGCTTACTCGTTAACTACGGGGCTGTGGGATGCTGCAACATGGATGTGTATCGACATCGTGGCCAAACGATTAAGTAGTAGAGCTGGCGTTTTATTTAGGTCGTGGGACAGATTGCTTCAATACATCATTTGGGAGCAGGCGTCCCAAAGATCAGCGATACCCCTGGGGAGGAGTCCTGCTCTGAAAGAGCACGCACCAGCTGGACTTGTTGCGGCTGAGAGTTTCTCTGGATGCAATTCTGAAAAAAAGCATCTAATGGGTTTGTAAATGCTTGGGAGCGATGTCTATCTGCGTGTGGCAGGTGAATGCTGCCTGTGTCCCCTGCTGCCACTGGAGCTGAGCAGTCTCCCAGCCACGCCAGCACAGCCCTCATACTGGGGCAGGACAGTGCTGCTGGGTCTCACCCATCTACAGTCCCTGCCTCTTCCAGCAGCTCTGGGTTTGTCAGGCTGCTTTTCTCGTGAGCAGTGCTCGCTGTTGGAGCTGGCTGGCTTCCACGGCAGGGGGGACTGGCTCCCAGGGGCTGTTTCGTGGGCTTACTGGGGCTGGTGCATTCTGCTACGGGTGTTTCCCTAGGAAGGCCTGGTTTAAAGTAACCTGCTACAAAGACAGGTAACTGAACGTCTCTTTCTGACACAAAATTACTTCCCCCCATTCACCGAAGCATATTTTCTAGAGAATATTTGTATTGATCTTTTTTTCTCTTCCTTTTCTCAAGGCTGCTGCAGTGAGTCTAAAACTTCGATTACTTACGCGAGTATCTCAGTAACATAGTGTGATTCATCATATTAGAATACATAAAGGCTAGAAGCCTCTACTACTGTGTATAATATGAGAAACACAAGTTTTAGAAATGAAAAGGATCTCATAAACTGTGGATTTTGCTTTAGTGTTATCAGTGTAATGATTTAAACATGCAGCATCTTTTTTTTTGCCCTCTGTTGGTGTCGTGGTGAATGTACGTACAGCTGCCAAAGTCAATGGGCTGTTTATAGCTTTAGAGGAGCAACACAAAATTGTGATCACCACCTGCCGTACTGGCGGATAGTCTAAAGTTGCTTACCAGGGAGGCTGGTTTTAGTTTGTTTGGGGGAACACCACCTTGGTCTTGTTCACCTGTCTTCATTTATCAGTATTGACAAGTCATAGCTAACAGCAAACGATTGAACTTCTGGTGGCTTTCCATTGATTATGTCCTATTTCAAGTCCTCCTGCTACATGCTTTTCAGTTAATTTTCAGTGTAACTCCAAGAAAAACACGAACATAGTTGTTTCACCTGTGCATGTGAAAATGGAAGGAATTATCGTACTGTTTCCAGAAATTCCGAAGGGTGTTGGCGAATCAGTTTATGAAAGAAAAAAAAAAAATTGACAAGAGGAAGCTATAGATCCCCTTAATGGAGACCTGATAACATTGATAAAAAGCAGACAGCTTGGGTGTTGTTAGGGAGATAGGATAGTTATGGTCTCTTTTCACAGAGGTGATGGGGGCAGTGAGGCTTACGTTCGGAGAAGGTACTTTATACACTTCAGGGACAGTTTATTACAGTTAAATTATTCAATTACAAAGAGTTGATTGCCAAAACCTGCCATTTAAAGGACACAACACCTTTGTTTGACAAGGAATGTAAATTCAACACAATTAATATTTACCTTGAATCTTTTCAGTCTGAACGAAACTGGCTTAAAGTACCACTGGTTGACTTCTTCAAATTCAGAAGGAACTAACTCACTAGCACGCTTTGAGAAGGAGGAGAAAAAATATAGTTACCTGTGCACACGCAAGAACCTAGTTTAGGGTCCATGCTCTATAGTTGGAAACTGTTCCAACCTGCCTTCTGTTTTGGGGTGGTTGTAATGGTGCTAGGAGGGACTGTTGCTTAAACTACTGGAAAGGCTTGTTCTTGCCACTGATCAGTTCATTTAACAATGTTGTAGCTGAGCACAGGAATCAGATTTTATTATAAACTGTTGGAGTGGGACCATTGAGAGTGAATATGTGATAATAACAAGGAATTCTTAATCAATATCCAACAAATCACAAACAGTGAGTGGGGATTTCTTGTTTTGATTACAACAGATATTTGGAAAACAAGCATCTTGCTCGAAGTTGAGTTATCTTTACTTGGGTTTCAGTTAGTTTTATATTTATAACAGCAATTTATACGCTACAATTGCCTTTACCTATTAGCAATTAATTTCAAAGGTATTTAGCAAAAAATTCTTTCTGAACAGAAATTACAGTGCATAAGGTTCTGGCTCAGTAATGTCAGCTTTAATGTGTCTATATTGTCACAGTGTGTGGAAAACTCTGGAGAAGTTTAAGCATATTAAGCTAGTCACCAAGGAATTGTCCCTGTCCCACCACAATGGAACTCTTGATACTGGTTTCCAACCACTGTGGCAAGCCTGATGCACTAGACCTTGTATCAGTTCTGAGTTTCCCTTACTTCTGAGAGCCTGACTGCTTTCTCTTGAAGAACGAAGAAAACTGCCTTCCAGTCCTGCAACTGTTGTGGCTGCTTTATTTAGTTTTTTTGTAACTTGCTTTTTCTTTTAAAATAGCATGTATTTTGTACAGCACCTAGGATTTTTGCCTAGCAATTTTGTTTTCAGTTTTGACGTGTAAATTTGCAGAGTATTTACAGCCAGAGTGGAAAATGAGAGCCATGTGGGTTGGCTCCAGGCAAGTACGAAGTCAATATCATTTTTTGACGTTTTCAAAACCTCAAAGGTTTGGAGCAGCGGCAAAGCAAGGAAGATGTGTGCAACATGCTGTTGTTGTAGTGCTGGAGATAAAGCTGACAAACCGAACCGGCCCCTTCCAGCCCGAGTCACCAGTGCAAAGGCATTTATGAAGTAAATGAGTTGCCCCATGAAGAGGAATGTCCTTTTCAGGTCCGTTCTAGGCAATGGTCTCAGAAGCTGATGGCACAAGGGTCCGAGTGTTTCCTTCAAGCTCAGCATCCAGTGAGTTTGCTTAGCTAATGAGTGGTCAGTTTTACGTTTAATCTCCTGCAGAGCTACCTATTCCAGCCGCTGCTGTGTCTTTCCCATGGATGCTTCCCTCTGCTATGTATCAGGATTAAGAAGCTAAAGAAACATGCTAATTACTTAGTGGGATCAGCATCTGCTAATGAGATGGGGTACTACAGTTAAATGCGGGTCTTTAACAAATCTGCCTCCAGATAATTTTCTCAGAGCAGATTTTTGCCTTTGTGAACTAGATACACGTTGCAGTTGAAAGAGTCACATTATTAACAGCATTAACAGGGAGGGGCTTCTGGTGCAACAGACAAAAACCCTCAGGCACATGCTCTTGTTCTGCTGGTGTATGACAGTGAGCTGCACTCCTGTCTCCTACAAGTCTTTCAAGGGTGTTTGTTTTATTTGGAGAGAGAGAAGCAAATGAAAAGGTTGTGATGTGAAGGTGATCACACCCTGTCTCACATCAGGTGGAGTATGGGCCAACAAATTAACGGTTCCAGACCTTGATCATGCCAATATTGATCAAAGAGTGAATCTGGAAAGACGTTTATCTCGAGCTGGTTTTGAAAAATGGCTTGTAACTTTGAAGCATAAGTATAAGCTTACTACAAAAGACAGGTGGGGGGTCTTGTCCTCCACACTGCCAGAAGGTTGCTGGATTCCTAATGTACTTGGGCTGTGGAAACAGGGCTGAAAGACAAGTAGGAGGCCCACATGCTGTTGAAGTATTATGAGAGTTGTTATCCAACTAGCTCATTAACATCCAATTCCAGAGAGGAGGCAGTAAAAATCCTATTTTTAAGTAATATTGCTGTAGGTAAATGTAGTTTGTAGGACTACATGAGATAATTATAGTCATTCAAAATCCCAACAATACAGGAATACTTAGCTTAAGAAAAGAAGCATTAAGTAGCTTAACGTTCTCAAGCTATGAGGAGAATGGTGACCTAGGCTTGGGCACAAAACCAGGCTGTTTGAGTTTGGTATACATATGGGTAGTGAACTGTGTACCATAAAATGGTGCTGTATTAGCATTCTGCAGTTAATGTAGACTTCTGTCCCATGAAGAAATGTATAGATAATAAAGAAGCACATCAGTAAACTCATGGCGCTTTCATGAGTCTGAAATTACGATTTCAGTGCTTGCTTAAATGTGTGTGGAGGGGAGGGGAAACCACATTATAACAAAATTATAGTCCTGGTGGCTAATAATGCCTTTGGGCTTCATGCTGTGGAGTACAGAGATGCTATCATGACAGGGGACAGTGGAAGTCTCAGTATGAAACAGGTATGAGAGTTGCCAATGTTTATGTAATTGCTTAGTGATTTTAGTATAAAAAACAATTACAGCAAAAGTTTCCTTTGCAAGCACCTACCTTTTTTTAGGATTGATACTGGTTTTATTCAAATTCATGTGGAAGTGTTAAAAGAACCACACGGAATATATACTTTGCTTTTAGAGCTTCCTTTCAGCTTCGATAGCTGTAGGGCTTTAAATTTTGCAGAACGCTTTGTTCCCAGCCACCAGATGACTTATTTTTGTGGCAAAGATCGACGTTCTCATGAAAGGAATGAGTAACATTGGCTAATTTAAGAAAACAATAGTGTTTGCTAGTGGGGTGGTGTCCCACGGGAATCACTGTGTCCTTGCATCGTGTTGGTAAGTCAGAAGAGAAGCCGGTCCGCACAAAGACAAGCAAATGCAGCTGTTCAGGGGACTAGACGTGCTGAGAGAGGAAATGCAAACTTCTGGGGCAGTAACATGAGTAGGGACCAAAATGAGCAGAGAGCGTGACTTCACAAACAGGAGGTGTAGGGCTGGAAACAGGCTGTGAAGGCAGGATAGCAAGGATTAAAGAACAACTGCAGTATTAATGAAGAATGATGGGGAATTGCTGCCAAGAATACAATTTCTGCTACATTCAGGAGGAGAGAAGTACCTGACGAACGATAAACCTGAAAGGTGGTGTTTGATAGATGTATTAAAGGTGATGCCTGGAAGGGAAAGATAATCATCCAAATGGAGAATGGCAGCTTCCATCAAGCATGGGGGAAAAATAATAAGGTGTGGGCCATTTATTTGGTGGAATTGGCCTTTTGATTGTCATCTTCTTGTATCCAAATATAGAAGACTACCAATGCTTGATGCTCTAATGCATGAAGCTTATGGTAGAGGATGTAAGAAACTAGTAGCAAAATTACTGGTGATTATCTTTGTGCATATGTTTTCAAGTTGCATTAACGCTTCAAAACTGGATCTTTTAGTAAACGAGTATGAAAAATCTATAGGTGATAGAAGAGACTCCTCCCACCCTCCAAACTTCATGTCAAATTGTAAACGGATAAGATGCCTGCAAGTTGCAGCTGTCCAGTGCTGTGAATGGCTACTGTCCCCCCCAGCAATGGTGTAACAGTGACTGGGAAGCTCAACTAATGCTGTTGAGGCCAGCGGTCTGATGGAAGAAACTTCTTCTTTAGAAGAACCCCAAAACTCCACAGAAAACAACTTACAGAAATTGGTAAATGGAAGCAAAGCGAAAGCATTGCTATGGGAGGGAATTTGGACTGTCCTTAGAGGTAGAAGTGTTTCTGGATAATATATTTCGCAATTACAGCACTCCTTCAAATCTGTAGACTTCCTAATTTCTTGAGATGCTAGTTAGATATCACAACCTGTTTTCATCACACAGAAATGAAAGCTTAGTCGAGACATGCAGATGTTTAAATGCTGTCGTACCAATGCCATGCTGTTTGAACGTGTCTTTTGGGTGTCTCAGTGGGTTTTTAAGGATCAGCCCTGTATTGTATGAAAGGATGCTTCCTTTTTGTCGCCTAAGCGTTGGCATCTTTCTGTTCTGATTATACAAGTCCTGAATATTGTACGATTTTTAGTAAGACTTTTCAGCATTTATTTGACTTTAAAGGTAACAAAGCCCTGTATCCCGCAGAGAGGATCAGTAGGTAACTGTTCTCAGCACAAAGTGAATTAAGCCTGCTGAACCTGCCTGTTAGCCTAGACAGTCCAGCTACTGAGATTCAGGAATGATTATATTTATCCATGACTGAAAACTTGTATGGTTGATGTATGTCCTCATTAATATTGGAAACTCATAGTATGATCATTCATTCCACATGGAAGAACTTGGGGTTTTGCTGTTGGTTTTTTTTTGGGTTTTTTTTTTTTTTTTGTAGGCTTCTAAAGGGAGCGTACTTTGTCTACGTATATATATGTGTTTATCTGTGTACTTAAATAGATATTTACATAACAGAATTATAGTGTATTTTTTTCTTGTAGAACGGTACACTCTGGTTTGAACAGCATGGAACACTAAAAGCCAGTTTACTTGAGCCCTTTACCTGCTCTAGTGGTAGTTGTGGTGTCCTGAGGACTGTTGGCACCTCTGCAGAACATGGGAGCTGAAAATGTCGATACATGGTTTGGGTATGGGATGGAGTCTCATGTTAGACCTGAAAATCTTTTCCTTGGTTTGTGTTTATCAATGGGCCCAAATGTGTTTGTGGAACACCCGGCGGAGGCTGGCTGGCTTAGCATTTCAATGCAGCTAAGCAGCCTGACGCTGCTCAAAAAAGTTACTGCTCCCTTTTGTTCTTCTGGGAGTCCAGGCAGCACCGTTCCGCCATCTGTTCTCTCGCTTTCCTGAATTGTGTGTCTATCAAAACAGGAGTTTTGCATTTATTGCAATAGACTATTTAAGTATCTTGTACATACTTGGAGCTTAAAAGATAGCAGGTTAACCATGCACGAGATAATGTGTCACATCAGAATTATATAAAATTTTCCTTGAACTTTAAAAATACACCTGTTTTATAGATACAGGTTAATTAGGGATGTTTATTATATTGACTCATAGAATGTGTGAGAGCATTTCTGTGAGTATGTCTCTGGATCTCATGTGCAAACTCTTCATGGAGATTACCTATTTGCTTCTTGAGTTTGTGAAATGGAGATGTAAATCTTCTACATGCTTGATAACTGGAAATGTGGAACTTTCATATACTGGAAAAAAACCTGCAGCTCCCTGGCTGTGCTTTGAGGCTCTTCCCTTCATTCTCAACGTCAGGGCACCTTTTTTGAAACTGGCATAGCCAGGGTTTGATGCTTTGATCTTCTAGTAAGAATTTCCTAGTTATTATTTTCCATATCTAAGGATGTAATAGGCAGTCAGAATATCAGGAGAATTATGAAGTGCTTGTATTTGTCTTTATAAAAATAATTCTGGTGGATTTGTGGGTGTATTTGTATGACTCAGATTAAGTCTATTTGTAAGAATTTAGTTCCTGCCTTGCTAGTTCTGCAGAGTGGTTCCTGGGTGATAGAAAAATAAGAGGATGTTGAAAAGAGAATTAAATTCAAAAGCCATTTTGTTTGCCTTTTTGTTTCGTTTTCTCCCCTTTCCCCTCCCTGGCTCTGTTGGTAGGTTTGGTTATTTCCAAATTTAAAGTGTCAGTCTCATCAGTATTTTTCCCTCAGTAAAGCTGGTTGTCTGGGGAAAAGTCACTTTAATTATGTTTCCACATCTGTTTTTTAGAGCTTGTTGGTTTACTTTCAGGATGGACAAAAATGGCAGCGTTGTTTGGCTAACTGCGTGTGCTGCCGTGTGCAGTGTACCAAGGCTGTGTGCTCCCCCCAGTGCTCCATGCCCGGGGTTTTTGTACGCTTTGTGTGGATACGTAGGTACTGAGCTGGAGGGGTGAGCAGGATGGGGGCACGCGCCTTGTAAGTGATCTTCTCTAAACTGCAGCTGTGATCTCGATAGTAGCTGGGTTTAAGACCTTGCAGACTTCAGTGTCACTGTCCTTTATGTCTTTACTTTAACCGTTAGACAAGGAATAAATGAAGAGAGCTGTCGTTTGAAAGTCAAAAATACTGCTTTAGCAGTATCAGGCTTGGTCTGATTTTACGCAGACCTGAAGTGCTCAAATTTTCAAAGATTTTTGTTTTCTTAATATCTTTAAGAAGCAAAAAAGCCTAATGCTTTCTCTTCCCTCTGTATGTATATTTTCTCCATTTCCTGCTGCACCTGCTTCCCTGTCCCAGTTTTGCTCTTGGTGCATTTATTTCAGTTTTCTTCATTCGTCTACTTTTAAGTGACTTTTAAGTGATAAAGCTAAATGGGTTTTCCTTGATTCCTGATGCTTTCTTTTATGCTTCTTAAACATTGTGCAATGGCAAACATGACAGTTGATTGCAGATTTTCCACATCTGTAATTTTTTATGCCAATTGACTATATAAATAAGATGTCATCCAGACTTCATAAACATAAAAGTGAAATTAAAAAGGTGTTTGGATCTTAAAGTCTGATTGCTAAAATAAATGTAGAACCCAATGCAAATGCTTGTGAAGCTAGCAGAAATTAGCACACATGAAAAGAATGTAATGTAAATAATTATAACATAAAATTAAATGTCCCTGCTGCTTTTTTATTTTGTGTTTAGATAGGGTGAGTTGTCATAACCTCTAAGGCGGCTTTAGATTTCTAACGCTGTGTGGTTGCATGCCAGATATTCCTATGACCATTATATCTAATACGATAGCATTTATACATAGTAGATGCAGAGTTCGTTGTTATATCAACTAGTGTAACAAACTCAAAGTACAAGAGGTGAGTAATTAAAAGCTCAGGTATATACTTTCCTTACTCAAAGAAATTTATGCTAGAGGCAGTGTTAGTATTTCAAGTTAATCACCGGTCCCAGTAGCACATTTGGAGAGCTGAGAATGCACCGAGTTGTGCTCTTTTGTTTCTTAATACAGGAGGTGGCCATATTCTAAAGGAATTGGCAGGAACAAATCAGAATAGAAGAGCTTTTGTCTACATTGAGATTTATTTTTTTTCCCCAGTGAGCCATATCCAGCACAACTTGGAAAAAACTTAAAATTGGAGACAAACATTGCAGGATCAGCCATACTTTTCACACCGGTTTATAGTGCATAATGTAAAAACATGGTCAGCGCTCCCGCACCTCTAAAATCTTTTCCAAGCAATTTTATGCTCCTTTCTGAAGGGGTCTGTAGAAATTATTGTATTTTGCATACGCTCTGATATTTCTTTTTTTTTTTTTTTCTCTTGTGTATCAGCCTGTGAGATGAAATTTTGAGTTTCCAGGGATGAGTAAAAACACTGCACACAGTGGACTACTAATAGGGTTGTAAGTGGCTTTGATACAGCACTGATGATTTTATTAAAAGATGAAAAGATGGTAAGTTTCTTTTGGGGATTAGTATGTTCTTTGTCTTTTTTGGTGTCTAGTTACGGTGGATGTCGAGCTAGGTCAGAATTCCAAACTTCTGAACAGTGCACCCAACAGAGTGGTGAAGGTATCTGTTAAATGAAATTCCCTGTTCTTTACCTTTCCTTATTGCTCTCATAAATGGCATTTCAGGAAGCTGAAGCTCTCTATAATTGAGGCATGTCCGAAGCACATCAGATATGTTTACGTTCACTCATGTGCATCATAGGTCAGTTCTTGTTCAGTTTGCTCTCAATCTTTTATTTTCATGCACAGAAAGCCTGCTAAGGAATATTCATATTGTCTAACTGCATTTAGGTAAACACTTCAGCTTCATTATGTTCATTCAGTTGATTTAAGTACTTGAAGTTACTGATAGAATCTGAGTTACTTACATTCAGTGATATGGAAGCTCTACTGAAATTTTGTAGAGCTGGAGTTTAAGATGATGGCACTAACTGAAGTGCTTTGCTGCTGTTAAAGAAATGGTCTCTTAAGGAAAACATTAAATGTAACGAGGAACTGGTATCTTTTAGATGACCTGGCAGCTTTGGTTGATTGCCTTGACTTGCTGTGCATATAGTAAAAGGAAAATTATTTAAATTTTAGATGACAGTCTAAGTCTTGAGCATGAGCAGGACAAAGGTGATGCAGGATTTTGTGTGCTGGGCAGAGATGCTTTCCAGGGTACTTGGCAAATCCATCAATGTTCAGAGCCTCAAACCCAGGCGTAAAGACATCTTGTAGTGGCTCGTAGGCTTTGAGCAATGTATGGTTTGATTGCCCTTTGTGCTAGATTTCATTTCTTCATGTAATCTCTCCAGATGTGCAAATATTAGCTGAAGTGAGCTGTGCTGCTGTCTGTTTTCCTGACTGCAAGGGCTGTGGCCCCTCCTGGTCAGCAGTCCTAGCCACGCTCTGCCGTTCCCCGGTGTGATCCCCACGGCTGAACGCTGCTGCTGGCCAGCAGCCTCCTCATGCCTGCACCTGCGCCCCCTTGGAAAATCCTGTTGCTTAATCCACATGTGTCTGGCTGATCTCGTAGCGTTGGTGGCATGAGGTGTTGCTGCAAAGGTGGGCTTCAAATGTGATTAGTTTCTGTCTGCGACCACAAAGAAGCTTACTCGACTTGCTGAATTGTAGGCTTTTACATCCTAGCATACGTTAGTGTTGGTGATGTGAAATACCTCACTGCGTGTGTGCAATACTCGTGTTGAAGCTCAGTATCTCGAGTCAGTAGGGTACATAGATCTGCATAAGACAACTGGAAAAAAAACAGCCCAAACCCTGAACACAGAGACATGACCTCGATCATCTCGATTTCGGTGGCAGGGAGGTGGCACCAGCGGGACTGTTGCCATAATTAGCTGTGACAGAACAACCTGGGCCTTCCCAAGCATGTACCGGCTCGGGGCCTCCTCTGCGGCGTGGCCGAAGGCTGGTGGGCCGCAGCGGTGGCGTCACTGCCCGGTGGCTGGGAGCGGGGGACAGCATCCAGAGCTGTCGGTCTGCCATCTGTCACAGCCTCTTAAAACACCTACACTTCAGAAACCTACACAGTGTGTGCCCTTCTGTGGATCAATGCCAAATCCACTTGTGATGTTTCTTGGTCTGCCCTTGTTTTCCTGTTTGTGAAGCTTGGCGTTCTGTGAGCTGCTGTCGGAGGAAGGCCAGCCCCAGCATCGGGCTGGTGTGGTTCTGATCCAGCACTGGGCGTTAACTAACGCTTTGCACGCTGTGGAATGGGTAACCTTTGGTGTACTGGGTGGGAGAAAGCAAGTGCCAGCTGCCATCCGTCAGTTTGCCTGTGTGGAAGTGCTTTTATCTGCAAGTTCTGTACTTTGAACCTTTAACAGAATAGTTGTACGCACCTTGCTGAAGCCAGCGGTTGCGACAGGATCAGGCTTCCCCTAGATTTTAATCGCTGCGGTCAGCAGAGCAATTAAAGAGGATCTCTATGGAAGAGGAGCTATGGCTCCCCAACGCTATTCGGAGGCAGCACACAGGTTAATAGGGACTTGTAACCCTGTGGGTTAAGCATAGGGGGAAGGAAAACGGGACTCTGTCTCCCTTTATATGAGTAGAAGCAGTGATCAGTAGAGGTTCAATAAAATTATAAGAACCCAATATGAATTGTGATACACACACAGATGTGGCAGAAACATAGGAGGTCTGACTACCTAAACATCAGTAGATGCTTGTTATAAATTTCAGTGGGTAAATATTTTCTGCTGGCATGTCAGAGACTGCTGTTTGCCACCACTGCAGCATGCCTTAAGGCAGTTTTGAGACTAGTGATGGATTAACAGTTCTTTCCTAAAGAAAGGAAGCAAGGTACGCCTCACTCGGGTTGTTCCATATCCACTAAGTCAACCTAAGGATTAACTAACTGTTAAATTAATTTCCTTGTTCAGCTTAGACGTTGTTGTGTAAACTCTTGCCTAAGAGAGCTAGAGAGCTAGAGAGCTCACTGGGTGCCCTGCCTATGCCAAGACTGTCTTGGAATTTAAGACTTTCCCATTTCCATTTCCCCCTTATATACCTTTGCCAGTCCATCACTCTCTCTCTTCTTATACTGATGATGCTGTTCAACTACAATAGCTTTTTCTCTGTCCTGGGAAACAAGTTTTTTAATATAACAGTGAAATACTTTATACAATTGCAAATAAATGAGTGATGATAAAGATGGATACTTCATGTATTGTAGTTTACATAATTGAAACATAAAGTTTTGCTGCGTTTTAGGACACTGTACCTTTATTGAACAAGTTATTACCTCAAAGAATTTAACTTCATTGCTCTACAACCCTTTTTTTCAGCCTTTGAAATGCATCAACGGCACCACTGTGGTAGTTTATTGTGCTGTGAGAAGTGATTGATTTTTTTTATAATGCAGTTATAGCAATCGTGATGTCCCAAGGCAGCTTTCAGAACTCTTTATTGCAGTCACACATTTGACAATATGGTTTCTGATGCTTCTTTTTTTAAAACAAGAAAAACACAGCAAAAAATCCACAAAACAAAAACCCCCACCCCAAACCAAACAATAACCCTGAACAAACCATCCTGGCTGACAGAGCCAGGTCCTCTCAGTGTCTGCGCATGAGGGAAAGGCAGGGTAAAGGTTCATTTGCAAGCTTAGTCATGGATTGGACCAAAACTACAGCCATTACCATCCATCAGTTGTTTCACATCAAAACTGGGTCTGATGCAGTAATTTCTTTTACTAAAAGTTTGGACAGCTTCCTTTGGATCTCACGGTGCTGGTTCTGATTTAAAGGAGTTTTCTCATTGGTTTTGGGTTTCTTCATTTCAGTCTGAAGCTTAGACGTACTGATGGAATTCTGTAGTTGTATGAATTTTGAAACCTCAAAAAAAGGCTAAATCTCTAAATGTCTTTATAAAATACTAGAGTAGTTTTCCTTCATTTCCTTGGTGTTTTTTCTCACTGCATTTTCAAGTGGCAGTTTCCAAATCAACTTAAAAGTTTCCTAACCATAGTTAATAAAAAAGCATCCATTAGATCTTAGTCTTTCCAAAACAAGCATTTTCACTTGCCCACTTCTGCCATATTACGAATGTTTCTGGGTGTCTGAGAAGGCCCGAACTGGTGAGAGACTAATGAACGTGCTTAATTGAACTGGTACTTCAGTGTTTACTTTCTGGGCTCATTCCACCTGACCATAAGGAGCTTTATAGGACTTCTTATTCTGCTTTAAAAAGTTTTGAGGTTTAAACCAGATACTATTGATCATTCCCCATTAGTCTGTAACAAAGGAAGAACAATTCCCTTGTTTCTCTGTGCCTTAGCAAGAACCTCAGGCTCTCAGAAAGGCACGATGACGTGCTGGGATAGTGTCGGACCTGACCTGGGGTAACTGCACTTCCAGCATGTTTTGCATTCAAGTTATATTTGGATTTAGCTCTCAGTAGATTGTTTTCTGGTCATCTGATCGGAAGAAGCAATCAGGTACTTCCACGCTGGGTGAATTTTGTCCGTTTAGCTTGTGTAGTGGGAAGTGAAATGTTGTTATTCTGGATGGCTCTAACACTGGCTGGAACGGAGCAAATGAAACTGAATCATGCTGTCTCAGCTGCCTTGCAGAATATTTGCTTGTGATTTTCCTAATAGCGCCACTTATTCCTTGCTGCATGCAGTTTCCTTCTCTGTCTGGCTGAGCAAAGGGAATGAGCGGGAGACCTTTTCCGAAGCAAGACATTGCCATCTTCTGGGTACTGTGTGAAGCAAACACGGTTCAAAGCCCCCAGCTTTGAAGTAAAAATGTGCTCCCCCTGGCATTTCGAGAGCGTCAGCCTCGGTAAATCTAATTCCCTTATCTGAGATGACTTCAGTCACTTTTAAGTTTTGATTAAATACAAAAGCTTCATGGAACACATCTAGAAAAAGAATAATGGCTTGGGTGACAAAATCGTGTCATTCAAAGTGGTGTCGTACCTAAACTACAAACAAGAGGCTCATTTGCTGACTCATCAGAAGGGTTATTTATAATGGAGTGGTGCTTCAAGAAACATTGGTTTTTAGCATAAAACGATCTGTTCATCTGCCTCCTTTCAGCAGATGCCTCATGTAAGAGAATAAAAGTTTAATAAGATACTTTTGTATCATGAAACATATGTACACTATAAATAACATTCAGTTAACGAATCTGAAAATTATAAATAATTTATAAATTATTTCATTTTATATATATATTTATATATAATTATATAAAAAATATAAATAAACCTTCATATTTGGTTGTTTTGCTGAATATCTAGCTTTTACTAGTGGACTAAAATATTTCACATAGACTCTGATAAGAATTAATTTCTTAATTAATTAGAAAAAAAAAAGATTGCTTTACTTAAAAGATGATGGAAATATTTCTCTGAAACATTGATTACTGAAACCTGCTAGGTTGTTTAACTTCTGTGAGAACACGGGGTTGATTGAATAATCTTCAATAAGCAGCTGAAAGAAGTAACTGCTTTAAGAGCATCTTTTCATACTGAAAAGATGAAGAAAAAAAAAATCAACACTTCAGCAGTTCCCTGACTCTCCTGAGAAGTTGCATCTCTTTTATTCATTATCTCCGGTACCAGTTACAGAACTTTCTTCTGCTATAATGTGATTTCACTGGTTTGCTTCATTTTGATTTGAAAATATCTGGCATTTTCATACTTTCCTGTTAAGTAATGAAAAGTAAGTACTTGTGAAAACCTCCAAAGGCACTTCAGTAAATGAATTGATTCTGTTAAAATAAAATGTTTCCATATCTGATCCTACCAAAAGCAGCAGGAGAAAGCAGGGTGGGAGTCACGTGGAAGAAACAAAGCGGGGCGGGGGCACCTTCATAACCAAATTTCTACTTTTGTGACCACCAAACCCACGTTCCTTCTTTGCTACTAGCAGTAGGCAGCACTAAAAATATTGCAAAGCAGTCTTTGTACTGGGCATCTCTGAGCATATTAAAAAACCCAAACCACTAACAGACAAACCAAAAAAACCCCAAACTGAACTCCAGCACCTTGTTGTGCCTTAGTTTTGCACGTTGGGTCAGTAGCTGGGTAGGAGAACATTTTGGTGCTGTGACTATTGGCACTTGATACACGGAGGTTTTCCCACAGATTAATAGGAAAAGATGTGCTTAACTTTGCACCCAGACAGCATTAGGTAATACAGCAGGAGAGCTTTTGTGTGTGCCCTTGCAAATCACTCTCCTAGCAACATACATCTGCAGGGACTGCACTTCTTAAAGGCAGCGTTTTTGAAACTGGCCAGCCAGTTGCAGTGTTCATCATACTAAATTTTTCTATCTAGACAATTAATTCACCTCTTATTCTGTATTGTTTCACAATATGATTTGATTTATAGCAACCCTTTCTGTAAATGGAATCATAGCTTTCATCAACCTCCTCTAACAAGGATCACATGAAGGAATGCCCCCTCATTTTATGAATTGAGTAATTTATTGCCACTGAAAACTCTGAAGCCTTTCCCTTCAGTCTTGTCTCCAGCCTGGTATGTTGGAATTCTCTAATAAATTAGGTCAACACCTGGGATGTAGATAGACAAGCATGTTAAGCAAATAATTTTCATTTCGGAGCAATTTTTTAAACTGCATTTGTTTTGCAACTTATGGGGGTTATTTTCATTGAGGAAGTGATCCTAAGAAAGTGTTGCAGGTTATACTTTTGTTTGTTTGTTTGTTTGGATTTCTTTTGGGTTTTTGGGGGGGTTGTTTGTTTGTTTGGCAAAATATTTTGTAACACCATGCAGAGAAATACTGTGTTCCTGACAGTTTTATAAATCAGTCTGGGCTGTGGTATTTCATGGTAGAAAGCAGTGAAGGGAATATGAGCTCATATCTCAGGTTCACTTCTCATTCTTTTATTTCCATTTATAAATTCTGAATTTGCTCGTACCTATGCACCTTCCCTGCCTCGAAGAAGTTAGGATAGGGGTTGATTTTAAAACACGTATGGTGTTTATAGTAAAGCTCATATGGGATAGCTAGTACCTGTGTGGTGGAAGAGTTATGAAGAATAGTGAAAACTCTTCAAGTTTTTTCTAAAGTCTAAATACAGATCAAGAGGTGTGTCCTGGAGGAAGTAGAACTACATACTTCTCATTAAGAAGAAGCGCTGAGTAAGTTTTATATCATGAGTAGGGATTCAGATGTGACTAGTGAAATCCTCATTGTGTCTCTGGCATGTGTCTGAGCTAGAATTTTGTGCACAGACTTGTTAACAAATGTTTCATTTCAAAAAGGTGCCTTTCATTAGTCAGTGACTCAAGCTTCTATAAATATCTTTAAAATAAGGCAGACTAGTGCCATATTATATCAGTGTCTAAATAACAAGAGCAAGTGAGAACTGAGTCATTTTAGTGACTCATGTTAGAGACCTGGTGTTACGCCCTACGGTATAAAATCTAGTGATAATTGTGTTTCAGAAGACAACTCGTGTGAGATACATTGCACTGATCAGAGGAGCGAAAGATACTTGGCTTGTATAGAGCAGAGACTGTGTCTAAGCTAATTCTTTCCTCCAGTGGTGAGTAGCCGGTATTTCATAGCCATCTGGCCTTCCCTGAGGCAGCCAGCTTATTCCCTTCACCTGCTAAGGAAAAAATTAGCTTTGAAATTGATCTTCATAAGAGGTGGAACTTTTGCTTCATTTGGCCACCGCAGGGCCTATAACGCCACAATGTGTTGCCTGACATACAGTATGGCGAGAGCCAGGTCCCGTGAAGGAGCCACCAGCAGCTGTGTTTTTCCACCCAGGCAATTCACGTCGTTACAGCAACAAGGTAATTCATATATTGATTGTGTACGATGCGAAGCCATTTCACGTTGAATCATTTTGCAGTTTTGTGCAGACCTGCTCACTCAACAAATATTGAATGCACCTTAATATATAATATTGCAACCCGTCAGCGACTGGGATGCCTAGCCTGGATAAGAAAAGCAGCCTTCTGGTTTTTTCACTTTATTGGCATGGAATAACAATAGCAGTTTTTTAACATACACTAACCTTCAGTTTAAATTAAAGGCTACAGTCTGAACCACCTACTTTAATAACTTGTCATCCTTTTTTTTTTTAATTATTTTTAAAGCCTCTCTTACATCCGTGCCTCTAGCTAATTATACCTTCTAGGGAAGCTACACAGAGCAGAAACAAACCGTTCACCATACGTTGAGAAAGTCGACATCAGCTCAGAGCTGCTGGCAAGTCCATCTATGTTGTATTCTTCTTACTATGGATGACTCAGCCTTGGCATTTAAGTTCCTTCCGTTTGCCAAAAGCATCTTTGCCTGAACTAAAGCAGGTAGAGCACTCACTATGTCATGTTTGATAGCTGCCACCTTTACTCGTCCCGTTGCCTTTCTTCCCTGTGGAACGGTTGTGCTTCGCTGGGCAGCCAGCTCGTCTTCTGGCTCGCACAGGGGAAACCCTGGTGTGACTTAGGGAGGAGAAAGGGATGGGCTGTGTGCCTGTGTAAACGTAGTTCCAAGCCCAGAAAGACTTTTTGCATGAAAGGTGGTACTGAAGTAGTATGGCTAGAGCATTAAGAAAATATTTAGACTAAAACAGGGTTTGAGAAGGGAGGCATTGGACTGTACACCAAATATTCAGGGAGCTGTGCTTGCCTACAACAGAAAAGTATCAGCTTGGGTTTAGGTGTATCAGTATAGATATTCGGCTGTTTGCTTAAAAAATAAAAAATACCCTTGTTACCCCCATCTGTTAAAATTCAAACTGGGCTCGAGAAGTGTTTAAAAGCATTTATCATGCCTAAACTGACCCCATTAGCCTTGTGTGATGAAACTTTCTTTCAATGTTTACTTTTTATTTTAATTTCGAGTTACAGTTCATGCAGACATCTCAGAGGAAGAGCACGCAGCGCTGATTTAAACGAAAAAAACCCCTCTCTTATTCTCTGCCTTTCCCTCTCATGGAGTGACCTTCATTCCGCTCACCTTCCGCTGTAACACACTGAAGAAGGCTTTTTATAGGATCTCTGAAGCTTGCTGAGCTACCTCAGGAGCCTGCTGGTTTGGTTCTTCCCGTGGATTTCTTTCAGCAGTCTTAGCAAGTGTTGATGTTGTCCTATATAAGCAATCCACGTATATCTTTGTAATCTTCAAGACTGAAAGACTGAGACTGTCTTGAAGACATTAAAGTTCTTCTAGTTGAACATTCGTCTACCGAACCGTATCCGTTCTCAGTTTCTGCCCCTACAAAGGCAGAAGAATACACTCCTCTGACAAAGCATACAATATAGTGTGCCACAGCTCCACATTGTTATCTGAAATGTAATCCTAAATAGGAGAATTTCTTTTTTTTTTTTTCCCTCTCATTAATTTTTAGGGGTTATGAGATGTAGCATAAAGAAACGATATTGGTACAGCTCTTCCGTAACGCTGAGTGGCCAGATGTCTAGCAACTAGCTGTGTAATTCATCATAATATTAGCACTGTCGGAAAACTAGTGTTCTTCTGATGTATTTGCAGTTAGTTCCGGACTTGAATTTTTGGTTGCATTTTAAGTTAGCCTAAAATTAGTATTTTTCTGGAGCAAATGTTACAAGAAGTGCCCAGTTTACTGTTTAAGTAAACTGGAAGCCAATTAATTCTGTTTCCAGCAAGCATATTGTAATTTATTTATACTGAAAACAGCTTTGAATATCTTTTTGAAATAACAAAAATGCCCTATTCTACTGAGGCTTGCAAAACCTGAATTTATAGACATGCTTTTTTAAAATTCATCTAGCGAATTTAACAACCTCCACAATTATGAAAACAGAACAGATTTACCTACTGTAACTTTGATCGCTGCCTCCAGTACCATCTGTCTTCCTTTTGACTAGCAAGGGGTGGCATATTGCCCTAGTCCTCATCATTGTTCTCTGTGGCTGGAGAAGCAATGAGAACCTCCAAAGATGATTATGTCTGGAAGTTGCAACCCAATAATCTGCTCAGTAAGGTTCCTTCCAGCATTATTATTAATAGGCCTTCAAGGATCCCACTCCTCAAAGGAAATAAGAAGTTGAGAGTGCCATGAAAAACATTATTTTATTTATTTATTTATTTATTTTTTCCCCCAGAAGGACAACTGTACAGGGCAAGGCAGCTGTTGTTGCTATGTACTACAATTTTTCTTTACTTCATGTCTTTAAAAAAACCCAACAGTCTTGATCTGTTGATGTACTGCAGTGGAGTGGTAAAGGACAAGGAGAAAGGAATCAGAAATGATCCAAGGAGTAGCCTCTGTACAAAGAATGATTAACTGCACTGCTCTTCAGCCCGAGAGGGGTGGCCGGTGGGATGGGGGAAGGGAACACAAAAGGTCAATAGGGGTTGGGAGTTGTATAGGGAGAGGGAGTAAGACTAATCACTCAACATCTTCTGTAATCCTAGCTACTGAGCAGAAAATGAAGGCCGATTAAGGAAATAGAAGGGTTTTTTTTTCCTGTAAAGCAAAATAAAACTTCACTATGCTCTGGCACAGAAGTTAGTTGATGCTGAGTTTATACAGATTCAAAAGACATAGCTATGGGAAAGTTTTTACCCAGGCTTCTTAACCCTGAAGACATTCCTGTGGTAAGGGACTCACTGAGCTTGTAAGGTCTTGGAAACTGGGGAAGTATCAGAATATGGCTGAGTCAGACAATTGTTTAAGTGACCTTGGAGGCCATCTGCTCCTACCTCATGCTCAAAGCATGATCAATGCTGAAATCAGACCAGTTTGCTCAGGGTTTGTCCAGCCAGATCTTGAAAACCTTCAAAGCTGAAGATAACTGTTCTGGGGCTCTGTTTGAGTGCTTAGTTATCCTTGCAGGGAAAAAAATCGCCTTGTTTAGTCAGGACCTGCCCTGTTTCACTTTGAGAGTGGTCTCATTCCCCAGCTGTGCACCTCGCTGGAGAGCTTGGCTCCCTCATCCCGAGTGACATTCCTCTCGGGTGCTGGAAAGCTGGTGTTAGCTCACCCAGGTGCTCTTGCCTCTGGGATAAACCAACCCCATTTCCTTTCTTTCCGCGCCCTTCTGGACCTGCCTGTCGGTGGTCTCCAGTGGGTGGTCTCCAGTGGGTGGTCTCTGCTGGCCAAACCAGGCGGTGCTGCGCGTGGCCGTGGGAAGGCACGCGTGGGCTCGCTTCAGGAGCCACTGTTTTGTCAAGACCTTTGTTCTTCTGGTCCACATCCAAAAGAAAGTTCAAAAACATTGTATTTTAATTGCTCCTTTTTTCCATTTTTAAAGGTTTGTTCTTTTTTTTTTTTTTTTAACCCCCTAAACAATGTTAGGTGATGAAGTTAAACGCTGTGATGATATGTTGTGCTTAGATTTTCAAAAGGTCAAACTGAAGCGTGTCTCAGTGGTGTGGTTGCTGTTAATGATGTTTACTAGAAATCCACAATGGTTGCACAAATATACAACACATTTCTTTTATAATGCGTGGTTCTCTTTTCAGATATTTCCATGGGAAAGAGACTAACCATTTCAGACAAAGTTATGTTCAAGGGGCTTACAACTAGAATTCGATATAATATTACTGTGGTTTATACTCCCATAGAACTGCATATTATGTATGGAAAATGTCTTTGGAAGTGTTCTTATTTTGAATTTCAGGAAGAGCTGAATAAACATCTTTATGGTAATATATTCTAATTGTGTTGTTAATTAAGCCCTAAAAACTCTGAAAAAAAAACTTTAAGAAAATGTACAGTTATGATGTGTGTGCTAAACTGAAAATAGGGTAAGTTATATTTTTTTCAGAAATATGTAGCACTGATAAAGAAAACCTTTTAAAATTGCTTTTACTTTCCTGTGGGATAAATACTGATTGCATGCCTGGCAGTGCATTTTTCTGGGTGCTTAGCTCTCTGGAAGCATCAGCCCAAGCTTAGACTTCTTAGCAATGGATGGAGTTCAGCTGGTGTCTGTATGGTGGGGCTGGGTTTTGGCTCAAGGATTGAAGGCAGGTACTACTTCAGAGTATTAGACATCTTGTTCCTTTTTACTTTAAATAATATACCATCTGTAAGCACGTATAGTCAAAGCTCCCAATATCTTTAAAAACTGAAGAGAAGTTGGGGCATGCGGTTGTTGGGTTTTGGTTTGTTGGGTTTTTTTATTATTATTATTCTTACTGCAATGAATATATTTAGCATTAAAGATAAACCCGTTCTCTGGCTACGCTGTATTTGTGTCCATGCCAAGAGACATATCACAGTGATGCTTCCCTCTGTCAGACTGCTTTGTGAACTACATTTAAGTGTGAATTCAGCTAGTCCGGGAGCACACCTTCATTCCAAGGCTAAAATAGCAGCATAAACACTTTCAGTTAACATGTCTACCAGAGCTGGCGGAAGCTTACTCCTCAGCGATGAAGTCATGGTAGAGACTGTCCTCACATCACCTATCTAGAGTCTAAAAGTTCACTTTTGAAAAATTAACCTGGTATTAACCTGGTATTGGTATAAAGACACCTTGTTGGAAATATACTGAAATACAGAGAGGGCAGATAGTGTTTCACTGTTATAAGTTAGTGTGGCTAATATTTTACCTGTAATCCAAAAGAAAATAAAAACAGGGAGAAAAAAATAACCCTTTGAGTATTTTCTCTCTGGTCTAGCTCATTACTAACTACAAGGAGTGCAGCAGCATCTCATTAGTTGTTCTTATATTACTTGTACTAATCAACACAAGTTGGTAGCTGCTATATGTGGCGGAGAATTGAAATGGGATAAACATTCAGGATTTCTTCTGTATTAATCATTTTGAATTGTAGCATTAGAATTTCTAAAGTTGTTTCAAACCATTTCTGCATATAGAGTAATAACAAAACGTTCCATGACTTGACCCTGTTCCTTCAAACTTTTGAAGATGTTGCCCTTGGCTGAACTGCGCAGTATGTCAAATCTCAACGTGAAATGCAAAAGTCTGCTGAAGCTGTCCTGTGAAAAGGACCATTTCCATGGATTTAACAATAGGCACTTGCTAGGGGCTGCTGTATTTATTTGGTCTGAAAGGTCATTTAAATTGCTGAAGTGTCTGCCTTTTAATATTTATAACTGAAAAGAGCTACGCAGATGGAAGTACGAATAAGAGATGCAATAGTTTGTCTTAAAAAAAAAAAAAAGTGTAGAGGTTTTTAGGATTCTTCTAGCAGAGCTCCACTTCAATGACATGCTCCCAAGGTCGTTAGTATCCAATATAGCTGCTCTCAAACAGGCACGCTTTGATAGTAGCTGGCTTCTGAAAGCCTCTCAGAGGAGAAGCTGCCCAGCTACTCGCGGGCCGGCTGCCTGCGAGAGCAGCTGTTTCACCAGCCTGATGCCTCTGCTGCATTGAGGGACCCTGGCCAAGTCCGCGACATGTGCTGCCAGAGAAGAGAACTGGCAAGTGGTGTGCGGGGGGGTTTCTTTGTGCCTACAAGTACGTGTTCTGCAGTCCTTGTGAGCAAATGAATTTGCTGTGTGTAAACTTGAATACAGTTGTCTTTCATGCTCTGAACTGCAAGCATACCAGTGTTTTATTTGTTAAGGCTTTTGCAGAAGAACCTCGAGAGGATGGATACTTGATTTTTCATTTACTCTTAATTCACCGAAGAAAATACCATATCTAATCTCCTCCTGTAGACATATTAGAAGAACCAGAGAACCAGCGCGCACGTCTGCATGCTCTTTTTAGAACTAAGCTTATTATAAACTGTAGGAAAACAAATTGTGTTTCAGGGTAGTGCTGGGAGATGTGTGTCCAAATCATAATTTGTGTTATAAAAATGAACAAAAGTTAGGGAAGACAGAGAAGGGTAGCAAGAAGGAATCCTGTGCTGGTGGTGTTACAGTGAGGAAAAGAAGCGAGTCTTGAAACAGTTACCACTGCCCACAGTTCTGTACAATCTGACCTGACTCGCAGCCAAAAAGGTACTGGTTATTATTTTTTTTAAGTGTATTAGTATGTACTAGTGGAAATGCTCATGGAAAGAAAGTTCTGAGACCTGATGGCCTTTGGATTTGAGCTCCAGCGTGAGGTATTACCTTGTCCCTCCGCTCAGAAGTGCTGTGTCAGTTCCCTGCCATGCAAAGATGAGGCATGTATTAAACAGAAATTAAATGCTGCGCGGGGAGGAGGAGGAGGAGGAGGAAGGAGGAAGCATTGCTTGTTGGATGTTGCTGGGATGTGGGATTGCCACTTGGGTAAAAGGTGTTTTGATTGACATTTCAAACTAGAGTTCTGTGGGTTTGTTATTCAGGCCTCTGAATAGAGCAAACTGTGAAGCCGTTATTTGGATTCTTATGCTAATCCTGACTCATCTCAAATCATCCAGGAGGCTTCAGGGTAAGGTAAGGAATAATAACATGCTTTGAATAGTGGTGCTTTTGAACATTTAGGGCAATACATGTGGATTTTTTTTTTTATGCTTCCATTGTCTTAAAATTGTCACAAAATTCCTATCCTAAATCTGCTGTAATCCTGCAGATATGCCTGTGAAGCTGTAGACATTTGAAATACCTGAACCCTTTGCTTTTTTTAACAGATGAGGGGAATATTATGGATGCTTTTTCATGTGCAGTTGCCCCAGAAGTTTTATTGTCTGCTGCAGTGGTTCTATAGGTGTGCTTTATATTGATAGACAGGGCTTCTTCTCCCAAGAAATCTGCTTTGGATAATACCTTGCTCTCCTTCTGTAAATTGTAACTTGAGGTGTATGCTTGCCATGAACTGTTCTCTTCTTCCATTTCTTCAGCACTGATCACTTCACTGAAATGTTCTTATCTGGCATTGAGTTGATGGACCCTACCTCACCAAACATCGTCAAACTGATGTTCACTTTCACATTCTCAAAACTACTGAATATTTTTGAAAATCCCTTTGTTGGCCTTCCTTTGAGTTGAACGTATGTTTTAGAAACTAATAAATAAAACGCATGACACTAAGAGATGTCAAGGGTAACGTGTCACTGCTGGCACTGGACCGCAGGTTTTGACATGGACTGCTTTATAGCACCAAAAGATGGACGTTCACCACTGACCCCACGCCAGGGTAGGGCTCCTTTGCAGATCCCAGGTTTTTAGCCATGGGCTCTTATCTCTGTAGTGCCACGAGCTGCTGCAGCCCACTGACGTGTGAATGCAGACGATGGGCAGGCGGGCTGGCAGTCTTTCTTGGCCCTGAATAGGCTGATGTGGTCTGTGACTCAGAGTTCAGCACAGGCAGCTCACCCTGTTCTTGCTGCTGTGGGAGCCCCACACAGCCTTGTCCTGCTTGGTCGCGTTGGGATGATCTGTGAAGCAGTAGTATGGTAGTATTACAGTTGATTAAAAAAGGGAAGGTAAAAACCCCAAACGAACAAGCCTTATGATACAGCTCTGTATGTTCTTGCTTTGCCAAGTCCACCGCTGTCATTTCCCAAACGCAGCTGGACTGCAATAGTTCTGCAGCCAGGTGCTCCCTGGCATTTCCAGGGAGTGGGATTACCACAGCCATGAACGCCCATGGCTCAGGAACTCACCTGGGATTCCTTCATTAGCTCCTCAGGTTCTCCTATAAGCTTGTAGTGAATGTGGATTATATGCTTGCTGTTGTAACTGCGGTAACTTACTGCTTCAGTCAGCAATGCATCCGTGAAATATCCAGCTAGATTTTTGTTTATATTTACCCTGGGGAGAGAGGTGGCATTGCTGTCTTTATTAACGTATTGACATATTTATTGACATTGGTTGTCTTCAGTCTTGTCTGTTTAATTAACATAATTGATTCACAGAACATCTGGCTAATAATTCTGAGGCAAATACTCTAACTAGGCTTGTTACTAAAATTGAGTCTCAGCCCCTTATTGTGAAATCTGCCATGGGTCTAGTTGCCAAAATAATTAAATGACCATTAATTTGCATTTTTTCCTCCATCTAAAACAGTTATTAAGCTGGATTTTTATTAAAACAATTAAGAGCCTTCACAGTAAATGAATGCTAAGAGATAATTATAAGACGCCTGCTCATTTTTATGTAGAAAAGGTGAAATAAATAACGGTAATGTCAGTGTGTTATATAAGAACTACTGAATAGCAGCTGCAGTCAACAGTTTAAAGCTAGAAATAAAATGCATGATTAATAGGAACAAATGATGTAGGAAATACTTGTGTACTTTTATTTATTTGTAGCCCAGAATGAATGCTTTTCTGCGAAGATGGATTAGTTAGGTCACAGACTGTAATTCTGAGTTACGTCAGAAATATGTATTAAAGAATAAAAACATCTGCAGGTTCTAGTGAATTGTAATATCCTGAGCTATAGACAGGCACTTCCTTATCTCTTCTCAAATGATGTATTACACTGCCCATTAGTTTGCTAATGTTTGTAAAATATCTTATGCTGACAGATATGGCTTTACTTAGAGACCAGAAGACGTGTAGGCATTAATTACATTCTGATCATTAGTATTCATTCATCTGCTGATACGTATTTACTATTGTATGTGCATCACCTCGGATACTAGAAGGCGCATGCAGCAGATTTTTTCCTGGTTTCTGCGTTTTCAGCTCCATTGTCCAAAAGATGAAGGACTGAATCTGAACAAACATTTTGTGCTTATGTAATTAATAAGTGAAGAAATATACATCCAATTAAAACTCGCAATTTAAAACACATCTCAGTCTTGAAGAAACAAAATTGGTTTTCAAATACCTATTACAGTGTGACTCATTAGCGATGTATTATTTTATTAAAGAGGACAGCAGCTGTGACCTGGTATCAGGAAGCCCAGAAGAGTGACTCAGGCCAAAATACTGTAGTTGGTCCTTGTCTGCAACTGTTTCCAGGCTCTGTTCCAGGTATTCCTGCTGCTGCTCAGATTTTGTGCATCTGAAATAGTTCAGTCCTGGATTTTTCCTATGTGTTTTGATCTGCTGTTCAGTTATACTCAAGCCTGCAACTTTATGGACTTTCTTCCATATTTGTTCTTCGTTCATGGCATATTTGAGGTTTTTAAGTTTTGGACAGTTAAGGTATTGTCTGGTGAAGTATCTGGCATAAATATTTCCACAGTTACTGAGGACTGTTCCAAGCATTTTGCAGGCTTTCAAGTTTTCCTCTTAATAATGAAGAGAGGAGACAAAATCAGAAACCTAATCTCAAGTAAAATCTTGAAGTTTGCAATGCTGCAAAAAATGGCTTGACAATGCTTTGTTTCATTTTTAAAGCAGTAATTCTAGCTGGGACACACAGCTGTGTGAAGACTGGAAATGTCTAGTATGTCTTTAAATTGCTGCTTGTCCAGAGAATGCTCACTCAGGGTAATAATTCTGATTATGGGCAATCAAGTAGGGTTTAAGTCTGATATTTGGAAGAGAACCTGTTCTTGCTGAAAAATCAGATAAGCCCTCAGTTGATATAGTACTTTTGCCATGTGTTTCAAGAATATATATGACATAAAAAGATGGATGGGGGAGCAGAAAAGAGCTAGTGGCATGTGGCTGAAATTGTGGGATTATACCATCAAGTTTTCAAAAAATTTCACCAAGTATTCTATTTCTTCACAGTTCAAAAATGCATTTTCAGCACTGAAAATAAATCATCTGTTACATTATCTAAGTTCTATCCTGGTCATGTGGTCCAAAGGCTCTGCAGTAGTTTCGAGCTGTTCAAATAATTTAGCATATACAATTGCGTAAACCTAATGCTAATCTCACATTCTGTGTTCAGGGAGTAATCAAGTCTGTGGGATATTACAAAGTGCCACTTAATGGAATTTTTGTGGTTTAATTTTGCAGACTGATTTTTCTTCGCTAATTTGTCACGTAAATACTTACTCTGGGGTAGTCTTTAGCTATTAAAAATTATTACTCTGAAGTTTTGATTTTTCTGCCGGAGACCATGGAGCTTCTGGTAATTAAACGTCTAATGCTGTAATAAGATGTGTTAAACCTAAGATGCCAAAACCAAACAAACAGGAAAACCACACCACAAAGCCAGCAGTGCTACTTAGTGGCTTAAGTGTGTATCACTTCCAGGGCTGTGCTGAAGCGGGAGGTACCGGTTGTGAGTTTGTACTTCATGGTACGTGTGGATATTTGAGAACAGTTCTCTTCAGCTGTTAGCAGAGGATAACTGATAGTTACTTAAAGTAGCAATGTTACCCGACTAAGCTGACTTCAGGATGTCTCATACGAAGACGAAGGAAATTTGTGCCTTGCGTTCGGAGTGCATACATCTCTTATTTGGATATAAAAGTGATAGCTGGTAATGGATTTGAGCACAGCATATCTCTCTATGAATTTCTTCATTACAAACTTCTCCCAGTGCAGGATTACATGAAAACCTGGAAGCCAATTTTTAAACTGGTTTGTTCTGTTGTCAACAGCATTACCCATAGTAATATCTATGGGTTTCACTTCTGAAATGAAATGTTCTAATGAAAAATACATAGACAAAGAGTTATTTTAGTGGGGCAGGTAGTCATTGAGGTTTTTTTAAGCTTTTGTGGGTTTTAATACATCTTTACTTTGTAGTTCAAGCATCATTGTGTCTGTTGGAAGTGGGTAGAAGCAGCACAGATGCTGTTAACGCCAGGTCTTCTGAAATGTTTCTGGCTAATTAGTGTTTTGCAGATCCTGTGCCGCCTCTTGCTCTTCAGCAGATATCCTTCCATGTCAGGAACAACCTTGAGCTGGAAAGAGGTATCCTAGATCGTAGCTTATGGAGTGAATGGAGTTAAGCTTTCTTACCTTGTTAAGGATTGTGCCGTGCCTTAGACATCGCAGGGAACATAGTTACTGTAACAAGCCACAGGCGCATCCTGATTTATAAATATAAATCTCACTCCAGGGTCTGCTGAGCCTCTCGTGAAGTAAGTGCTTCAAGTAGGGACTTCAGCAGATGCAGAAGTGTATGGTCCCCTCCGCCTGCTGGTGTGCACGGGGGCAAAGCCCACGCGATCCTGTGACCTGCCCGGGGGCACGGACCCTCTCAGCCTGAAAACTGCGCTGCCGCAGCCATTAGCTGCTATCCTGGGCATGGGCGAGCGTCACGAGAAAGAAACCGAACTGTTCTGCTGTGTTTAGTGCAAAGGAAAGTTTACTCTGCCAGTGCTGTATCTCAGGGGAGGATGTTACTATTCACCTGGCTTTTTCCACAGTACGCACGTTCTCTTGCACTTAATTGTATTTGCTACGGTGAAAAAGAAACAGAATCATATAGTTGAAATGAAAATATGTCAAATGTATGTATGTGCACAGGAAAAATCAGGTGCTGACTTTATTTGCATACCTCTGCTTTTCTTCACAAACAAACAAGCAAAACCCTTGGAAAGGTAAGCAGAAAAAAAAAATGGCAGATAAAATGTTCGTAATCCCTTGTGGGCATACTAAATGCCTAAAGAACTTGATATTTTAATACTTAAAATATGCCAATCTGTTGAGTGAGAGTTCACATTACTTTAAAGAAAGATGGTTCTTTTTCCAGAGTCACATGCAATGCAAGGGATTTTGAATAGTTTTCACACCAAGGAAGAGGGCAAAAGTGGTAGAAAACAAGAGATTCCACAAGAGCATTGAGAGCCACTTACCATGCAAATGTGTGTCTGTAGCCAAATAAACCAGTTTTAATAAAGAGTTTTATTTAGGTGATCAATTTTAATACAAAGCTTTTTAAGTGGAAGTATGAATTAGGGCTGACTGAAGGCTTGTAAAATTATTTTAATTTGGGTAGGTTAGATTGTTTTGTAGCCTTCCTTTTAAAAGAAGTTGTTTTGCATAGTGGGAGGAGGTATAGTTATTTTAGAGCCTTGTGTTAGCAGAGTTCTTAAGCAAAATTTAAAAGGAAGCAGTTTCTTGACTTGGGGCCGTAGTTGCTTAAAAGAAAACAAAGCACACTTTTAGTAGTAATAGCAGTGTACAAATAGAAAAAGAATTTATTGTGACTGATGATATACAGATTTTTCCACGACTGTATTTTGCTGCCAGTAACAGTTAATACTTGCAGTTTTTTTGTGATGAGAGCCAGTAAATGAAGGCAGCAGCTACTGACCTGATGCTGAGCTGAGGCTTCATTTTGATGAAGAGCAAGGACTTTCCAGAAAAGCTGATGATGGAAGAGAAGCTGCTGGGATTTAGTCCATGTTAATTTCTGAGAGAGGGAGATAGGGTCTGGGGCAAAGCGAGTAGTTTCAGTGAGATGATAGAAACAAGTTTAACTTCTGTAAGAAATGGACAAGCTTGGAGAAATTAAGTAAACTAGTTATTGAAGTGGAAGAGATGTAGTGGGAAAGAGGGAGCTGCTTGGGTTTGCTCTTTAACTTGGAAATAGTTTTGGCTGTTTAGCATGAAGTACCATTTACTTGCCTCTGAAGCAAAGTGGCAAACACTAGGAGGGAAAAGTATTAGATTAAATAACTTCTTCTAACTACATTAAGTGTACATGGAGAGTATGTATGATAAAATAGATCAATGCATCAGCATCTGTGTATAAAGTTCTGAACACACAGGGATAAAATTAGTATTGCAAAGGAAATACAAGCAAATGTGTATCAACTGATCAGTAACCAAGCTGAAAATCAGAGGCAGCTTCCTATGAAACCTTTGGGCATGTTACTAAAATAAATAGTAGGAAAAAGAATTCAGAGGCTTCAGAACAGAGCTACGTTCATTCATGAAAAATATTTCAAAATGTGATTGAAAATGAAAATACTGTACTGTGATGTAATAAATTTTTGGTAGTCCTTTTGCAAATGTTTATTTTTGCTTTGAGCGTGCACGTTTGATCAGTCTGATAATAGCCAGCTAATGTTTCACAGAGGGGCAGCACCTGCCTGCAGGAAAACAAAACGCAGTGGTTTATCCTTCCCTTACTATGCCGAGAACCACAGCATCTCTATTGTAGCCAGGGTTTTTTTTCCGCTGTTCCTTAGATGTCACATTTTGTATAATAAAAGTGCAAGCACGTAGCACAATAAGCAATACAGAATTAGGTTCTTATGGCGGGTGGCCTTGGCCAGCTCCTGGAGCACGGTGGCTCTCGCTCTCCTCCTCCTCCTCCTCCCCCTGCCTCCCTCCCCAGCGGTATGGACCCCTTGACCTCCATGCCCGGTGTTTGGCTCTGGCCACTGGGGTGATCACTGGGGCTGGGAGCTGGGGGCTGGCCTCAGCTGTGGCACCCTCGGGCACGGTGCGGGTCCCTGGCACAGCCGTGCTCTCTGGTGCCAAAGGGAGGCTCCATAGGCACAGGCCAAGCCCCAGACTTTGGGGCATGGTTCGGTCTCAGGTGGCAGAGTGAGCATGTGGGAGTTTTTAGCCAGTAATAGCCATTTTCCCTATAAAAATAACCTATATGGTCTCTCAGATCACTGGTTGCTTATATAAAGAGCATGTTGTCAGCTTTGCCCCCTCCAACCCCATACACAGGGGTAACTGTCATCAAGCCACTTTGTACCTTTTCTTTCTTAAGTTCATAGTACCAAACTTTAAGGATGTGGCACGTGTTGGGACCAGGTAGGTTAAACTTCCATCGCAACAGGAATGAAGCAGGAGCAGGGCAGGAAGAGGTGCGCGGTTCGTATCTCCCAGGCGATGGTCAGCTGGGACGTGATGCTGTTAATCATTCCCGAGGGACAGTGGACTGCAATGCTCGCTCCCGCAGTGAATAGCGCGAGAGCAAAGTGCTCCGTTACGTACCAGTGCTGACGCTGGGCTTGCCGCACGGCATGGAGACGTGGCACGCAGGTGAACCGCAGCTGCTGAGCCTTCCCGCTGCTGGGAGCCCCGGAGCAGCCCCCCGCTCCAGGGCTTCCAGGGACGTTGACACTTTAACGGAATAAGGGCACTGAAATCTGTCCAGGTCAGGCTGTGTGTACTCCGTAAGTATTATTCTGAGGCCGTAGAAATGCTTCTTGACCACGATGTTTAGAGACTGTCCTGGATGTCCGTATTTACTAATTGGTCTTAAAATGATAAACTCACTTTTGGGGCAGTGATAATGATGCAAGTGGAAAAATATTTCAAACTGTTTAGTCCACTGAGAGAAATTTTTTGGGAAAAAAAATGGGGGGATCTTTGAAATAAAGGGTCAGAGACTGTCGTTAAACACCACTGTAGAGCAAACAAAGCTGATCATGGTAACAGCATGCAACACAGCTGTTCCTAGTCACACTCGTGGTATCAAAATGAAGTTTTAAAATGGTTCTTCTGATAGCTATTCTTTTCGTACTTGGAGCACACTGTGGTTATGTATTTGAGAAGATAGGTCGAGACCTCCTGGGGGCAGGGTGAGGGATGTGTGCTTTATCCCGTGTGACTTCACTTGTAACTTCAACCGCAAGCCTGGTTTGCTCTGGTTTTCTCAAATGAATAAATAGCTAAGCATCTTAATCACGCAGAGCTCAACATGTTAATAATAAACATGAGAATACAATAAATGGTAACAAATGGCTTTGCCTAGTAGTATATCCCAAAACATTCAAGACAAATTCAGGCCTTAATTTAAAACAAACAAGCCAGCAAGCAGTAGGGAGTGATTTTGGTTTGTAAATGTCATCTGCTATATGAATTGCAGTGCCTAAGCTGCGATGATCCTGCAGAAGCTGTCCTATATGATATTGTGTGATGTTGCTCAGATGATCTCTTTATTTCTTGCCGTAATGGAAGGAACAGAAATCTCAGCAGAGGAAAGTAGTTTTTAGAGGCAGTTCACTGATGGTGCTGGTTATTGATGTTGGCAGGTCATTAACGTGGGTAGGACTTGGTAGAACTGATTGCTTATTGTGACGTGCTGCCCCTTCTGAAGCCCGTGGGAATTCTTCCCAGTCATTTCAGTGGGATCAGAGTCTTTGTATTTAATACTTCTAGATTGGAAACTTATTAGGATAATGATTTGGGAATCTTATGTCTATGTCTTTGCATGTAGTGGCATTGAGTAACGTACTGTACAAGTATCTTGCTGAGTAGCCTTTGTAAAGCTCGGGAAAACTGCAACCCTGGTGTGCCCAATTCTGACCTACTTACTATATTTCTCTTAGAATGGAAAGCCTCTCTTCTACTTCAAAAGCTAAGGCTAAATAGCCTGTGCAGTTACTAACTTTTCACTTTGTAGTGTTCAGTCAACTGCAAAACATTTTAATTCATTCTGCTGAGATAAAAACGCGGACAGACTTTATCCTACGCTTACTCATCAGGCAAACTTCATATTGTTTTAGGGGAGAACGGAGGAAGACGGTGAACTAAAGATATGTTGGTTCAAACAGCAGCTTGAGCACATGCTTAACGTAAACTATGCAAGTTAGCTTGTTGCCTTGAGTAAAACAGTAAGAGCTCAGATGAGTTTAGAGCCATATAGTGGGTTTTTTTTCAATTTTCATTGTATTTGGACACCTCAAAACAAAAACCAAAACCAAACTGATAACTTGGAGCAAACACACGAGAAAATGCTATGCGCTGTAAAAGCTTCATGACTATTATCCTGCCTAAAATTAAACTTTTGGTGACATTCATTACAGAATATGGAGGCACGGCTTTTCAATTACTCGTGCATCTTTCACATACCAACTGCAGGCTGGGTTACCACTTTTGGATACGGTTGGTACTGTCATTCCTGTAGGAAGCCTGAGTGAATGAGCAGTGGGCATCAGCTCTGAGCCCATGTGGCGACAGAACTCGGCGCACACGCAGCAGCCGGGAGCCTTCCTTGTGGCATTAGCGTTGCTGGATTCTAGACAATCCATCTTTCTTTTGCAATTTGCTTTGGCTTATTGATTTGTCTTTTCAGTCTCGTTCTTCATGTCCCTCAAAACTGTGCTTTTGAAAAAATAGCTTAAATGATTAACTGTTTCACAGGACTAGTAGATTCAGTTACCTGACCAAAGTGTTTCCTCTTTGACTGGATCGATCATCATTCAGAGAGCACCTTACTGAATACCTTTGTAACTTATTCTTTGCCTCTCATTCAGCCGTATTCAGTGCACTGCCAGACATCTGCAGAGACTGAACTTAAAACCAGAAGAATCAGCCCAAGCTGATTTGACGAGACCGTATATTCTCTTCCTTATACACCAGTGGTGATTAAGCTGCTTGACTTCACAATAGGTTGGAAAGCTGTTTTATGGGACTCTTTATGGAATGGTTTTATTTTCTTAGCAGGCATGTATCTGTGTGATGAATTGATGCCTCTTGGAGGGCTTTGGCTGAGATGTGCAAATTCACAATACTCAAGCACCTTTTAAAATTAAACTATTTCTTCAGTGCTCTGTATTTTGTACCTGCTAAAAATGAGGCGATATTTGAATCATTATAAAGCTTCTCTGGAGCAAAGGAGGATACTTGTAGGCTGTCTTCAGTGCAATGGGAAACCCACTTGTCTTAAATCTGTATTTCACTGAGTTATCTTAATTTGCGGAAAAGATATTTAACTTCCAAAGTTAACAGATAATCATGGTAATGTCTTGCAGTGTTGTATATGTGTTTCAAGGTATGGGTGCTTCGCATCAGGCCTTCGCTGTGGAACGGGGGTGTTTTGCTGAGCTGTCTGATCCATGCCATGAGGCCGTGGTGAGTTGGAGTTACAGGATCAAACTCACAGCAGAGGTTTTGTGAACTAAATAAACAAAGCTATTTCGGACTTGCCACATTAGGCCAGATTCTGTGTAGGCCGCTTTCTGCTGTGTGGGGCAGTGCCACATCAAGTGTGTGTTTAGATGTAGCTGTCTTAAAGTGAACACTGCTTGAGACCTGCTGATGCAGTAGGTAAGCGTTACAGACTGGTTCTGTGGGAGGATGGAGAATTTTGGGGCTTTTGTCTCCGTTAGTTATGGGTTCCCTTTGCACTGTTGTAGCACTAAAGCATATAAAGACTCCAGGGCTGTGGCTACCCTGACAATTCTACAAATTAGCAATTTTACATTTGTCAGGATGGAAAGTGAAGCTGAATAGGTAAACTTAGGTGTATATCTGCTAGATGAAATTTTTATGTTGGTTTCCAGTGTAGCAGGAATTAGTGTGGCCAGTCAGCAGGGGTAAGTGGGAGGTTGTAGAGGTAACTTTAGTTTCAGGCAGATGACTGACCAAAAGGGATCACCTTAGGGTATTTTGGTACAGAATATACTCATTTGCAAATCAGTTTGGACCAAAGATAGTAAATAACTCCTGCCTTGCCACTTTTTAAAAGTTTATGTTATTTAGCAGTATCTGTGACAGTTCATGCTTCTCTTTAGCCTGGGGAACTTCATAGGTGATGCTGTGATATGTAGCATTTGGCTGACCACCTGCTGTCTTGTTCTGGAAATATTACAACTGGCCATGAAACAGCTATGAACTGATCACTTGACCACAGCAAATGAGCTGCCCTCATCAGTGTGTTCTGGTATATATTTAACTTAATAATGCAAGCAGATGGTCATTACATTGATTCATGAAGCAAGGGAGGAAGTTTGGCTGCCTTGGTAATGTGAGTGCTGAGCAGTGGCGTGGGGCAAGAAGCAGGGAAGGGGAGGAAAAAATGAAGTTTTTGTGGTGTGATTTTTGTTCCTTTGATTTTTATTGTGTGTCTGTGGGGTGGTTGTTTTGATTTGTTTGATTTTGTTTTTTACAAAGGACCGCTGTGCACAGGAATAGAACAAAAGCAAGATTAGGTGACTCACAAAGCCTGTGCACACGGTCATTCCCCTGTAGACAGAGATGTTAGTGCACAAGCACGATGCTGCTGCTGACACATTTGCACCACTGATGGTGCTCAAAAGGGGAGAGAAGGGACACAGGAGGGCAATAGTTCAGAGTTGTGAAACTTCTCACTCTGCTGTTTTTATTAATGATGTGACAAGTCTTTTGAAGGGAAAAGGGGTAATATTTAAATAATAGCTCTTTGGTAATTTTTTTTGTTTAGTGAAAAACAGCTTTGTTTTATTCTCTCTTCCTGTTTATTAACAGGGTGTGACTGGGGATATAAACAAGAAGCTAATTCTATAAAATATTCAGCCACTCTCCGTCTGAGCTAAACTGGGAGGTTCACAAATTCCCAACCTGGAACAGCTTGGTTTGGTTATTCGTTCTGTAACTTTTACATGAGAAATACTATATACAAAACAGTATTCTCTTGAGCAGGAGCTTAATCTCATAGTTTCTCCTAGCTGCTGTGATTAGCTTTGCTGTCTTATCAGTTTATGTCATAGTATGTGACTATAAATTGACTTCGCAGTGAAGAGGGAATACGGTTCGTCTTCACAGATGCTGCTGTTACCATGGAGATAAAAGGACCAATGGCCTTTTCTTGGTTTGGACTGTACTACAGTGTTAGCACAGAGATGGTGCATTCAAAAACGCAACATTTGGTGCTTTTATATTTCAGCCTAAATATCAAACGAGAAAGCATATTGTTTTTTCTTGGTGATGAAGTTTAATAATAAATACAGATCTGTGACTTCTGGAAGCAGAAAGCAAGCCCACCAGGAATGTGAAAACAGTGTGGCCGGTTTATGCTTGCTAAACCTCCTCTCTGGGAAAAACCTTTTGGCTTTGCAAAATATAACCCTGTAGAGCCTTTGGGTTTATCTGATGCAGTGTTTGATGCTGGTTACATCACCAGCTTACTTATCTGTGATGTTCCGCCGTGGCTGATCTTGAAAGAGCATGCAAAAGCTGTTCATGTGATTTTTATTTTTTTTTCCTTAAGAAAGAGCTTTTCTACCTCAGATTGCGTGAAAGAAAATATAAATACCAAATCCACAACACATTCAAGGATGGCTTGCAGAAGGTGTTATTTGTGAGTACCTTTTCCTTCTTCATCTGTCATCACGTCTCTGATATCTGTGTTGAGGATTCCAGAAGTGGGAGTAGTGATCAGTTTATTGTTTGGTAGGTTTCTTTCCACGAACCATTTTTAGGGTGTTACCTTTTTGCCAAATGAATGATCTGTATATTAGAAATGTATAGATGATGCTTGTGTTTATGCTTATGGGTATTTAAAAATTTAACTTAATAAAGTGAGTAAGTCTATGTTTAGCAGTGAAAAAAATAATAAAAAGCCCCACTTTGCATACAAGAAGCAATGCAGGATGCTACGAATTCTGTCTGTGATGAGTCAAGAATCTCTCTTCCATTTTGTTTGAATGCTTTGTCATATTAAGGTTTAATTTGTCCTTTAAATACATAAATACTAATACAAGGATATGAAATGCAGTCTTAAGCAATAAAATATCAATAAGGCAAAATAATGCTGTGGTTTTGTTGTTGTGTATATGCTTGATCAGAACCTAAAGGTGCACTAATTGCTTATTATTTACTTGACTAGTTTTTCAAACATTATAGTTATCACAGCAGGAGTTTAATATTTCATTCATTTACTATGCAGTGCAGGAGCCCATCGCATGACTTGCCACGTTTGGCAGAAGAGCTAAGTGCTTATCCACTTGTAGCCAGAGGAAGGAGAATGCTGAAGTTTGCATACTGTTTGTGGTGTCAGGGTGTATGTGGCAACCACGCTGAGTAGTTTTATTCAGCTGAATTCCAGTGGTTCCACAGGACCCTTACTAGGAGCTTTCTCTTAAACCGTACTGCAGTGTTGTTCCACTTCAGGGAAAAACCAGAATAAAATAGAAGTGAGCATGCAGTTAGGTTGTCCTCTACCACCCACCCTCGCTGCCATCAGTGGTTCACTTCTAATCCAGTGTTTTGAAATGGCTGTACCTGCTATTTACATTTTTGAAATATGGTTAAAGATCCTCCTCTCCCTTTAGGGTTAAATCCAGGTTTGCCAGGGGATCATCTGTGAAGCAGATGCAATTGTCATCTATAGCCTTTTTCAGTTATTTTAATGGTACCTATTGGGGTCTTAATTTAGTAAATCTGCTTCATGTTCAGTATCACTGGCAACACACAGGCATAGAAAGTTCAACCACTCAAGAATAAATTACCCCAAATGAATATTGAAAGTGTTGAAATCTGCTCTGAAGTTTTCTTTAGTCTTTTGTTTTACGGGCGGGTATGATGGTGAAGTTCAAATGTTTTAAAAGCAAAATGTATGGAAGGAACGTAGGAAGTTGAAATAAGAAATGTGAACTTGGAAAACAGGTTGTAGCCTTCCAGGTATACGTGGATCAGTTATTAAATATAACGCTGTATGTTTATACAAGGGAGTAGTAGTAATGTTTGTGTTAGACTCCATTTTAATTTGAGTTCTGGGATTTGGGGGTTTTGTAACTCTCAGCAGAGGACGGAATTTCTTATAGTGCTTATCGTGTGGTGTTAAAGAATGCCTAATCTCTGTAGCTTACTTTCTTTGACAGTGGTGTTGCAGTCTTATTTATAGAACAGTCTTGTACGGTATTTTCCTCTATTACTGCTTACATGTTTAATATTTTTTACCTACCTCAGCACATTGCTGTAGGAAACAAGATATGAACTATGACTCCTATAATTCTGTGTTGTAACTCCTATTTAAGAAAGTCCATACTGATAGTTGAAAAGAAGGAAAACGGAAGCCTGGGATTTTCTTGAGAACTAACTCTCTAGAACATATAGATATATATATAAAATATTTATTTTCTTTAAAACTGATCTGTTCTAATTACTGAAAACATGTTAAACAGTTAAATACAGTAGCTCTTTAATGCATGACTAAGTTTTGAGATGAAAACTTAAATACTATAGTTCTGTCAACGTTCTAATAATATATATGCTAAGAACTTTTGCCTTCTAAAAAATAAAATGTATCTTTTTTACATCTTAAAATGTTAAAAGCTACGTTGTTGCCATTCTGAAAAGAAGCTACACAACAATTTCAGACTACTAGGATTAGCAAAGCGTTTTCCCAGATGCTGCACTGAATAGAACATATGTCTCTGGACCATTGTTTTAAGTAAAAGGATTTACCTTGCTGTAAATCTCCTATGCTCTATCTGTGTAATTTCATTCTTTGTACATGTGTGTTTTTCCTCTTTCATGAGCTTCAAATCCAATATGTATAGATGTCACTATTTAGATTTGGGTTTACTATGATTATTGCTTTGTGAAATTATAAACATGGCTGTATTTTCTAATGCGAGTTGTAGTTTCTTGAGAAATTCTGGGAAGCAATTTATTGATGTGGGAAATACAGAAAAGATTCAGTGAAACCATCAATTTTCTGATTTAATCTAAAAGATTGTTTTCCTTCTGTCATATGCAGCTTCACGTCTCTCTGCTCTTCTTTATTTCTGCTTTTGGTTGTGCAGATTTTTTTCTATAGATTTTGAAAGTGACTACTTAGCACAAACGATGCAAGTGCGTTCATGTGTACTGTAAATTCTTGTACATCACTCTTCAGAATAGATGGGTTTATAGTAAGACTTACTCAAGAGGGAAATAAATGTTCCTAATTATAAGTGTCTACATATTAGCAATCTTAATTAAATTCACCCTAGTTACAGCTAACCCAGTACTGGAGGCTGCCTACAAACTGTGCGTTGGCTAGGATGCAAAAGAATCATCTCTTGCCTATTTAAGTAGGCTAGTACTTCATTTTTGTGAAACCAGCTGAGTTTATAATAATTGTTTTAAAAATAATTATGTCAATAAGGATTGTGTTCTAGGATGGGACAAAAACAACTGATGTTTCTTGTTTAGTGTGCTGTGACTGTACTGGCTTTATTCTCCTGAGAGATGGTAATTATTTTAAGGCCCTTTTAATGGCGGAGAGGGCAGTGAAAGTGTACCTAATCATTTTTGTGATAAACCCAGTTTTGGATGCTTGAGTTGGAAATACAAGAAAGGACGGTATTATTCAAATCAAGAACCTATCGGTTCGTATTTGAACTGCAACATGTACAAATGCTGATACTTAATCTTTTTGATGGCCAAACTTTTATGTGTTCTTGAGAAAAATTAAGTGGTCTGTAGTCCAGCCTACATGTGCCAATGTCTTAGAACTGCAGATTTTATTGAGCATCCTTGATATGCAGGGATTTGGTGTCCAAGAAGCGGTGTACAGAAAACAGTCTTGTTGGAAGGAAAATGCTAGGAATGAAGGTATTAGTTGCAGTCTCCTATAGCGTGTGACAAACTGCCACGTGCCTGTGAACTGTAAGATGGTTCCATATGCAACTATAAATGCCAGAGCAACATTTAATTTTGCACAGTTGACACTCAAAAAAGTGTGTAGGGAAAAGACTGTAATGAAAAGTAATACCGTGAAAAAGCATAGTACTTGCTATATGCCACCACAGCCTCTCCTTGCCATAATTGGCTACAGACTGCTGGACATCAAGTGGGATGAATCACATAGAAAAAAAGAAATTTTTTTTCACTGCTACTTCAGAATCATGCTATCGCAGGTATTTTGGGTGAAGATCCAAGTATTGAAAGAAATATCCTTGTTACCAGAACAGTAGGGATTGGTCCTTGCAAATGTGAGTGGATCATCTGCTAAATCACGTCTTGGCAGAGACGTGCCCAGCTCTCTGCTCTTTGCTCTGCTGGGGTGAGTTTCCAAAAAGCAGGTGGTCTCATAGGCTCAGCCAGTTGATTCTGAAAGCCTTTCTACCGTGTTAATAAACATGGTAATATGCAAACTTTTAGATGGAGTCGATACGAGTCTGTATTATTATGATTACTGTGTGTCACATACTTGGAGGTCAGTTTGATTATATCTTAAATTTTATTTCTCATTAAATAAATAGTTAATTTATTAAATGAGAACAGGACAGACTTTACTAGTTTCAACTATAGTCTTTTCTAATCTCAGCTATATCTGTAACTCTGGATTGATGTGAAGAAAAAAAAAATTCAGCTTATAAAATAATGTTGTTTTTCATCAGGATAAAATACTGAGAAATGGAAGTAGTCCCTTTGTTAGCTTGTGGGCATGAATCCGATCAAACATCATCCATAGCCACCTCAAATGACATTGAAGTGAATGGGCTTAAACAGGGGATGTACTTGTCTACCACTGTGGATATTTACAAGCTATTTGTAAAAAAGGTGTGTGTTAACTAGCACCAGGTATACAGAGTGCCTGAGGCAGTATAGGAGGCTGTGCTGGTATAAATTTTTCCTAGTGCTTGCACGTACTCGTTAGAGCACAGTACCTCACGGAAAAATGTACCAGAAGAAAAAGGAAGAATACTGGCAGACGGAGGTGAACAGATTGTTATTTCATACAAAGAGGAGGAGGAGGAGCGTATGAAGTAATGAGGCTGTAGATAAATGCAGCAGTTAAGGTGAACAAATGTACCTGGTAGAATACTTTCATCAGCCACATCGTTAACTTTATAAAAAGGCAGCATTTCTTTCAGTGGTGGTCCTGTACCAATACACTTTTACTGAGTGCCTGTGAGACAACAGTCTCAGTCTTTTCTGTCTGAAATCAAATGATCTTGTTAGGAAGAAGTTCTAAGCATTGATTTAATAATGCCCTCAACCTACTCACATGTTTGCACATGGTGAAAACTAAACGAGCAAAATAAAAAAAAGGGTTGGATAGCGTATGCTGTACTAAATGCTGTGTGCTACTCGGAGTTAGGAGGACGAGCTCTCTCGGGGCTCTTGGCTGGATGGATGTGGTTCATGCTACAGCCGGTAGCCTGGCGGCGCTGCCCTGCTACCAGGAGCAGGAGGTGGTCACCAGCCTACTAAGGGCGCATTTTGAAAACAGTAAGAGGATAGTCTGTTAAAGCAAAAGTAATTCCAAGTTAATAGCCTAGTATTCTGCTCTCCCAGGTGGTTTTAAAACCAATATTGAGAAAATAGTCTACTGAGTTTGAGAGGCTTGTGGGTGATTGTAAGAGAAAATGAGAAAAAAAAACAAAAACAATTGTCGTTTTATGCGATGATCAGTAATCTGTTTCTTTGTATACCTAAGCGAGGCTCTAGTACTGAAAGAATAAAAAGAATGGTAATTTCTGTTCACTGAGGGATATGAAAGTGTTGTTAAAACAAGTGGTTTCTAATGGCAAACATAATGGAACTTATACAGAAGTGAGAGGAACAGGTATACCCACTTTGGGTCTGCACACAGACTTTATAGCTGGATTTCTCCCATTATGTTGGTATCCTGAGGGAGGTGTGATTTCATGGTTTTCTTTTAGGTTTGGTTCTGGTTTTACTGTTTAACTAGTCTGTTTTCCAAAGGACTTCCCTTAAAAATTGGCAAGCAGTTACCTGTCAGTACTTGGGGAGCTGGAAGAAACTTGGCCTGGAAGCAGGGAAATTGCGAAACTTCCATGTCCACTGGGGTGTTGTGGTAATGTTTCAGAAGCTGAAATTACTGAAAGTAGCATTTATCATTTTAGTCATTTGTCTGGTGTCAATGCTGAAGTTGCTGCGGTCTATTTATAACCTTATATCATCTTTTGAAGACCATAGATTAGAGAGGTAGAAACTAAACTTAATAGGGCCAAGCATCTAGGGTACTGTGAACAGGGGAAGCAATTACTTCTCCTCCAAATTATTTAAATATATTTCTTCTCATGTATGTCTTCAGGTGTTGCAACTTAGCAAACCAATTCTATTTTGAATGCAAACTTGTGTTGAAGACCGATCAAAAAATCTGGTTAAAAAACAAACAAAAAAACCAAAACCACCCCAAATACAAAAAAAGGCATTTGAATCTTGACCTTTTTGTGATAAGTTCCAGAGGAGTAAATAAATGGAACCTATTTTAGCAGGTGATTGAAGATACAAGATGCCACATATGGATCTTAGATTGCACCATCAGAAGGTAGATTTGGTTTGGGTAAAATTAGTATGCTATGACAGAGGCAGCAAAGCCTGAGCCTCATCACTTGTCAGGCTGATCGGGCATCAGTCGGTGGAAATCTAGAGGAACCAAACACAGAGTCAAGATGTCCCTCATTTGTAAAATTTGGAGCAGAGTCCAAACTTTGTGTTTGTTTCTGTAACTAGTTGGACAAAGCGTTATCTTTCAACACCCTAAACAATAGCTGAAATCCAACCTGATGTATTGAATGTCTGTTGAACATCTGAGATGTTCTTGTTAGAACACAGCAATGACATGTGGTAACTTAAATACAAGCCTGCAGTTGAACATTTTCATCTGTTTTATCTACTCCATACCTGCACTTTTGATGCACAGAGTGCCAGTGTACTTACTACTTGACAAAACTTTGGCACTTCTTATTTGCTATCAAGGTGACTGGACTTTTGCATTTCTACTGCGCCTTCGAAAAGAAACTCAAAGCTGTTGAGCTCCTAACCAGTGTGATAGGTGAGTATTAACCTTAACTGCAGATGAACAAACTGAGATTATAGGGAGAACTTTCTTCTTTGTTTAGATTTTTTTTTTTTTTTTTAATATAGTAAAGTTGGGGTAGGATAGATTTATGGAGCCTTGTGGGCAGATTCTTTTTGGAGTAGTCAGGAGCATGCTCTGGTCAAAATGCTTTGTTCAGCAGAACTGAATCCAGACAGCTTCTTTCATCTGTTTACTGGTTTATTCCCTGAAGAAGAAGTGCTATTGCTAAGAATAGACAGATTTGTACAGGAAAAAAAAAAAAAAGCGGTGGGAAGGGAATATGGGACACTCTGATACTAATTTCCTCCTTTTGCTTCTACTGAAAAAAATCAGGTGTTCACAAAGCAGGAAGCAGTGATTTCGCCAGTGTGATCAGTTTCCCTACCCAATGTGAGACTGTTGTGCAATGCACACTTACAATGTGCCACCCTGGTTCTGTGAATTGTGTGGAGCAACTTGTGTGAATATTGTATGTTTTTCATGTCAGAAAATATAGCTTCTGTGTGTTCTAACCGCTTTTATCATGGTCCATCAATGCGTTCCGTAACATTGTCCATCTTTCTCTAGAGTTGTTCAGTCCATCTTTCCAAGTAGTTTGAAGGTGCCACCAATTAGTAATTGTGTGCTACGAGGTGTTAGCAGGGTATGTCCCATGATGGCAATATGCCTTGTGGCTGAATTGTGTTGATTCTGTTTCCACAAGCTCCAGTACTTTGTAGGAGCTACCATCAGTTGCTATCTTTAGACAGAAAATCCAACTCATCTTGGCGGTGCAGTTGCTGAAACGCTGTTGGCAGCAGAAATCGGAACAGGCTGACCTTGCTGGGTTTTTTAAAAAGGATTAGTAACAGATTCCTTTCTGAACAAAGCCTGACTTCTTTTGCTTAACCACTCTGTTTGATCTCATAAGAAAGTGACCTCACAGGATTCACTTAAAAGCCTCAGGGATGTGGAAGAATCAAAATCAATCTTCTGAAACTTTTGTCAAGATGCCAAGCAAAAGGGGTGTGGGTGGAGGGGGAAACGTGCATGTATGTACACATACACACATTCTCTATTAATAGTCACTTTGGACGCTTCCAAGTTAAAAGAGGATTTTGAATTTAACGGCTACTTCTTCCATACGTGCACGCTCTTAAGAGCTAGGAAATATTGATTGATATTTTTATGATTTCCTAGAAGGATACTGTGTCTTAAGAAGTTTGATTAGGTGATTTTATCATGGAGGACTTACTGTGCTAAACCTTGTTTAGTGTTCCCTGGCACAAACATCAAAAATGCTGAGAATTGTACTGTGTGTGTTGCTTAAAGATTTTCTAAGCTTTACTTCAGATGCAATACCTTGCCTTGTTTTGCAACTCTTCTTTGTGTTTAGTGAAACAATATAAACGTAATGATCTAGGGAGCAGAATATCTCTTTGTGTTGTAAAGCTTTTTTTCTTTTTCCATGCTTTGAACAAATGACAGCAATTAAATTAGTATTGCACATTTGGGAATATTGTTTAAAACTTGGGTGAAACTTGGTTCTTTCAAATTTACAAGTGGCATATTGCAATATATTTATAATTGCTGGGCTTGAAGAAAGCTTGTGTCCATATTCATCACATTATTCCTCCTCACATGTAAGCACTGTGTTTGTAATTCCATTAACAAAGAAACAGCTTGACTGGTGCAGAGTAAATTGCAAGTCTGAAGCTTCATTTGCACAGGGTTTTTAACCCTCAATGTTTAGCTTTTGCCTCAGTTTCGCATGGCAAGGCGAAAACGAAGTCTTAAATTGGCGTTTTATCTCAATCTTGCAACAAAACTTTTGAGTCTTCATTGCAACAGTTCATCACTGTCATTCTTGATGTGTATATTTAAACCATGGAGCTGTTTCCCTCCTTATTTCCTGGGATTCAGAACTGACAGCTGTATGTCAGATTTCATTCAAAGTTATTATGAGTTTCAGATATACCTATTAGCACCTGCTTTTTCCCTAAAAAGCCCCGTTCTAAACACTTGGTGTTTTGACTTTGTGTTTTTCCTTGTGTCGTAGGTCTTTAAATACTCTGCACCAGTTTTGCTGTCCAGCTCCATTGTACCATACCCAGCTAGCTGTCCCTGCCACACACTCAGAGTACAGGTAAGAGTAGATATGGTCCACACACTTTTTATTTTTGAAGAGAGATCTAATGTTACGATTTGACGTAAGAAAAGGAATTGTAGTTTAAGTTCTAAAAGACAAAAAAAAAAATAATTAGAAAAACGTATCAAACATTTTTAACTTCTCATAGGATAGTTCTCCTTCACTTCTCTTAGGCATTCTTGAATTATACATTAAAATAAGTTCCATGTGCTTTAAGAGGCACATCCCCCTAGACTCTCTGAAAGGTAGGAAGAAGCCAGCTGTGAGTTCAGTTCTCACATACAAACATCCTGAAATGTTTGTATAATTTATGTAGGGTAGTGATGTCATTCTGAGCAACACTTTTTAAACCCCTGACTATTTCATGACAGTATGTGAAGCAAGCCATGTATTTTGGCCCACTGAAGGTTAAAGACATGGACCTGCAAAAGTCTCAGCGCTGCCTTTTGGTTTGAATGGAAGCAAGGGGGCTTTAAACAGTTGTGGGACCTTGATGCCAAGCAGAAACTGCCCTAAATAATATTTTTTAAATCCTGTTTTTCAGCTAATAATGTTTCATTTAACATAGATGTCTTTACTATGTGTTTTCCAAGTTTTCTTCGACCAAATACAGAGAACAGTAGTTACGCATTTTAGTACAATTCATTCTCAGTGCTAATGTTTAAGTCATAGAAGCATCAAAGGACAGCTAATCTAAGTCATTAGAAATGTGAAAACCATGAAGAAATTGTGCATGTCATGAAAAAAAAAAAGTCTTTAATTTTTAGTTTTACTATTAGTGATTAACTTAGTGATATTGCCAGCTCATGAATAATATTAATATCAAAATATTGGAAGTCTGGTGCTGAAAAATCAAATCACTTCGTACCGGTAATAAGGAGAGACAAAACCAATGAATCCTAAATCTGTAAATGCATAAACATATTTCTGATTTGAATGTTTCATGTCTTAGTTATCTCTAACCATGCATGTTTGGATTCATCCTTTTGTTTTACATTACAGCATTTGTTTGTATGTTTGATTTTTTTCTCCCATCAGAGCTCTTAGTTTTGTTTGGTGGTAGTGAATCCCTAGTTGAGTTGTAAGACAACTATTTATACCTTTGGTGAGGAGCAGCACCTGAACACTGTTAGATTCTCCGTTTGCTTTTTCGTGAGGCCTTTGGTTTTCTTTTGTCCTTAGTTTATAATGCTTTAATTTAAAAAGCTTACTAGAGATCTTCCTATAGGGATGTTAATGGGAAAACCAGTTGTTTCTTGAAAGTTTGAGTGTTTTGCTCCATGTAGGTTATTACTTTTGTCGGTAGTATTGCTTCTGGAATTAAAACTTAGAGCAGCATAACTTTGTGGTTAAAAAATCCTAAACTTCTCTAGCTGCTTTTGTCTTTCTGTATTTGTGCAGTAAAAAAATAACTGCCCTAAATATGGCTGGATCTGTAAAGCATGAATGATGTTTAAAGTGCTAATGCATAAAACGACATACAGATTTGGATGATGCCCCCACATGCCACAAAACCTTCACCTTTTGTTTAAGGATTGGGGTGTGTGCAGGAACTCGTCATCGACTTTGCTGTCAAGGAAGTTTAGGTCTCAAACTCTCCAACTGTGTGTACATATGTAGCCATAACTCAGCTAGAACCGGTGGAGATACGGGAACTTCCACCAATGCATGATATTTTAGCGCTCCCCAGGCCTAACAGGAATGGAGCAATCGATGGGTCAGTCACCGGCTGCCGGGCAACTTCTCGTGCTCTCCATCTCCCTCACCCCTCGCTGGCTGGTCAGCCCTGGTCTGCCGCCAGCATGTGGCCGTCGCGTTTCTTCTGCATTAGATAAGGGAGGTCGGGGATTAAGACGTGCCCTTGTTCTCCCCTCGCCTCTTCCCCCAGCCTAGCACCCCAGTGGCCGGGGTGTAAGATGAGTTTTGCAGAAGATGTCGGTGAGCTGGCAGCGCGCCGGTGGCAGTGGTGGCCAGCGCCCCGCGGCTGCATGAGCCGAGCAGTCAGCAGGCTGAGCGAGGCCTTTACTCCCTCCCGTCAACTGCGAAACCTCCGCTGCCGCGTCCGGCTTTCTGAACGGCATCGGGACACTGGGGCGAGTCCAGCAAAGGGCTACCGAGGTGCCCTGAGGCCAGAGCACAGGGCAGGTGAGGAGAGGCTGAGGCAGCAGGGGCTGTTCACCCGGAGAACAGAAATCTCGGGCTGGTGCTGGCTTCAGCTCCTGACCAGGAGAGTATGGAAAAGGTGCAGCCAGCCTCTTCTAGAAGAGGGTAGTTTTCCACATGTCAGGAATTTGCTTGGTTTACCCATTAGTTAAATTTCTGTATATAAATTTGTTGTAGCCAAACTGATTGTTGCAACTTGACATCAGTACAGCTGTAATCTCTTAGTCAAGTACAAATGATGCACCTGGTTCTGTAAGGGACCTGTATGTGGGGATCCTACTGCTGTGGGTGAAATTCAGCTACTAGAACACCAGCAGGACTGGGCTTTAAATTTCCACATACGTTTAACAGCATTACATTTAGCTTTTACTCTTATCATTTATCAAGTTATAAATAGAAATCATTAGAAACAAAACTAACAGAAATGGATGCTTCAGTCTAACTTTGGGTTTGAGGCTTTATTTAGAAAATACACAGAGGGATTAATTTTGTAGCCCAGAATTAAAAATTAAATTTGCTCTGAAAGAAGCAATTAATGAATTCACTACAGTGAGATCTGGAGCATCTCTGATTTGCTGCTAGCTAATTGCTGGATGTTTTATTCACTCCAGCAGTTTTATTTCTAGTCAAGACGATTTTTGGCATCTGTTTTGAATTGTTAATAGGGAAATAATGCATTTTTAATAACTGCAGCTATTGCAGTAATCCCTTGCTTGCTCATTTTACAATGTTCAAAATAGACTGAAATAATACAATTTATCTTGCATTATAAGAAGTCATCTTAGGCAGCCTAAGCATATAATGTACTTGCAGCTAGTTACTGGTCTCTGTATGTTCCAGTTAGCCTATATGCCTCCTGCCTTTGCTCTTTTTGAGCCTTAAAACCAACGTACTCTAGGTCAAAGCTGCAGATTCCATGAGGTGCTCTGTGTTTGTTAGCTATTGTTTCAATCAGGTTTTATGCCTGGTGTGAAGGGCAAAGTCAAGGAGATGGTGGTACACCCTGGAGAGGCTTCCAAAAGCGCCTGGATCTTGCAGTTGCTGAGCCTCTTGCTGCTCCAGCCTGTGTTACCTCAGTGGCCTTGCTGCGAGAATAGGCACAAAGCCAAGCCCAGACATGTAATGGCGTTCGGAGAAAGTAGATATAATCATCTATTTCTCGTTTGAGGAACAGTCTGTTCCCAGCATTTTCTAAACACATCTTTCTAAACAGACTTCAGTTAGTACTTCAGCCTATCCGTGTAGCTGCTAGGTGCCTGATACTAACGTCGTCACTCGCTTGTGCACCTGACCGTTTTCGACTTGGAGTACATCAGTTGAACCTTCAAGTTACTCATCTTTTTACGCTATTACCAAATATGCAGGTTTCATTTACAGTCTGAGAATAGTTCACCAGCGCACCCCTGGAGAAGTCGCCCTACTCTGCTGTAAATTGGGGTGGGGTGGGGGGGTGTTGGTTGGGTTGGGTTGGGTTAGTTTCTAATGCCTCATAGCCCTAATGCTGCTGTAGCTGTCAGATATTCAGGCTTTTGTGCAGTGAGTGCTATGGCAGGAACAGCTGTAGGAATGGCTCCAGGCAGGAAGATACAATGTGGAAGACTGCCCAGGCTTGGGAATGTAAAATCTTACCCATAGCTGTAGTCTTTGTATGGATATGTTATAGGCTGATGTATGCAACTACAACTGTGGACAGATTTCCTTACTGCTAGTATCTAAGCATTTTTTTCATCTGATGTGTTTATTCATAACTATGATTTCCTTGTTCTGATTTGCATGAAATGTTGCCTGTCACTCATTCCTTTCTCCATCCACTTTACCTTCCATCCTTCAAATATCAAAATAGATGCCCTTACGTCCAAAGACCATTTTCAAAATCGTGAAGCTAGAGATTTTTCTTGTTCTTTTTTTTTTTCCCCAGTGATACCTGTGAAAACAAAAAGATAATGCAAAGGATGTTATAGTACCAAAGAAATCCCATCGTTTTCTTGCAGTCTCTACCTGCTTAATGTTTAATCAGCACCTCTGGGAGGTAAAAAACATTATTCTGAAAATAATGTACTTCTGTGAAATTTTAATGTGGAATCTTTGTTTCACCAGGTAATGTTGGCTTACGTGCAACAAACCACTGTGTGGAAGATCATAGAAGGATTGGTTGTGCTATTTCTTTTTGTCTGAGCCACTGGTAGGCATTGTAGCTATTTTGTTACCATAACTGGTTAACACAGAAGCTGAACGTAAAATGATATCTAGCTGACAGATGCTTCTATATTGTATTTGAGTGGTTTGGTTTTTCATACTTATTTTCAAGAGCACGGTGGGAATTCTTGCACGTTAGGTACAGTCAGGGAAAGTTGGGAACTTTTTTGCTTAGATTCCTGAAAGTGAAAAATACCTGTTTACAGATAAATTTGGTTCTTTGCAGCTGTGGTTTATGTTTTCCCACTGATGAGCAGTATACTGTTTCCCAGGCTTAGACACATAAATATTTCACATCCTTTACACAAGCATCTGTAAAGACATCCCACGCTACACAGCAGACACCTCAGTCCTGTGGTAGTTTCCCAGTCAATGATTAGTCACAGGTGAAACTGTAGCTGCAGGAGTGTCTTCAGAATCCTTTGTACTATTGATATGACTATTTTTTTTAAGTTTTCTACCAGGAAAAATGTTGAATAGGAATCTTATTTCTAGCTGAACAGCAATTGCCTAGCTATATAACTTGCCATATTTAAGCACTGTAGCCTCTCTTTATAATATGCAGAGATTTAAAAGCTGGAAAATGTTTTTTTCAAATGGAGCAAAGAAGTGAAAGCAACACAGCTCAGACCAGCCAGCATATTACAACAAAGATGCAATATACAGATAAACAAAGCAAACCAGATTTAAACTCAGACCAAGTCGTGTGCTCTGTGCTAAGTCAGTGTGAGGTTCAGATGATTATATAAGGCATCTGTGCTCAAACCCTGTGGCAAAGGAACACTGGCATAATTATAGTAATACTTGTAATTTTCCACTTGATGCCTACGTGATCTAGCAATGCAAAAATGGTGAATTGTGTTCCTACACAGCAAACTGTTTGAAAACAGTCAGGACTTGGCAGAATATCATGAAATTTACTATTTGGTTTTGGATTTTCTTGTTTTTCTTCCTTCATTCTGTTCCTTTCCATCCTCCTCCTTTAGCTTGTTATTTAGTTTAAAGGAAATGACCACTCATGGTTGTGTTACTGGTAAAGAAGTGACCTCGTGCAAGCTTCCTGCTAAGCCGGCATCCCTTCCTCCACCTGCCATAAAGCACATTATAGCATTACAGATGTAGGTATTCCAAACTGCTTCTTTAATTGCCTTTGTGCCTTCTGGTTTGTAGCACCATTCATGATGCTGGCAACTCTGCATGGAAACAGAGTTATTCCTTCTGCTTGACAAGAAGGGGGTGTGTGGGGTGTGTGTGTGTGAAGTGCAGATCTGTTAATCGTCAATATTTCTGTATGTCAATTACCAGCAGAAGGGGAAATGAACCTGTTCTGTATTTTCATTGGAATATGGGCAGTGAAAATACCTGTGGAAAGTTTTTTAAACATGTTAAAAATAAAGGAGCCATAGCCACAGTGGGCTGGCTATGTATATGACTACTTAATGTAATTTTTTTAGGGGAAAAACAGAAATTGCCCTTTCAAAATGGCTTTTGCCTCAGAGTTTGACTCAAAGTGTTGGCTTAGGCTCATTTAGTTGTTCTTCACTGTGTTGAAAGTCCTGTCTCTGAGATTGAAATGGGTTAGTTGGGTGGTTCTCGCAAACAAGTTACATATTTGTGGATTTAAAAACAACCCCAAAAAACCCTGAAGCTTGATTTTCCTAATGCTGTTCCCTATGATTCTGTTCCTCTGTCTTTTCTCTTTCTTGCCCCCCTCTTCCTTGGCAGGGAAGATAATGTTCTGCACCAGTTCTGCTGTCCACCTTCGGGGTCTAGTAGTCCATCTTCAAGATAACAGAGAAGCTCGGGGTCGCTAAGTGTGCAGTCAGTGCTACATCTGTATAATCCATCTCTCCTCTCTTACTGGTGTGTATGGGACTGACATTTGCATGGATGCCATACGATTCTGATTCATGTCAAGTGTGAGTTATTCAGAATGGCACAGCCATAAATTTTTGCCATTGATGCTTGGTAATCTCCTCTCCGTGCTTTTCTACAGCTCTCTTCCTTGTGTCCAGTATTTAAAACACAGCAAACTGTAAACAAATACGTAAAATGCACAGTTTATTTTGAACTAAAATAAACAGTACCATAAATCTTTAAGTGTACTGTGAGTTTTGTTATGGTACATACATGGTTGTGTGATACACTTTTCCCCCAGATGTTGAGAACGTGGGGTGGGAAGGAGCTCCTTCACAGAGTCTGTGTTGTGCTGGGTTTGCTGCAGACAGTCCTAGAAGTTTGTTTCAAGGTTGGGCAAATGCCCGACATTTATGAATGTTGCTATAGAGAGATTAACCATTGTTTCTTTGTTTTTTGATTATTCTGAGGAACCAGCACATTTATGTTCTTACAGAAGACGCTCTAGCTAGGAGTGATTACGTTTCTAAGCTTCTTTGAGGTCTGTCTTCTAATTTTGCCTGTGTTTGTAAAAGTCTTGTATTAAGCATTAGCAAAAGTGCAAGATGATTACTTGTGTACTTCTGTTACCTAATCGATGAAAATATTTTTCTGGAAGCTGCGAACGAGATCATCAACAAAGGAATGAACTTGTAATTGAACAGCCCTGTAACTACAACCAGATAAACACGAACATGTCCATGGGTGTCTAAGAATAGAGTCCAAGTTACCGTTGCCCACAAGGCACTTTGTTGATTACATCTTTCCAGACACATATTGTGGTACAAAAATAACTGGAGGATTTCTACTGGTTGGATCTTCCAAACTTAAACAGCCCAAGCAGATGTACCAGGAAACAGAATTTCTATGAAGTGGCTTTTACTAGCCTGAAGCTCACAAGAAAGAAAAACTGATTGGGGTTGTGGGGAAGGCTCTTGAGTGTGTTGTCGCTATCCTGAGTTAAAATACTACTCCAAACCATCTGGAGCTCCTGTAAGGGCAGGGATGGCTGGGTATAGGGTGAGACGCTGTTATTTATTTGCAGTTATATGTGGCTTTGAGGATGGGATAAAAGGAGAATCATCAGGATCAAGGAGGGAAGAACTGCAGAGGTAGTAAGCATGAGGCTCGTTCTCATTCTGTGTAATGTGTTTTATTATGACCCTGAAGAAATCCACATAAAAAACAGAATACAGGTCATTTGCTTTTCAGTTACATTTGATTTACTGTTTCTATCCTTCCTGTTAAATGTTTCCTTGTGCTTGCCTTAGGTATGACTGTGAAGTGTCCAAGGCATGAAGAAGAATACACTTGCAGAAGGCTGATCCGCCTTCATGATTTTGCAAGTTTGTCTACATTCTTTATTCTTACAGCAGACTGTCAGAAATACATAGCTGCTTCTGTTATTTGGTATTCTTCTTAGTTTCATGTGTTTCTCAATCACTTGGCATTACAATATAGATGAAGCAGTTTCATTCCCACTCTAAAATTTGAAAATTACATGTGCAAAAATTGTGTAGTAGGGTTATTGCAGCTTTTTATATCCCTGAAAGTGCTGTGAAGTTTACTGGGCAGGGTAAAACATTGAAATGTTTGAATGTGGTTTTTTATTTTGGTCTTCTACTGCTATAATTAAAAGTTTCTCAGAGTTGCTTCCCAAAGATAGAAACAGTAAGAATTTCTGATATTTTGACTTGCTTGCATCTCCCTCCCAAATGTAAACAGTAATTAACTCTCTTTACTCGGTGACTGAACTGAAGCACTGTAATTAATCTCTTCCATAGGATAGGGTTTGTCCAATCTTTCAATAAGTATCTTTTATATAATTGTGTAGAGGAAAACAAAGAAGCCTGCTATTTAAACATGAAAATTAAATCCACTAACTCTAGGTACCATCCCTTTTGCCTTGAAGATACAGCAGTCGATTATTCTGAACGTGGTTTGTAGCTAACAATGTGTCTCAGGAGAAAATGAAGTCAGACTGATCAGTGTTATTAGCTGTAACAGGGACACTATCATTGGTTGTTTTCTATCTGGTAGTTTTCCAATTAAGGGAAAATAGCATCATTATAAGTTGCTGGAATAATTTGAGTTGGTATCCATAGTATCATGGCATTTACTCTTTGTGGAGCAAATAGAGAAGCTGACCTCTGATGCAGTGAAAGTCAGAAATGCAGAAGTAAACATCTTCCTATTTAAATAAATCATGGGTGGCTAAATAAAACATGCTGTGAATCTCGGGATTTAGCAGTGGAGCCTAGTAGGGGTTCTGTTTTAGTTAACTGGAGTTTGAAAGTAGATGACCTAAATGCTGCACATTATTATAAAACTGAGGAAGTTAACAGTAGAAAAATGTCCACCTGATTCCTAGATGATTTTGCACTGTTTTTCTGTGAAGACTAAAAACTGTCTTATTGTGCATTCTAGTATGGAAGGTGAAGTAGAGGTGGGATTTTTTCTGTTTTTGTAGACCAAGTATCTTCATTCAGGAGTTAAAAGGACTGAAGAAAAGCTACTGCTCTGGGGGAACAGAGCTGGGGAATTTCTGCTTTGGCACCTTTAGGCCCTTTTACCTATTAGGATCGGGCTATTTTGTTTTTGTTCTGCAATGTGTAGTTCTCCTCTGCAAACATATTCAGGTCTTAAATTTTTCTGGGTGGTTTTGCTTAAAATAGGTGGGTGCGACTTTATTTTTGCAGAGCAGCTACTGGCTTGCTGTTATTTTCTGCACATGTATTACTTCCTCTCTGTAACTGATGGTGGCGAAGTCATTCAGAGCTCAGAGCTTTGTGCTTGCCTTGTGTGGGGTTTTGTGCACCGCTAGATGGAGCAAACCCCCCCCCCCCCCCAGTTCAACTGTGATAAAGTAGAGACTCATCTCCCAAAGCAGGCTTTAAAAAAACTCTAGCTGAAGCGAAATATTGTGTAACGTGAGGAGAAGAAAATAATCCCCTGAAAAATGGAGGGTGTAGATCTTAAGTGTGACTGAAATCAAGCGTTTAAAATTTTCCTTCGGCCGTTCCTGCAGCTATGAAATGGAATATGGATTGTCACAATTTCAGGCAACTCAAGGTTCGTGATGAATTTGAATTGCGTGTGTAGTTTATGGCCAAGGAAGCTCCTTACTGGAGAGGTGCCTAGGGATGGCAGAGTGCAATCTGCTGACAGAATGAAACAGCACTGAGGGCACGGTTCAGGTGGCTTGTAGAGGTCACTGTCCAAGTGGCAGGGACGTGGCTCCTCAGCTGCTGCCACCTG
>JAVJGJ010000047.1:4176414-4194979 GCA_035590215.1 Microhierax caerulescens | reverse complement strand
TGTGGGCTCTGTGGGCCTTGCCTGGTGTGCTGTGGGCTCTGTGGGCCTTGCCTGGTGTGCTGTGGGCTCTGTGGGCCTTGCCTGGTGTGCTGTGGGCTCTGTGGGCCCTGCCTGGTGTGCTGTGGGGCCCTGCCTGATGTGCCGTGGGGCCCTGCCTGGTGTGCTGTGGGGCCCTCTCGCTGCACCGCGGGCCCTCCAGGCAGCAGGGCTGGCATTGCCCCAGCGGGTTGTTCATTTGCCAAGGTGACCGTTTTGAAACGCGGCACTGAGTCCTCATCCCCTCAAACACTGAAACGGAGCAGGGAGGTCCCAGCAAAAGTAACCCCCAGAACACGCCGAGCGCCATGGAAGGCCTTCCCAGCCTGGGTTGTGGCCAGGATTGCGAGCGGCGGTGCAATTTCGCTGTTTCACAGTTCCTGGGCCGGTGGCTAGAGGGAGCGCCGATGCAGCCAGCAGCTCCCAGCCTGCTCGGTAAGCTCATCGTTACAAATCTGGTCGATTTTATCCCGGGAGGCTGGAGGTGAAAGCGAAGGAGGAGGCCATCTATATCTGCTTTTGCTCGCATGCTGTTAACGCTGGAGCTGGAGAAGTGTTTGATCATGTGAAATGACGGAGCGGGTACAGACGCCGGTGTGCCCTGCAGTCAGTGCTGGTTATGTTTTATAATTATTATCAATACATAGTTTGTTGTGTAGTTTGGTCTGCCTCTGCCTTTCTCAAGTTCTAATGCAGAACGTTTTCCAGGGCAGGTGCACGAGTTCAAGGATGTATGAACAGCCCTATCGGGCATTGTACATTCGACTGGCAGATGGTTACGTAGAAAGCAGTATGAGAGCAAGGCAAATAGATGGCAGTTCTTCTCCTAGGCTCCAGTAGATTTTGGCAGGAGACTAGTCCATAGGTGATATCTAGTGGACTTTAAAAAATAAAGCACGAACTGATCGCAGAACTGCTATATAGATGTTCCTGCTATCAGAGAAGCAGAAATTCTTTTACTGTTCTGCCTTGACTGAATTAATTATCATGATTCAATTAGGGGTACCAGACCTGTATTTACAGGGCATTTGGCTTTACAAACCTTTTCTCCCACATGCAGGTCCATTTTAAATTTTATTTTACCTTCACAAAATGTGCACAGCGGTTGCTCAGTCCTGGGTGGGGAGCCTGGGAGCGAGCACAGCTGTGCTGGAACTTTGACTCATCTGCAACAGCAATAGCTTAATGTGACTCAGCTGAACAGAAGCTTGACTTTTATTCCACCACCACCAACAACCCTGCTGTCTTTTGGTGCTTGGTGAAGGACACTCTGCCCTCCTTTCTGACAGGAGGTCCTGGTGCCCGTTAGCTGGCCATGCTGGGTAGTGAGCTTGGTGCTTGCCGGGGCTGCTTCTGATGAGCTGGCAAAAATGTGTAGAGAAAGAGGAGGCAGAACTTCATCGAGTCAGTCCACAAGGAGAAACAATATCTGATGACTTCAGTGAGAGTTTTTCCTGGCTACATCTGGATCAAATTCACCTCCTGCTCTGTGCTGCTAGTTGCCTTTCCATGACTCAGTCCTGCTGCTGTTCAGTTGCCGCCCTGTAACATAGAGATGTTCCTTTGCTGACCCTTAAAAGGACCTTGGGGACCTTCCTGGGGGTGGGAGGGACTCACTAAGAGGGAGTTATTTCTGTTTTTCACAACAGAATGCTGCAGGTTCAGAAGGAAAGAGTAGCTAAGACAGCGAATATATTTTGGTCTGAATGCTTAGTGTATAGCAAACATTTGGGTATTTGTTAAAGACAGCTTCTAGTAACTAAAGATGCTAATAAGGGTGGGAGTTTTCAAAGATCCTGATTAGTATGGCTTCCTTCTCTGTGCTCAACTAATGTCTTTATTGGCAATTAATGTTTTACCTTGGTCATTTCTGTAAAATATGAATGTTGCTGTTTTCCCTTTAAAGTTGGGGATGAGATTTTAGAGAATTTGAAAATGATTAGCTGTTTATTTGTTATTATTAGCTGTTTAGTTATTATTGTTAACTAAACAAGCTGGGAAGCTGAAATTTCAAATAACCAAAGACCGTTTCTTCCTACAGTTCTGTTTACTTGCCATATGAAAGGGCAAGTTTGTACACAATATTTTTCAGGCAAAATATGTCCCTTTCTAATTTCTAGTGTTTCAAGCAAGTGCTTTTGTTTCCATACCCATTAGAGTTGTTTGGTTTTCTTTTTTTGCTATTATTTATATGCTCTTTGGCTTTTTGTGATTTTTGGCTGATACGTTAGAGAATAAATGCATAAAATCAACCCAACTTTTGACAAGTTAATGTAAGCATTTTTTCCTAAAGATATTGTGTCACATTTCATTTTTTTTCTCTGATTTTTTTTCCTAGCCAAACACTAGAGCATTGTACACCTGAAAATGAGATAGTATTAAAATCTGTCTTGCTCTCTTCCTCAATTAAATTCATCTTTATGGAGAATTAAATTAGTTGTAATTGATATTTTATGACAAAATTTTGCCAAAGGGTGGTGTAGTACAGATAATTAATCTTGATCAGGAAATGTTACTTAAACAATTTTATTTTGTAATCCTACAACCAGTATTACTAATTGGGTGACATGTATTCTGACACTGGAAAGAATGGGCAGCTAGCCCACTGCTCTCTCTTTTAGATGTAGCAGATGTTTCTGACAAACAAGTTTGTTTGCTTGTTGGTCACGAGGTGTCTGATTAAAGCAATTTTGCTCAGCTTTGTTCTTTGTTAGTGAGTGAGCCCTCAGCTGTGCCCACTGCTATCAGCTGGCCGTGGAAGCCACGAGATTGCTTGTGGTGCCTCTAGGATTCAGCATGAAATTGAGGTGCTCTCCACATGTGTTTCACTCTTCAGAAGCTGCCAAAGATGTGTCATCTGCTTTATGCTCAGACTTTATTACTGAAGGCTCTTTTTAATTTTTTTTTTCTTTCTGATTCTTGGGGAGCTCAATGAAAATGTGTTTAGTGCTGCCAGTACATACTGAATTCTAAGTAAGACAGGAACAGTAGTAGTTCTTCCCACAGACTGCTTGGTTAGATTACATCAGTGCTTCAAGGCAAGAAAATAGCCAGTGCTTTTTAAAACAAAACTGAAAACAACTGAGTAATAGGCATTGTCAACTCATTTAACATTTTTCATCAAAGACTTAAGGATGATCAAAGAGCCAACAAGGGAGGCAAAGGTTTAGGTGTGTAAGTGGAGCAGCAGGAAGCCTGTCACCTTATTACAGATGAGGCTTAACAAATCCTGAGCTTTGCTTTCATGTTTCATTAGGCACTCTTCTTAGCCACAAAACTAGTCCAGCTTGAGGAAGGCCACAGTTAGCCATGAACAGGAGAATTTGGAGGCAATTTTTATTAGCCTCCTTGTAAGATGCTTGATCTGTCAAAACTTGGAGTGGCAGAATGTGTAGCTGTGGAGGCTACAAAGGAAGATGAAGTAGTGCCTGCTGTAGCCAGATGTGCAAGTTATTGCCAGTTGTTTGTTTCATCTAATTCTCTGCTACTGAAAAGTTAAATGGTGTAACAGTCTTTGGGTAATAAATACGAAATTAAGGAATGGGGAAGATTCATTTAAAGCTTACACTCTTCAGGTACTTAGACATTTTCCTTCCGTATTCTTTGTGTTTTGAGGGCTTTTCCAAAACAATTTCAGTGTTGTGTGTATACATATGTATATAAGCAGTTTCCCAAGTATGGTTGTTCTCCGACTGTGTACAGCTGCATCCAGATGGCAGGCAGAACCTTGGCCTCTCCCAGGAGCATCTGGGACTGCAGTCTGATTTCTGGGTTTACACTGAAGCTGTACTAGTTCCCGTGGGTACAAAGGCGCCCTGAACCGTTCTACTGAAAATGCTTTTTGGAACTTAGAATGAACATGGCAACCCCTGGTGAACTCTGAAGTGATGTAAAGCTTGTAGTCATCTTACTGTGGTTTCAGCTGGCTCCTTTTATTCTGAAAAGTTAGAATTGTTATTATGGTGAGTTAAATTTTTATGTATGCTGTAGTATATAAATGCATGTGACCATATATACACACACATATATATATATATATAACTACATATAAAAAATCTGCTACTTACACACTCTGGTATTTGCATAACAACCTAATGCTGGGGTTTTTACATGTTGGGCAAGAGCCCCTACGAAGTGGACCTGTGCAAAACCCCTGACTTGTAGTCCTGCAGCTGTCCTTGGTGAAACCCAGCACTGGTGCCGAAGAGTCTGTAGCCTATGGGATCGCCCTGGTACTGCCAGGGAAGTCTCTGTCTCAACTTCAGGCATGTTTGAAAGTTAACGTGCCTCTGTACATTTGTTCAGCACACTTGATAAATGTGCGTTGCCACTTAGCTGAAAAATCGTGTTTCCTTTCCATTGACTAGGTTGCTCTGTGGCTTCCCCACCCTGTGTCCAGCACGCACACTACTAACCCCACTTTTTGTTGTTTTGCCACAGACATGCTGATGTAGCTCCAGTTGTGCTTGTTTTCAGATTCTGTGGTAGTTTGCTAGTTGCATGTTATTTAACTTAGATTTGTAAGCCTTCTCTTCCGGAAAACAATGATGCTTTTAAAAAACTCTAACCCCATTTTCAATTCATTAGGTCTGTAGCCTACAGGAGTAGCATTACTAAAACATTTACTGTGCGTGCGTAGTGATAAAAAGTTGTTTTCCGTATTTAAAAGCATCATAAGCACTGACTGATACAGTGCGCTACAGTTTAAATTATTGATTCTGAATATGTGAATAACTCTGTCAATTTTCTTTTTCAAAAATTGTGAAAATCATAGAATAAATGCAGCTTTACTGAGTAATAGGGAAAGAGCACATTGATCGGAGGTCTTCGAATCCACTTAACAGCTTGTGTAATTCTGTTACATTTCCTGGGAAACAAAAGGGTCACGCACATCGATCTACAGTATCTTGTAATCTTCTGCTGCTTGTTGAATGCTCAGTAATCACAGAAAAAGATCACTGGCATGCAGAGAAATAATCATAGATTGCAAGTGAATGTATTGAAATAGGTTGCATCCTGTGAATTCCTAAATTGTAATACTGATGTGTCTGGACAGGTACAGGATCGAATAGCTTTGTCGTGGTACACGATAAATTAGCTGCTGGCAGCATAGAGTGTGGCTCGTGCTGCCTGCAGATCTGTGCAAGGGAATAAGGCTCCTCTTCGAGCCTTTTGTTTTTCTGTATATATGTAAGCTTTTGCGGTGTGCGAACTATGAGGAGGTGCCGGCAGCATATGGTAATACATGCAAAATACTTAAGCTGCAAACTTCTCTCAGAGCACCCATTCTGAACTAGGGATTTAAAATCTGCTGATGTGAAGATGAGAAACAAACGGTTAAGTCTATAAACCTATATGAAAAGCAGAGTAAAGTCAGTCACTGAACCGCTGCTGTGGTGCAGCCGCGTACTGCTTTGTACCAACCGATCTTTCAGGCTTTGAACTGTTTGCAAGCATAACGTTCTTAGAGTATGCATGAACGAGATACACCCTATCAGAAATAGTCTCCGTTTTTAAGGATGAAGTTGTAAGTCTCTGCTTTTAGGGTATAATGTAATGGGGCCGATTTGGTGTGTTCCTTTTCGTATTCAGCTTGATGTGGTTTATTTTACTTGGCTACATCACTCTTGCACAGAGCTGCTGCTAGCTGTTTTAGGAGGACAGTAGTAACACTACAGCTTGGAAAAAGACACGTGATATTCAAACACATGTTTTAAATTATGCATGCATTTTAGGTTTACTCAACAGCCTTTGTTTTATGTTACTTTTCAGTCAAGTGATCTCAAATGCCATGGAAGGATACTTAGAGAATTTAGATCTTTGTGCTACCTGGGTGTATACTGGTATGGGGACTCATGCAGAGAGTGCCCTTCTGTCTATACTGAAGCTGCTGTCCTTTTTCCCTGTAAGTTATATGATTTTGCTTACGCTGTGGGTAAGCAGTCACACAAAAGATAGAAGTTAGCCTAACTGCATTGCTGTAAGTGCTTAACTGACAGTGATCAAGAAACCTTACCCATAATGGTACAGTCTTTTCAGATTTATGACTCTCATAAAGGTCACTTTCTTTGCAGATGATATGCAGACAAAACCAGGGAAAGGTAGCTGTTAGTGACCAGTAGACAGAAGGGAGAACTTTCAACGGAGAGTAAGTTTGTCCAGCCATACTGTTGAACAAGACATTTTCAAACATTTCAGTTCTCAGATTACATGAGTATGCTGGAGTTTTGCCTCACAGAGGATTAAACATAGATCTGGAAACTTTAATGTCTTCACATTGAATTATATACAACACACTTTCTCTTCCTTCTTTGGAAAACCTCAGTTCCCATGTTGCATGTATGGGTTGGTTTTGTTTTCATGGTTCTAAATTTGAGCTGCAAATAGTAGTGAAGTTTGTTAATAAACATCTGATCTTCACGCAACTCTGGGAATAAGTGTCATTTAAATTATGGGCTTTACTTCTAACAAAGCCAAAACCACATCACTGCAATATTTTAATATGAAATCAGATCCTCTGGCAAGATACCAACTTGAAAAACAATACTGATAAGATGTTCAGCAGATAATAAATTCTAAACCATTTGTCATGAATGATTCCTTGATAAATAATTCCTTGGTTTCATTTGTTCCCCCCGCCCCGAGTTCGGGGCTGGGGGACTTGCAGCTCCTTTGGAAAACCCAGCAGAAGGCTGGGACGCCTAAATACAAGGCATACCTGACTGATGTGAATTCTGAAACTGTATTGTAAGACACAGTGATGAAGAGTCTTAAACAGCAAGGTCGTTAGCCTTTAGATTTTATTGCTGGAGTTAATCTAGCTGGTGGGAGTTCTTTAAAATTCATTTTTCAAATAACATCTTTCACTGTACAATCTGTTACTGCAAAACTGAAATCAGAGCATTTCTGGAAAAGGAAGCCTCTCTTAAGTTCCCCCCGTTGTTACTCTTGCAGATTGCTCTAGGAATGCAGCCCCCAACTTTGTAAGCAGAAGAGTTTTATTTAATGTAATTCTGTTGCCTCTGTACAGAAATTCAGTTTTACTTTTGCATGGTATTCTCAAATTAATAAAGCCAACTGAGCTTGCTAATCTTGCTATTTTCTCATGGCTTTTAGGGATGCCATTTTTTTGGGATGGCTTTGTTTCCTAGATATTGCTTTTCTTATAGAGTTAAAAGATCTTTGAGATACTGTGATTATATTTTCGTTTGGAAAGCACATTATAAAAATGAGTGTTTGGGCATGCTTCTGTGCTGAACACTGCCAAAACTATGACAGAAACCTGTGATGCGAAGGGAAGCCTCCTGAAGGAGGCAAAACAAAAGCAAGCTTGTGCTATAGCTTGCACACAGCCCAGACCAAATTCGGTTGCATTTCTAGTATGCCAAGTAGAAAAGCATCTGCAGAGCTTTCCTAAAGCTCTTGTTGTTCTCTGATCTGTTTCTGTCTTTGAAGAAAGCCTTTTAGTCACATAGCCATGTGGTGTCTGGAAGAGATCCAACAAAAAACTCTTATCAATCAGTTGGTTTCTGAACAATCAATTGCCTGCTATGATTTGTAATCCAGCTTTAACTGTTAGCGACCTGGGAAAAATGAGCTGCACTCTGAGGGCAGGCAGTATGGGCTTTCAAGCTCAGAGCTATGCAAAAACTTTAGAGCCCGCAGAACTCTACTCAGGGATCTAAGTCATTCAAGCTCCAAGTGAGGAAAGCTTTTTATTTCTAAGAGCAGCATTAAGCATGTATTTAAGTGTTTTCTTGTCTAACGGGTTCATTAAAATACTTGGAGCACAATGTATGAGAAGAGAAAATTAGAAGCAAGAATTTCAGTGGTATTTAATGTTCCCTGTTCTTCCAAGTGCTGCCTTTTCGTAGGTGAACAGTGCCAGTTATGACAGTTAGGCTATTGAATTGTATATCCAAAAGAAAGACTTGATTTGAACTATATTTTCAGGTTTTGTTCCAATGACTGACATCAGCTGAGGGATGTTTAGTGCTGGCCTACTTACCATGTAATTCTGAGGAAACCTCTGGAGTCGGGCTGTTCTGCTTTTAGCTCTACAGTTCAAACAGGCTGCTGTGAGGCAGGTTTTCTGAATTGAAACGTGAGTGTAGCTGCCAGAAGCATTACAGGTTTCCTGAGAGCTGCTGCCTTTGCAACAGACCTGTTTTAAGATTGCAGTGTGTCCGCCAGCGAACTGAACACCACCATGGTGATGAGTTGGCAGCAGCAGTGGGTTGGAATAGCCCTGCTGCATCTGAGCAAGCATCCGTCCAGGCCAGTGCCTCATCGCTGACTGGGCTCCACTGCAGCACCCAGGCAGACATGTCAGAGTAAGGCATGCATGCAATTATGCTAGTCTGCCTTTAGTTCTTGAAGGTACCTTGATTCACTTGTATTGTGCTAATTAATGCAGGACACATGCATGTCTGATAAATGATGCTCCAGCCAGAAAAGACATTATGGCGGAGCTTCTAGCCATATATCCATCAGATTCCTCTTAATTTCTGGGAGGAACCCAGTCTCTTTGTTAATTTCTCATCCGTGATATCCAAATTAGAATTTCCCACAGCTTGTTTCTTCAGGGGCATTAGTTTGGGACATCAGGCAAAGGGCTGTGTAACCAAAGTAAATGCTGAACTGCAGCTGCTGGGTCCCTTGAGCTCAGGGCACTTCCTTTTGGGAACGTGTCCTGCCCGACGGCTTGGCAGACTGCTGGGCAAAGCCAGGGTCTGCTCATGAGGGGCAACTCAAGTGGAGACCATGTACTGAGCAGAATTTATAAGTGGGAGGCTAAAATTACTTCAAATGTTACCTAGTTGCTTTTTTCTGTTAGTTCTCTGTGACGTGACTTGACCGTGTGGTAGGTGCATCAGGAGCTGGGCGACAAAGCAGCTAATGAAGGGGGAGAAGAGTGGGCATGACCCAGCTCTCTGGGTGGTGGTGAGCTCCAGCATTACGAAGAAGGCACCGTACTGTGCAGTGCTTGACACCTGGGTGATTTATGGCTTTCCCTTGTCGGTAAAACATGTTGGGTGTCAAGCTTTCACACATCCTGGAGTCCTGTCAGCGCTCATAGAAGTGACTTAGAGCAAGTTCACACAGAACAACAGGAAGGGATGATTTTGTTTGACCAATATAACACTTGGAATATAATTTCCAGTTTTGTTCCGGTGGGAGGACAGTGTTCTGGCTGCGTATGATCCTTCTGCTGCCTGCCTTTTGCCCTCTGTGATTAGATGCTTTGGGCTTCCCTCCCAAATGGATTAGTAAGACTGGGATCCAGCACGCTTATCAGTGCCAGGTTTCAGACCATCCTCAAGCAAGGGTAAATATTTCCATGTCATGAAGCTGCACTTTGGAATATAAAGAATTAAGTTGGTCCTCCCGTGTAAATGAACGTGGGGAGGATCACAGCATCAGTCTGCGGTGAACAGGGTTCCCTTTCTTCCATGTGCTGCCAGCTCACACAAAGGAACTGTGACAAGCAGCAGCTATTCACAGAGCAATATCTAGCACAGTGTCTTAAATATTTAATACATTATTTTGCATTCCTTTCCCTAGTATTAAAAAGATGCAATACTGTGCTACTTCTAGCACCAAAGGTTTGATAGAGCTCAGAATTGTGTTTTCTGTTCACACACGCACACTTCGAGTTGCCATTTGCAGATGGCATGTATTTGTACTGTGATGTTCCAAGTAGATTTTGCTTCTTAGCTTTAGATGATAAATGAAAACAATTTTTATTTGGGATTAAGCTGCAGGTTTGCTTCAACTACATTTATTTATTCTGCCACCATTGTGAATTTTCATGCCAGAAGATGATGGCTTTTCTCAAACTAGAAATTTGTCCTGCTGCTTGTACAGTGTCTGCTTATGGTATGTAGTTATTTGTAGCCTCTGTCAGCAGTAAGACAGGCAGTACTATGGTCTCGTTTATCCTCTGGTTAACAGATAATGAAGCAATTGCAGCCACCTGCAGTGATGGAAACGGACTGCTTGTATCCCAGCCTAGCATTATTCAGTAGAATTGAGCCTGCAGGGCTGGAAGTTGCCCATGGGACCCCACGAAGGGGAGGCAGCCATACTGAGCTTATCCCAGTGTGGGGACTCACAAGTTTATCTGTTCAGTGTAGTAAGAACCTCCATATAACTTTGTGCTGCATCAAGGGGGTTAACAAATACTCTGTAAAAGGCTTACAGCACAGACACTGTGCTGGAGCGCTAGAATTACTGTGTTCTGTTTATTCAGTCTCAGCAAGAGCCTAGGTCCTGTGTGGTTCTGTTACGCTGGTGCTTACTGCAATTACATTGACATCTTTCTTAGAAATGTCTTAATGATTTACATTGTCACTGTTCCATACGGAGAGACAGAATAGTTTAAATTAAGGTCTGTCTTTGTAATGCCGTCTCCCAGATCAATAATGCTCCTCATCTATTGTCACAGCTGAGGAAGGCAAGATTTAAGATTGTCAATTCTTCACAGCATTCATGCTTTGCCTTCTCTATGTCCTTATGGTATAAGGAACTCCATCTTAAGCAGTTTCAGAAGTAATCTTCAATAAGACATTTTTGTATTTATGAAGAAGTTTCTTTCATCGCAAAAAGGCAAAATAAAACAGAACTTGGAACATTGCTCAAGGTACCAAGAAGCTACTTGTGTGTCTCACTTAAATCTGCTAAAACATTTTGGAACATGATCTTTTAAACACCCATTTGCTAGGAATCCTAGCAAATCCCTGGGTTTGCTCAGTACACAGCGCAAATAACAGGTGTTACAGCCCATGGCCTTGGTTTTTGCTTCAGGACAGAACTCAGCTGGAATTGTATTTACTCTTTTTGTGTATGGATACCTAAAGCCCACTGAATAAGACAGCAGCTGTCTCAATTTTAGACTAATGATTTTTTGGTAGTATTTTTATTTTGTGCTGCATAATACACTGTGGAAGTGGGCTGTTGATGATTTGTGCTAGCTCATGGAAATAGATGCAAGGTCTAAGCAAGTTTGTAATTCAAATTTGTAATCCATTTTTTGAATAATTCTTATTTTGTATAGCCTTGAAAGAGGTGGCTATTACCAACAGTTACATCTATTCTTCAGATTTCATGCTGACCATGTTAGGACCAAGTAACCCAGCTGGGTCACAGCCCTGTGTGCCAAGTTTAGTTACAGTTCATGCAATGATTTCTCTGCCTTTTCTCTAAAATGTCAAGAATTTGCGTGACGAAGAGATGTCGTTCAGCTGACTCACCAGTGCAACTGGCACAGACTTCCTCAGCTCCCCACCTAGAAGGACCTTACGAACTCCATGGAAACAAACTAGAGATACAAACCAGCCCGCAGCATTGTTAGAGCATTTCCCTGGTAATGCAGGATAGGTCTGCAGTTTGTTTTCTTCTCTTCAGTGGTGGCTCAATTTTCAGCCGGTTCCTTGTTCTACAGTTAGTAATGGTTTGGTTTTCTTGTGTATGTACAAAGTGGAAATTCTACATATATAGACAAGCCCATTATATTTTCAGTGGCTTTATCATTACATATAGTGTATGATTCTTTCTGGACTACAAATGTACTGAGTAAACTACCATTAGGAGTAAAAAAAAATAGGATTGTCAGACTTTCCTGCTTGCTTTCTGTAAGGCATTGCAATATTTGGTTTTCTGTCCAGTTAATTTGTTAAAAAAAAACCAAAACAAACCACATTTTGAAATAACTTAAAATAGATGTATTTTTATTTTTCCTGAAACAGACACTCCTGAAATTACTTTGTGTAGAATGGGATAATTTGTTTGCTGTAGCTTAGTGATACTGTGTTCAGCATTTGGGTTATTTTTATGTTTTAAATGAACTTTCTATCTTTGAGCAGTGTTTGGAAAGAAACCAGAAGATTTAAATGGGATTTTAGATGTAAAGATAGAAGGGGAGTGATTATGTGATTATACTAAAATTATTCAGTAAATTCAATAAGAATTAACTAACTTTCTGTACCTCAAATCCAGATCTTTCAATAGATTTTAAGCTTGATTTCTCCGGTCTCTACTGGCTTCTTTTTTGTGGCTACTAAGCTTTGGGTTTTATGTTGCTGGTCTACTCCCGAGGTTTTCCCACAACAGCAAGGTGAATCTGTGGGTGAGTGACCAGGATAAAAGGCTGGACGATGGCTTTTTCTGGGGGTGTAACACTCCTTAGAGTATGTCTTGGTTTCCGTCTTGCTCCCCAGTGGTGGAGCTGGAGCAGTTTGTGGCTCATGCAGGGAGACTTCTTCAGCTACACAGTGTGGCTTTTCCTGTGTTTGGCACTGTTTTCATATCTGATCTTCACATAAGGAAACCAGTAACAAGCCTTTCTCCATAGGGCTGCTTTGATTCTGTGTTTGATGGAAGAAACGAATCGTGCGAGGGCGGGATGTTTCTAACATACGTTACCGTAAGAGGCTCCATCGTCCGCCTCCGTACCCCTGGCAGAAGGGTGCCCCGGTGACACGTGGCGGGGAGCCAAAGCTGCGGCGGGGTCTCTCCGTGACAGAGCCTACCCATGGGCTGCCCACCACGGACGCAGCGTCTTGGAAAGCCCTTCCCCAGTGCCTGCGGGACCTGCTGGGCACCGAGCACACTGGCAGCTATTGAGGCTCTGTGTTGCCAGCTCCCAAATTGATTAGATCTGTGGCTTTTTGTGTTCTGGGCTTTTTCACTGCAGTTACTAAGTACATAAACAGTTAGTAATAGTGTGGTGAACTGCTATGAGCAGCAGCAGGGAAACTTCTAGAAAATTATTTCAGTAAAACCAGAACCTTTCCAGCCATGTTCCAGGACATACCAAGATTGGTATTTTTGCTGTGGGAGCTGCGCTTTTCCCTGTGTATTTAAAAACATCCGTGTCTCCTGGCTGAAGCTTTTGGTCGGTGGGGAGCCTGCCTTGGGTGCCTGTCTTCAGAAAGAAAAATGCGCTATTTCTGATGAAGCTGTAATCCTGCTGCTTGTGATTGTGTAAGGAGTCCCTGAGGTCACAACGGGCTGCGTGTCATTCGGCACCACAATCAAGGTTGTGCTAGGGTGGAGGCTAATCAGCGCTGCCTTGTGTCTCATTACCATCTCTTCTTTATGCACAACATATTGTCACTGCACAAAGACGGTCTGTTAAATATTTATTTATAGTCAGAAGGGCCAAAACTGTTAAGCAAAGATTATTATTTTTTTTTTAATCTATTAAAAGCAAGGCAAAAAGTCATGCTCAGTGAGCAGGTTGGCATTATCATAGCACACTGTGTTAAGCAGTAAACTTAATTATAAGTAAATTAAGTTCACCCTTTTCAATTGTTAAACTAACAACGAGCTGCAAAGCCAACATATGTAAGCCACCCCCTCAAAATTCATCACTATTTACAAATCTTGAACCCTGGAAGCAAGCAAATTACAGGGTGGAATAAGCTCCTGAAAGCTGTTTTAAAGAATTAATGCTTTGAAAAGCTATTTGGACAAAATGTTTTGTTTCCATTCCTGTACAGCTAATTCTTCAATATGGTGTGTTTATGGTCTCCTCCCTTCACACAACCCTGTTTATTTTTGTAAACAAACTAGTAATCTTGGGATTAAAAGTAAAGGTTTGGCACTGGTTTACAAATACCCACCGTAAATATAATTAATGCAATTCTAATGCTAATTTTATGGACCTCCATAGACGATACACATTTCTAACTATAAGAGCAAAGGCTGATCTGTGGGAGTTTGTGTAAGGGATGTAAATGGGTAAGTGCAAATAAACATTTAAAAATTATTTCTAACATGATGATGGAGTGGTCATTATGAGGCTTTGGCTAATGTTTCATTACAGCCAGTGAAAAAACAGGTTTCACCCTAAACATTTAACTTAAGATCACATATATATTGATAATAAACGTGAAGTCATGTTCAGTGCGAGCAAGTCTACTTAGTAATATCATACTACGTGTTAATATATTGCTGCTTAAATATAAGTATAGTTGTGATCACCTTGGTACTTACAGTATCTTAACTAAACTTTCTGCTGCAATAATTCTTCAGGATGACTCCTTTTTGGGTAGAGAGCGCCAAGCCACAGAACATAAGGATGACTGTTCTGTTAGTAAGTGAAGTAATCTGATGCCTGGCGTGAGGGAAGCCAGCCAGGGGGTAGAACGGAACTTCTACCGCCTCTTCTCCAAAGAGCTCTGCTCAGCTCCCTCTTCCATGCAACTGTGCTATTTTTGCTTAGTAGCTGTACCAAGTCTGAAAGCAATGGCCAGGAGTATGCACTTGTGAGCCGCACAGTGCTGTTCTTCTGTCATTTGGTGTATGTACGCTACCCTATTCTGGAGCTACTCTGTGCCAGTAAGCCTTCTGGTGGGGACAATATTTGCATCTTGAAATTAGGTACGCACCTAGCCCAAGTGTCAGCGTTAACTTCATGAGTTGCTGAGAGGCAGTTTGTGCTCAGGGACAAAGTCCAGCAAGTGTGAGCAGGGTCCTGCGGGTAGCTAGCACCTCCCAGAAGGATGGTTGTGCTGCCTGAAATTTTCAAGCATCCGTGGTATGAGGGTTTCTGACGCTTCCTAAAGCAGGCTGTAATACTGGCATGTGCTAGTACATTCCGAGGTTCTGTGCCGATACAAGGGAATTGAGCCGAGATGTGACGGCTTAAGCGCGCACAGTGCAAGACTGAAAGATGACAGGTTCTGGAAACGCTTAATGTAACGGTGCAAACAGTAGGACTTGTGTCAGTCGTTCTTAGAACAAAGACTTGTCATTTTCATTTAAGAAACAGGGAAGGGTAGAGTGCTTTTAGGATGTTGAAAATGGATCGCATTTTGACTAGTTCAGAAAAATGTTTCTGTAGTTCCCCTTTCTCTGGTGTATAGGAAATGGCTGTTGGGTTCTTTGTTTGGGTTTGGATTTTTCATAAATCCATGTTTAATAGCGTACTAAGTGTTATGCAATTTCAATAAAGAGGAAGAAAATGTAAAGTCATTAAACATCTGATCTTTAAGCACTTAGTATTTTTAAAACATTTTAATACTTTATAATTCTATTCTTTTGCTGTCATCTCAGGACCTCGTTGCATCTCAACTGATCCGCTCAGGTACTGTAGTAATACAGATGTTAATTTTAGGTTTGAAATAACAGAAATTTATCTCTGTTCTGCGTTGGCTGTACATCACATAACTTCATCTTACGATGCCTAGCCAGTCAAGGCATTGAACCGATAGCTGGATTTTTCTGCTTTGGAGGGGATAGTTTGCTCTCTTCCAGGGCTTCCAGCTTGAAATTCATCCTAGCTTCAAACAGTGTATTTGTTCTCAGAGGAGCATGAAGAGGAGGGAGGGAAGGTGTGTTCGTGCACGCATATGGACGAACCATCTCTCAGATGTTTATAACTTCAGATTGTGCTGAAAACATTTGACCTTCCCTGGCAGTTTTATACCACTTTGAGTGAACAATACTGGTTGTGTCGAAATATCATTCATGTTTGCCATTGCTCAGCGTTCTGCTAAAAGCACGTGTATAAACTTCAGAGAGTACTGTCATATGAGTCATTGCAGTAACTGAGATTTTACTTTGATCATTCAATTTAGAAAAAATGCTTAGCACTGTTAACACTGCATATCAAAAGGGTACCTTGCATCTTTTATTCTCATAGTTGCACATTAAAGAGTGCATCAAAGTCACAGGCTTCCTTTGATTAAGTTGGGGCAGAGTCCCTTCCTCTTAACTTGACACTTGTTTTGGTAAAAATCTTCCTTTGGAGACGTTATGGATTGAGGACGTTACCTTTTCCCACGTCGCGTGGTTTTAACTTTGTTTGAACAAAACGTTGGCGGGAACTGTTCTGTTTAACCTTATTCAAATTGAAAGCCCTCTATATTATTAATCTTCCATTATTTTCCAGTGTATAGTCTTCTGAAAGCAAAGCATGTGCCTCATTATCATTGCTGAAAAAACACACGCACACCCCCTATGTTGTAATATTATCTTTGTCTTCAGCTCAGTGTAGCAACACTGGCCAAGGTTCAGTCATGACTGTAGTTCTGTTCCCGTCTCCTGGGCTGACTGGAACACTGCTGCTTTGTGTGGTGGGACAATGCGGGAAACAATGTCAACTCCCCCCGCCCCGCTTTCCTGCAAACTTATTTTAGCAAGAACATTATGTAGCTGGTTTGTGATTTACGAGAACTACGTATTGCTGCCATCTTCATCCAGGCTCGATAAGTCTTTGTGAAAATAGACATTTATTACAATGTTTTTCCTTCCAGTGGATTTTTTTTTCTGTGGTAGGCTATCAGTGAGAAAAATGGGGAAAAATTAGATAGACATAAGAAGTGGCTGAATTCTAACATTTGTTGGGAAAAGGAAAAGGGAATATTCTTTGAATAGGGTTAGTTGCACTGAATAGACATGTTTTCTAGAAACTGTGGTGGTTGAATCATTTTAAGTTGCTGTGGGACCATAAACCCCTGAATATTTCCTTGTCTTAAACTCTTTTCAGTAAATGAGACCATGAGATTTTATATCTACCAGTATGGCCACTGCCATTGCTGCATGGCCTCACGAACCATGAAGTTTAATACACACAGTGTAGGTGTTGAGTTCAGTGGTGGGCTCTCATTAGTATGTGTGCAGTGGATAACACTTTCTTAAGCCTGCAACAGAGAGGTGCAGGCTGGTATGGAATCCTTGATTGCACTGCTTTATATTTCAAAAGGTAGTTTTAGAAGGTAGAACATAAGGTATTATTAAAAAATAAAAAACTTCTAAGTTACCAGGGATCTTGAGACTTTCCTCTTTATCCTATTCACTTTTCTAAAATGTCTGTGTTCTCAGACATTCCCTAAATGAATCCAAACAGATAATCTTGAGAATACTTGTAATTTTTTTACAGAACTGTCTTTTAATAAAAGCTTATTTAGAAACAAATACACTTGCATGTGGGAAGGATTTTTGAATTTTAAGAATTAGAGTGAAATAATATCTGGGAGTTACCAGATAAATAAAAATGCTACTGCCTAAGAAATGATTTTATGATTATTTAAAAACTGTGGAGTAAAACAATCATAGAGGAGACATTAAACAAATTCCCAGATTATATCAGTTAAACCAGTGAATTTTTCCTAGGGTTAAGTAATTATTGAAGAAACAGCATGTAAAATCTAGTCAGCTTCAGTAGGTCAAATAAGCCTGTTCTGGAGCCATAATTAAACACAATTAAGGCTATTATTATTTTTAAGTAAAATGAAAGCTAGTAGAAGACTTCTTATCACTCAGTGTGTCCTCATGAGCCCGTGGAGCAAATTCACCTCTGAATGACCCATAAAATGGAATGTACCAATTGATAGGAACCCATCCAGTGTCCCGTCAAGCAATTAGTATTTTCTAGTCAGGCTTCTTTTCTTGCATTTTACTCACAGAGTTCCTGTCCCCATCAACAAGGTAAGTTTGCCCTCAAAGAACCACTCTTCTAGTTCTCACCTGCCCTGGACCACTGTAAGCCGGCCTTCTGGCTTTGTTAAAAGTCAGTTGTATGTAGATTCACCACCAGACAGAACTATTTGTTTCCCCTGGATTTATTTAGACTGCACTTGAATTCTGTAGGTTCGATTTGAAAGTTAACACAGTTGTGACATCAGAGAAAAGCCCAGTGCTGTAAAGAGCTAATGAGAAAACTTTGCTTATGCCCATTATAAAGAAAAAAATCTGCACAAATTGGCATGCTATATATATATGTGTGTATATTTTCTTTTGCACAACTTCTTTTATAGTCTGCACAGTATTTGTTCTGGATATTTTGAGTTGGACTCTGACAGCTTTCAGCTGATATCTGAAAGTATTTTGTTTCCTAATATCTAAATCTCAATGTGGGCCTTCTGGAGTGTTGTATTACCAGACCTGTTTCAAATGATCCAGAAATTTTAATATTAAAACTTTACCAAAATTGGTGGCATATTTGTCATGTTCTGTAACAAAGTGGTCAGTTAGCATTTGTGTGAGTTTGGAGAACAGATGTGCAGAAGAGATATTTAGCATTAAGGGAACAGCAAATTTCTTACTATTCTGCTTCATGAAATTTTGGCAGCTTAGAGGCTTAATAACCAAAAACGAAGGATAGTATCAAATGGCAATTAGTATTCATCTGTGGAGGACTGCATAAATCTGGGAGCTGTTTGAAGCGATGTAAATTTGTTTTGAGTTACTGGAGCGTTTGCAGGCAGCAGAGCTTCCCTGCAAGTGGGGAGGAGAGGAACAGCGAGCTTGATTTCATGTTCCTGATTCTCTGGGATCTCTGTAGAGCACAGCACAACTCGTCTGGGTGTCGCAGTGGTGCCACAGGGAACCCAAGAGCCCAGATGTTCTGTGTTCCCTGGCTGGGAAGGGATGCTTGCTGAAGTGGTGCCCAGAAATGCCTAAGAGCACCAGGAAGAGAGATCTGGTTTGGCAGAGCCTTCAACATTGAAGTCTTCCTTACCCTTTTGTATGGGCAACCCAGGAAATTTTCCCACCAACTTGCTTGTGGAGACTCTTTGAT
>JAVJGJ010000047.1:4148281-4160082 GCA_035590215.1 Microhierax caerulescens | reverse complement strand
TAAAACTGAAGTTTCAAATGTCTCCAAGCGAGGGTAGTGCTACAATCTCTTACCTGTGTGCATTGTGTGAAAACGCAGCCGACTTCAGTAAGATGACAGGCTGTGGCTGCTGTGCATCGCCGGGCACATTCTTGGAGTGGTTCTGTTTGACATGCTGTGTGCTCCCTGCCAAGAGCAGTTGCTGTGGATTCCAGTAGAGTTTATTCCAGGAATGGAGCTATTAAGCGAGAGACGCTTGGTGATTGTGCTTTCTCACAGCAATTCTATATATTTAAAAATAGCTAGCCGTTTTCATGCTATAGATTGTTCGTTACACGGCTGTATGATTTGAATGGTATGTTTTGTCATGCAAGCTTCCCCTGAGAAATCACATAATCTAAGTAATTACTGCATTTCACGCTGCATAATTATTCTGTGCTGTGGAAATACTTTGGAGAGCCTGAATTCCTACATGAACTTTTGTTACAACCAGAATGAGACTGTGGTCATCGTCGGGATACCGAAGTGAAACTAAAAAGTCCCTTCATTCCCAGCAGACAGTGAGTCAATATAATAGAAACCGGAAATAATCCCTGAGAGAGGATTTGATTAAGATAAAAGTAACTTTATTTATTATCTGGGTTTAGAACCTAAAGCAGAGAGAAAGCCTAAAACAAACCAGATCAGTGCTTAAATCCAGAGGAACGGTCTTTACAGCACAGATGTTCATCCTGTCCTCAGGGCTGCTGGAAACGTCTGAAGAAAAGTTCTGTGCAAAACTCCTGAGCCATGAAGGTGCGTGTTCCCACTAAGATGGGGCTGCAAAGGTTCCTTGGACCAGCTGAGTGTGGCATATTCCTGATGTTTAACGTGCCGGTTGTGCTCACCTGCAAGCAGCCACCTTCTGTTATCAGTGACCTTAGTGCTGTTCAGAATGTGTAGGTTTAATATGAGCTTAATTGTGTACAGCAAGGCTTATTCATAGAGCAGCTTGCTGGCTCTCATGGCTCGCATAATGCAAAGTAACGTTCCTCTTTGTTATGGCACGATGAGTATTTTCAATCCACGGTTTTGGTGGTTTGGATAGATCTATTTTCTTTGGCAGCGACACCAATGAGTTTGAGAGCATAAAAAGAACATTTTTCCTTTGTGGAAAAAGATCTCCACCACCTTAATTTGCTTTTCTGACATCCTTCAGAAATGCTGAAACTCTCCCTGTGTTTTGGAAGGGTCCAGTAACCATCCTGGCTCATGTCCCTATCCATCAAGGATGAGGCTGTACCAGTCCTTCTCCCAGTGCCTCCTCCCCTTTCTGGAGGGCTGTGCAGCCCCTGCTGCACATTTCACTCAGCCTCGACGTCTTTTATACCAGTAGAATGAGGGTTTTTTTCCTTCAGCTGCCCTGGTAAAAGCATTTCTACCCGCCCTCGGCACGGCCCGGCAGTGTGTGGCATGGCCTACACTGGAGCAGTTGTGCGCAGCCCCTACGTGGCGCGAGGCCTCAATGAGGGGCTTTATGCCTCACTGAGGAAACAGACCCACTCCAAAAGGAAAATTAATATTAGCTGGGGTCTAGGATTGAGCTTGTTTCCGTTGAACTCCAACAGCTTTAAAAAAAAAAAAGTTTGACTGAGTCTTTGTCGTCTGTTTTATTTCGACTGCGTGGCTTAGGGGCGGAGAGATCATCTAAATCTGTGTATATGTGTTTAAGTTTATGTGACTAGACCTTAAAATCATAGGGTCATGCCTGTCAGCAAGGTGAAATACATGCATAGTACTAGAAGAAAATGCAGTGGTCTTCCTTTTGCTAAGGGGAGCTGTAGGATAACGCCGAGGTGAGCGTAGGGGAGAGAGCAGGAATGTGTCACCTGGAACTACAACACACTGTCTGAATGATGTCTTGGGTTTTTTTCTTCCGTGGGGTGTTGGCCTACTCCTAGAGCAAAATTGCAAAAATTATGAAGATTAAGGGATTTATTCACTAATGCCCTAAGGCTGAGATTGTGGCACTTAACATGAAACTGCTGCCCTTCCCAAGAGTTCAGTTCTGCGAGCCCCCGTGAAGCCTGTGGTGCTACCAGCCTGTCCCCTGCGGCACATCGGGCAGGCAGGGTCCGGCTGCACCCCCAGAGCACGGAACAAGCTGTGGGTCATCCCTGCGCCCCAGGATGGTGCCCACCTGAAGCCGATGTTCCTGGCTATCTGGGGGAGAGTTGTTCAGATCCGATTTGCACTGTGTTTCCACCTTATGGGATGGGATACTGGATCCTTATCCTCTTCCCTCGGCTGGACCAGTCTCCCCGGGACCAGCAGTGTCTCCCACCACGCGCAGGGATGCTTTCCTGCCCTTGAGGACAGCAGGTGCTGCCTGCACAAGAGGTGGGAAGTGTTCCTGCCCAGAGCACTGCGAGTTGTCTCTGGTATTTCTGAAAAGGGGAGTAATGGTGTTTGTGACCGGCGCTGTCCCAGAGTGAGGGACAGAGCAGTGTCACCGCCTGTGCGGTCACAGCAGCCCCTGCTCGTGTCACTTGCCCTTCCCGCTGAACCCATTGCTGGCCCCACGTGTGTGCAGTGGGCAAACCGTGCCCTTCCCGCTCCTCTGAAGCTCATCGTGAGGGAATACCGTGCCACATAACGGTGTTCTCTGCTGCTGAATCTCCACTTGCGATGGTATTTGCAAGTGGAAAACTCCCAAAATCAGAGTTGGCAAAGCATGAAAGCAGAGCTGGGGTCAAAGCATCACAAGTCATTGACTTCTGTTAAAGTTACATTTTAATAACCCACCATCGATGGGGGATAGGCAAATTATATATATATATATATGTATATGATTTTGTCACATATGTATATGATTTTGTGACAAATTGTTTGTCACTGTATTCAGACGAGCCACTGTATTTGTAGGGTCACTCACATCGCTATTAAAACAGAGCACCGTGTGTTAGATGAAGACGGGGAGCAGCTCTGTCGGATTCCTCGTTCCATCAGTAACGTGCTGTGTGCCGGCCAGCCTGGACGGATGGGGTTAGTGGGCAGAGGAGCGGGCTGGAGCCATCTGAATCAGCAGATCCACAGCCCACAGAGAACAAATTAAAGAGTCTATACTAATGTAATGCATAGTTTTCGGCTTGCATCTTCAAGTTCCATTTGCAAGTAATGGAGGAAAACAGTCAGTAGTTAGTTCTCAGTGCTCTACACATCTGGAAAAAAGTAAGAATTAGTCCTCAATGTGAGTTGTCATGGGGTTTCTTCACTTATTTTCCTTCTGCTACAAACATTTTCCATCTTGATTCAGTCATACGTTATTTTTAGTTGTCTGTTTGGTGTGTGTGTGGTTTGGTTTTTTTTTTTTCTGAAGGCTGACATTTTCATCAAGGGAAAAATAATACCCTGACCAGGGAAAGGGTCTTAATTGGGCTTTAATGATGTTTTGGGCAGCACGAGCTACAGAGCTGGGGAAAGGGGTGGGGGTGAGTCATGGGAGTTTGGAGCCCATAAAGGCGGTTCGGTGTATCTTGCGTAGGGGCTTATTCATAAACGTTCTCAGCATCCACACCGCATCACGAAAGCTCAAACTGCTCTAAATAATAATGCATTGGAGAGGGGTCAGTGTAAAGGAATAATACAGTGAATGTGTTAGTCCGCAGTTTGTGCTCAGTGGCAGCGTTGCCCTATATGTTATTGCAGCTCCTTGCTCCTGCTTCCAGACTGTCCGTGCACGGTGCCACACAGGTGCCACACAGGTGCCACTACAGCCATGCAGGAAAGCTGGGAGCAGAAGGGAGGGGGGTCCACCCAGGACATTGCAGCGGTACGGATCGCCTCAAGGCCCCACAAAAAAATTGGTGTTCGCATTGGGTGAGGGAGTGTAGCAAGCAGCGGTGGGAGAGCAGGGGGGGACAGTGCTCACAGCTCAGGTATGACTTCACCTTAGAGGGGACAGCGTGTGCTGCAGACAGGGCTGAGGGCCAGGGCTGGGGCTGGTGCACCCAGCAGTGCGCTGGCGAGTATCAGCAGCATGCTCTTCTTAGGGCTGTTTAACTGCCGCGTGTAACCAACGCTAATCAGATACTCCGTTTCTGCATTGCAGTTTTCATCTCAAGTGGAAACTAGAATACCCACCTCAGAGTATTCCTCCTCACTCCTACAGGGTTAATGTTTATGAAACTTAGAAAAGGAGAATATATGCTATGTGTTGTTCCAGGCATAAGCCATAGAGCTGGCATCCTTCATTAAGATTGGATGTTAACAAAGTGATTTTCCTATAGCTATTTATGGCTTAAACACCAACAAGAATTACTAAAAATACACTTCTGAGATTAAAAAAAAAAACAACAGAAAAGGCAAACCCAAAACTAAATGAACCCCAAAACTTCTGTGTTGACTCCTGCACCTCCAGGATAATAAGCATAAAATAATGCTTATTTTAGCATTCAGTTTCTATGTGGGTTTGTCATCTGCAATATGCTGCAGTTGAGAAGCTACAAGGCAGAACTGAGTGTAAGTCACTATTAGTGGTCTTGATGCTTTAATCTTCATATAGTGCATGGCTTTCTGTAGCCATCATCTTGTATTCTAATATAGCACAACTGTAATTATCCCAGTGCAAACCTTCCTCTGGGTTAAAAGGTCTCTTCATCATGACGGTGCCAATAGCCACACAGCACTTAATGAATTTGTAACAAGCTCTTGATGCCAGTGTAACAAATCGTTGTGAGGTTCGAATGAAGTTGGTATCTTTTGAATTCTGTGTTAGGAGCATGTGAATGTGTCCTGTGCATTTTTCATACTAAAATTTATTATTTGGGTAAAGTGTGCCCTGTTTCTCCTGTTGACTGTGGTCTATGCATAGGAATCTGGATGGGAAATCATTACAGTATTAATTCCTCGGAGCTCAGTTGCTCTGCCTAACGCGGATTTGTTCAAGGGGTGACTTACACATTGCTTTGGTTTTGTCTTGGATCGGTATTTTTTAACTCATTTAACTGCCTTTAAATGTTGCTTCTGTTCAGCTAGGGTGTATCTGTGTTTACGTGGCTGGATTATTTCAATCTGATTGTTAATGTAAATGAGTGGTTTGTAGTTTAAGTTCAGGAAGGGCACTTAAACAGGTTATGGGGTTACAGATCTGTCAGAGCAGAGGACTCAACCTCATCAGCCCCTTTTGCCTTTTTTTCCTTATTTTTGTTCCTTTTTTTCTCCACTCCCCCTCCCTGTCGTGTGTGTGTGTGTCCCTCCCTTTTTTTTTTCCTATGAATACTCATGAAAATGCTCCTACTTAGTATTTCCATGTGCTTGTTCTCTTGGGCTATGCTGTCTTTGTGCATCACTTGCTGTATTATTGCTAAAAGCTAAAACTGTATTGGCAGGGGCTGTTAGAGACAGTGGGTGATTTCAGTTTAATCCTTCCCTGAGTTTTACTGTAAAAAGTATGACAGAATTTGCAATATTTGCACATAATTAAGCCTTTCTTCACTTGGAAAACTCACAGGTGAGGAAGGTCAGCTGCCTTGGAATTACACAGAAGCTGATGGTCCAGCAGCAGTGCTTCTCGTTTGTCTACTTTTCTGTACAGAAAGTGCAGGGATCTTACGGACTTAGAGTGTGTGTTTTTTAAGAAGGGTGAAATAATTATAGAATATTGAAGTGATGCACCAGTGTGAAATCTGAAGGCTGGTTTTAGTCACTGCCCACATTGGTTTTATTCTAAAAGTTTTGTTGGTTTGTTTTAAGACTGAGTCTACTGAGCTGTTCTGGTATAAAAGGACCTGAAGCCAGCTTAGCTAATTAGCTAAAAATGAAATCAACTTCTAGCCCTCTTCAGAATTTTCATGTCTTTGCATTAAAATAATTGCATCAATGTTTACCTCAAAGCTTTAGTTTGGGCTAAGAGCAGCTCTGGGCTTGAACTGTGCTAAAGCTGTGTCCTTTCAGGAGGAGGTATAATGATACCCATTGAAACACTACAAGTCAGAAACCTAATCCAAGGCAGCCTAGAGGAGTTAACAGGCTGTTTTATTATTTATTTACACAGACCTTTCAAAAGAGCTTGTTGAAGCAGAGCCATAGGTTACTGAGCTGGTAAAATTGTTTGCCTAGTGATGGAAGAGGTCGATTATATTTAAGGTAGCTGTTTGGATTTTAATGCTTGCTGAGGGTGATGGTAAAAATGTATATTTTTTTTGTAGCAGCTTGTAGAACAGAACCGCTGTTCAAGGTTTGTACTGCTTCCACTGCTAGTCCTCTTGCTTCATGTCTTTTCAGACCTAGAAATTGGCGTTAAGGATTTGCTTTGGAAGAGTACCGCTTCTATTGTTGCTTCTAGATTACTCAGTGGTTTATATTTTTTATATTTTAAGAACTCCTGAAGCAGCCTTTCAGTTTGTGTCTTTCTGCCCTGAACATACAGACCAGAACCAAGGTATATGGAAGTGTGGCCTGCTCTTCAGTTTGAACAGAATTATCTTCTAGTGGACAGTAAAGCAAATTATTTAGAAAACAAAGCTCTGAGCTTACCTGTTTTTAACAAGATCATGCATTTTCCAGAAGGACTCAGATGACGTTTTAGTAATTGGTGAGTACTGATCAATTTAATCCTTATGAATCACGTGGTTAAAGTCAGTGGATACTGTAGATTGATCATAGTATGAAAAGTATGAGATGCAGAATGATTTTAATGAAAAAGACTTCTGCTTAAATGCCTGGAAAAGGTTTTATTCCTTTTCTAATAGGAATTAATTTTGCTATATAAGTGTGAGTGTTAATTCCTGGTGTGCTTTTGCTGTACTCCATGCAATATCTGCCTATTAATCATTGTCTTTGACAATAATCGTAAAACCAGCAAGAATTTATGCAGTAAGCAGAGTGTCCTGCGTTCAGTCATCTTTTAGCAGGAGACAATAAATTCATTCGTATAATTAACTGTCTTGACAGCTATGAAGTGTTTGAAGTGTTACTAGATTGGTAGGGTTTTCCTGTACTCACCACTGGGGGTGGGAGGGGGTGGGGGTGGCAGAAGTGCTTAGTTAGGAGAGTTTAGGTTCTCATGACATCTGCAGTAACAGAGAAATAATAAAAAAAAAACCAAACAAACCCAAAACCAAAGCTCACCATGTGCATATTTACTCCAAACCCTCTGACTGGCTAATGAAACCCAAGTAAAACTTGAAGCCAGCAAAGCACAACTGCAGGACCCGCTGCACTCGCGGCACATCGCCACGCTGCACGCACGGAGGTGTAAACCTGCATGCTGCGGACAGATCAATTAAAAATTAAATACGCTGTTGAGTTAGTCACACCTCCGTTGATCTTCTGGAAGAGTCTCAGCAACATGCACGGCATTTGGTATTTAATGAATTCTCATTAGTTGCAATATCAGTGATGGATAGTATTCCTTCGCATCACCAGGGGGCTGCTCTCGTGGCCCGGGGGGGCCGTCCGTGCCTGTGGCTGGAAATTACGCCGGGGGAATTGCCACCCCGGCACAAAGCATTCTGGTTCAGCTACCCTGAAGTTACTTATTTTCACATAAATTGTTTTTCTAATACAGGAGTCATCTTGGATGCAGTTGTTTACCACATCCCCTTGAGGACTGGGTGATGTTCGCCACCACCCTTCTGTCCCCACTTCTTTCCAAGCGTTTTTTAACTCCGCGTGGTTCAGGCGGATGCCGTCGGTCGGAGGGGATCCCTCACAAGAGCATCCGAGCACTGAGTGCTGCTGAATCCAGGTGGCTGGAGCTGGTGTGCCAGTGCAGCACTGTGGTCAGTGTTGCCTGCGGCTTGGCTGAGCATCGTGCATGAAGCCAAAGCAGCGTGGCCATGGAACGGAGCGGGAGCCCGCGCCACTGCCTGCGCTTGGTGTGCTGCTGGCGTTGGTTCGGGCGCTGCCGCTCCCTTGGCAAGCCGCGTCTCACTGTGACCTTTGGCAGGGAGCTGATGGTACTGTCCCCCCTGCACCCCGTATGCTTTTTTTTGTGTTAAAGCAAGGGATGTTTCTACACATCTGGGCAGGTTGTGATAGCTCTGTCAGAGAGGCAGAACACAAAGCCGGTGTGGGCTGGTGCAAAGGGGAATATGACCTTTCTGTTGCTTGGGAGCCTTCAGAATGTATCGTGAGTCTTATGGAGAATGCTTTTTTCTGTTAAAAGGGCACTGGGGTTGCAATCTCGTCTGTCGCCCACAAGCCTTGGAAGAGGATCTTTATAGCTCCAGTTCTCTGGATATTTGTTCCACCTCTGATTTTTAAACGACTCCGTAGCTGTTTCTCCCCTTCCAGCAGCTGGCGGGGGGTAGGTGTGTGTCTGTGGTCAGTCCGTCCTCAGCGAGAAGGTGTGTCCTGCCCCTCTCTGCTCCTGCCCCCCTCTGCTCCTGCCCCTGGGCAGATCCATGGGGCGGCAGTTCCCGCGGGGAAGGGGATGCCAAGCTGCTGATGCCTCCTGGAAGGCAAAAGGCGCGTCTGCACCTTTACCCTGGAGCCTCTTGTCTAAGAGGAGCCACACTTGCCTTTGGAAGAAGCGGATGGAAGCCATAGCTATTATTGGCAGATAATAGTTATAAAAAAGCTTTATAAAATCTCTTGTAAAAGCCTTAGGAACAGCTGTAATGCCGTTATTGTTGGGTTTTATTGTGTTCCTAAGGAAATGGAAGCTGGTTTAACAGAAGTTGGAGAACCAAATTAGCAGTTACCGTTTGTTAAATTGTCTACTTTCAATCTTAGGCATTCAGCTTAGATTTAAAGCTCAGCTGCAGTTTACTTAGAGTTGTTGGATGTCCACAAAATGTCCGCAGGCCTGTGTGCTGCAGAAGAAGGATTCTGCATGGGTAGCTGGGTCTGTATCAGAAGATGTTTATACGGCCTAATTCTCTTCCATGTTTAACTCAGGAAGAATGAACTATTGCACCGAATCAATGAAACAGGGGCAGGTTGATCTTTTCAATAGCTTATTATCTGTCTGAAATTATCTTTTGATATTTCAAATTAAGTGAAAACTAGGCATTATGACAAAGGTAATTTTTAAGCTGACTGTTCAGGAGAGCTTAATCTGAGCTGCTAGGCACACAGCTCTGAATTCTAGCACTTTCCCACAAACAGCAATACTCAAGACTTCTGTCCTGCAGTGTGCTCAGCTGCGTGATTTTTATGGACGTATCTACAAAGACCTGATGATAGAATTTTACTGTCTGTATGTTTTCAAGTTACTGTAACAAACCATTGAGGAGAAAAGGGGCCAGTGAGATGGAGATAAATACTTGAACTCTTTCCAAGTGGCCAGTGTTAATTCTTTAAAAACAAACACATGGAAAAGAACCCAAACCTTAAAGGCAAGCTCTTGAAGAACTTGCCCCAAGTTGTTTATCCTTGTTCAGGCTCTGAAACCAGCACATTTTCCTGGTTATTCCACCTGTGTATTCTTAAATGCTTAAGCGGATTCATTACTCGGATTATAGAGGCTTACACAGTAGCTCATACACCTGCGCCTTGTGACACTATTCCACTTATTGCCCATCCTGCAGGGACAGGCATAGCCTTGGTGTTTCTTGGAGTAAGAATGGGGTGGAGAGTGAGGAATTACGCTGAATCGGCTGTAAATGATAGTTCATAAGGACTTGTGCCTATGCTGTGCTGGCCTGCTTCCTCTCATCTGACTGCCCTGACGTGTTGGGTTTGTCGGTATAACGATCCGTTACGTGGTGCGGTGATAGATAGGAGAAAGGAACCCATGGTGAAAACAGGCTGCCGAAGAAATGGGCCAGGGCTAATGAGTTAGTTAGTTAGTGTGGCTGGGGCTTCTTATGCCATTGTCAGTTCTGGAGGAAATGTTCAGCCAACAAAAGCATAGCAAGACTGACGAGGCCGTTTCCTCCAAAATACTGAAACAACAAAGCTTTTAAAGAAATTGGGAGCAGAATCCCTTAAAGTGTATGTACCATGTGTGCCATTTCAAAGCAAAGATGGACATGGGTGTTCATGCAAAGATGCCAGATGAAAATCATACGGTCGCTGAAAGGTGCACAGATCCCCTATTAATACAAGTCCCCGTACTGTTAAGAGGGCTGGGGCATCAAACAGCAGCGGTAGCAGGCATGAGGCTATTCAGCTGCTGCTTTAAACCAAACAAAACACACACAGAAAAAACCCTTGTGCAAGTTATTTCTGTATCTGATACTCTATGTTTCATAGTATGTATCCAACTGTTAAATCAGCTTACTGGCTTAGTAGTGTTTTCTATCAATATTTGATCATTTCCTCAGACTCTGAAGAAAAGTCGGTCTGTTTGAGGCACTTAGAGCCTGACAGGAACGCTCTGAGCGCACTGGGAAGGCTACATGAGCGGTCAATATTGTAAAGCTGTTTTGAGGAGGGGAGAGATGCTTTGTTCGTATTTGTGAATATACTGAAGGGTTGATGGTTTGTCGGTGTGTTTTGTTAATGGGATAGTTCAGATAGTCATGTTAGAAACCCTAGGGAGGAGGACTGAGAAAGCTCTCAGAACAGGGAGTCGTGACACATTAACACAAGTCATTATTTTACAGACATTTTCATCTGATTGTTGGTGACTGTAAATGATCAAAATTCAAGGTCTAAAGGTGTGTAGTATCCTGGAGTGTCGAGTTCTCTGAAGCAGTAATTCTGGGATAGCATAAAGCTGAATTATCTAAAATGAAAATAAATAAGCTCAGGAGGGGAGAAGAAAACCTTTCATGACTTATGCTTGCTTTTAGGGAATGAAAAAGGACTACTAACTGTCTAACCATTCAAGAGACTTTTTTTTTTTTTTTCCCGAGGTGATGACCTTCTATCTATTGGTGCCTGCTCAGAACCATTAGCTCACTGGGGCTGTTCTGTCTTTCATTTTCTAAGTGATGAGGTCAGGTACCTGGTCTTTGCCTCCTCCATACCAGTGGCTAATGATGTTATTAATAAGAGGAACTGTGTACCTGATTTTCCATCAGAGAAATAGGGGGGGTGAAAATCCATATCCTTAGGGTACTGATATCCGTATGTGTCTAAAACAGATGAGATTGGGAAGAAAACAAGAGACCTGCGATGGTAGTCTCAGCATTTTCCGTATCTGTCTCTAATTCTTCATATCTATCAAAGCGAAAAAGATGAATTTCACTATGTCTAAATCTGCTGAGAGGGGAGGGAGGGAAACATTTTGTCCAAGTGTTCAGTGTTCGTTAAAAAGGGAGATGAACTTTGCACAGTGGTTTAAAAAATTGCTTTAAAATCTGGCCCCGATGTGTGCTATTCATTCATTCTTCATAACTTTCCTTTCAAAAAGCTTTTAAAACTCCTAAGCACAGGGCTAGGATGCACTGTGAGCTGTGAAATTGTCTTTGCAGATCTTGGATTTTTTTTCCAATGGTAATTTCAGAGCTCATGTGTCAACAGTGTATGGTATTATCATTTCCCTCTGGACTTTTAAAATCTGTATCTCCAGGGGAAATCTAGGGACCATATGATGTCAGCTCTGAATACATTAATAAGAATGAAATGTAACATTTGTTAAAGATTAAATCCTTTCATCAGAGAAATGTTGTATTGTTCTGATTAAGTGGTGTGTCAATATTACATCACGTTGACTAGAAGTTTCTGGGTATCAGGTAGCCTGACAAGCTCTAACCAGCTTTAAAAATATCTGGAATCCTCCTCTCGGCATTAAAATACACAAACATTTGCTAAAGTAATTACTTTTGTTGAATGAATCAATAGCCTATCTTGGGAATTTGCTGCTGCTGACCACTGCGGGGGGGGGGGGGGGGGGGGGGGGGGGGGGGGGGGGGGGGGGGGGGGGGGGGGGGGGGGGGGGGGGGGGG
>JAVJGJ010000047.1:4114813-4148181 GCA_035590215.1 Microhierax caerulescens | reverse complement strand
CCCCCCCCCCCCCCCCCCCCCCCCCCCCCCTTCAACCTACGTGTCACAAAGTAATTCCTTACAAAGGCTGCAAAAGGCTTAATATAATCAATCCACATGCAAATAAATATAACCACATTAGTTGTTGAATAGTAGGAAGACACTGGGAAAATCTCAAACTAAGGCATATTGTTCTTTGGCAAATGTTTTTCAAGTGTTCCCTCCTCTTCAAGCTGAAGATCCTTCTAATTAAACAGCTACAGCAACAAATGCCGTCCAGCTGAGGGTCAGGTATAAAGTTCACATCCCAGATGGTTGCTATCTGTACATGACTGATCCACCAGATAGGTTCAAATGTGCCACTGGATTTTCTGTTCTTTTCTCTCACCCTTCCAGTATTAAGGCAATTTTTTATATCTCTATCAAATATTTATACTGGTTTTCTGTTGTCTTTTGCTAGGAATTATTTAGCTAGGAAGAAGTTTCCCCAGAGCATGTGCTCTGCTGCTGGAGAGTTCTCGGTTCGGCATTCCCTTCTATCCGTTCCTGCAGTCAGAGTGTCCAAGGCTGCCCTAAAAAAAGGACAGGAATAAAAGGCACGCAATCGTGGGGGTGAAGAGAAACAGGGATAATGCTGTTGGTATTTACTTTTACTGTTTCCGTAGATAGTTAAAGCCTATGTGCTTTTATCAGGTAAGACAAGTTTCAAACAATCTTGATTAGCACTGATGAAGCACAGGCTGACTGCAAAGCTTAGCATCACTGGTAGCTACATAAAAATATAGCAAAATATTGCCTGTCCTTGGGTTTATTTTTTATTACATGCTACTATTAAACAGCCTAGGTAATGCATACGGGAGCATGCTGATTTATTTGTGTATTTTTAAAAGAGACCTTAAGTATATTAGACTGAGCTTTCTCATGGAGATGAGGACTTAGATTTCTAATTCCTGGTGTTTGTAGCCTTTGTGAGTTTTGGGAGACTACGTGGTAGGAGGCTTCAGTTTCTTTTGGTTCAAATTCCAAAAACAGAGTGGTTCAGCAGTTTACATATAAGCAATAAGCAAGACAGAAACAGATCCTGAGCTGTAGAAAATACAGCAAGTAGGTCTTGATGGAAAAGAAGCCGAATATCACATTCATTACTTTTCTGTAGTTATTTTTTTATTACATTATGTGCAAACTGGTAGTATTCCCAGACTGTGGTTAATACTCAAATTGCCTTCAAACCTTCAGATTCAAATCCTAAGTTAGATTAGAAACTGAATTAAATATTTTAGAGAAATGCTGGGTTAGATGTTCTGTGGTTTTGTGTTGGAGAGGTACAGTATTCTTGCTTTTGTCACTAGAAAAAATATATCAAACATGAAAAGAAACAAAAAACAACCAACCAACCAAACAAAAAACCCCAAACAGGCAAAACCCAAACCAACCACACAGACACACACACACACTTTTAAAGTTTAAGCTTCCATAGATCTGGAAGACAGATTTGCCTGAATTTACTCAGCTTGAATGTTTGTCCCAAGGCTGGGGGGGGTTGCCAGTACATTTGCAGATGCTCTGTGATGTCTGTCCGTGCTATTTGTATGGTGCACTTAGAATTAGGAGTAAGGATGAATTTCAATACTGACAGGTACTTTGATCACCCAGTTGTTGAATCCATTTCTAAATAAATCTGATGTTTAAATGCAGCTGAAATGAATGGTAAATATAATATATGAGGGACTGTTTTGGTGCCATTGAAATTCAGTGGGGAAACTCCCGCTAACTTCAACAAGCATTTCACTTTTGCCCCCCGGAGGGAACCAACGAACTTGAAAAATGATATGAAATGTGCCTGATCTTAATATCCTTAAACCGATAGCTTGTGAAATACTTCTGCTGCCTTACAGTTTTCAGTTATCTTTATCCTTCCTTTGTTTTTTTAAAAGAAAGCAAATGTTGGAGCTCTGGGTACAGTAGCAATAAAATATTTCTTATATGAACTAGTTTGTGAGCTAGTCTGTTTGGACAGTGCAGAACCATTAAGATCCCATTGGAAATAAACCACTGTCTGAAGCTGAAGGAATTGATTTAACAGGATGTGCAGAACCCCCTCTTTATTCTCTACAGTTAACGATTTCTACTCATTGGCCAATTTTGTGGTGTCTCTTATCTCCTGATTTCACCATGTCTTTGAGCTTTCAATATTATAGGTGTAGATTCAATTAAATGTGTACAACAATGTGATACTAACCCAGAGAAACGTTCCTTTCAGTGACCTTTGCAAGGGAAGACCTTCTCAGCTTTTCTTCTGTGTCCTCTTACTGGGTCTCTGTTGCCTTGGCGTGGGAACACTGTGGTTGCAGCGAGCACGTTCTCACAGAGAGCTGCTTAAGCAGTTGGGTTTGGGATGTGCTGAACGCCGCAGCAAACCGCAAAGCTGAACGCTTTAATGGAGACGCAAACCTCAATTTGGGCAATATTGCTTAATTTCCTTAAGAAGATTTAGGAACTTGAAGCAGACCACGTCAGTCAAGGCAGCAGAAATGTCAGTCACTGGAACCTCCTGCTGTAGAGTGCTCTCGGCAAGCGTCACCTGGGCTTACGGTGTAAAGATGCTTCTTAGTAAACACATCAGCATGTCATCAAAAGAATGTGTTTAAAGGCATCATAAATCCAACGCTGGGGTAACAAAATACTGTGTAAGGCAGCCAAAAAAATAGAGGTTTTGTTGTGTCTTTAAGGAGTTCTTTTTCTATGTGTAGGTGTTCAGCAGTAAACCCCGAGTCTGGCATAGCATGTCTGTGGGTAACGAATGCTGCTGCTGCGTTCATCCTCCCGGCTGTGTGCATAATGTCCATGTGCCACTAAAATCCGCTGTGCTGTGCATCGCCAGGTGCTGCTGCTTGAGGTTCCTCCCCATCCACAAGCTTGCTGTGCATGTGGGCTAACTCTAATGTCTGTTCTAATGTAACTAGTGCCATGGCCAAGCACCTTGCTAAAGCCGTAAGCACAGGTGGCTGATAATCTGTTTTAATTATAGTTAACATGCTTAATTTCAAAAGCGATGTGTAAAGCTGACAGGCAGTTCCAAAGAGGTTTCCATCCCAGCTTCTGAGCCTTTCAGTAGACGTACACCCTCCAGTGCACAAGCCTTTAAATTATTTACCAAAAATTGGCTTCAAAGGAAGACATTAGAAAAAAAAAAAAATTAAAAAAAATCTGAGCCTGGGTATATTAAGACTTGATAGAGGAATGGAGCATAAATAAGAGCCCTCATAGGAACACTCTGGCTTCTGCTGATCCACGGGGAACTCTTAACAGGTGAGCTTTGGAAGGCTTCTTGGGGTATTTTTTGTGTGCGTCCATTTCTCCCTGTTTCCCCTCAACCCTGTTTTTCCTTTTTTAAAACTAGACAACTCCATTTATTTTTCATTTTTAGTTGCTTTTACAGTGATCAGCCCTTTGATCAGGTGACCGGGTCGATGTGCTTTGTTACTGTCCTTTCCAAAGGGCCGTCACACTGCATGTGATCGGCTGCTGTTCTACAGGTGATGCCTCCTGGTTTGGTTTCAAGTTGGTTTGGGCGGGTTTTTTTTGGGTCTGCGTGCTTTTTTTTATTTGTTTGTTTGTTGTTTTGTTTGGGGTTGGGTATTTTTTGGCTGTAAGAACAAAAGCCATACATGTGTTTAACTTTCTGATTGCTTGTAGTACCAGAGGGGGCTGCCAAGCTGCCTGGGCAGCTGGTAGCCCCACTTTGTCATTTTAATATAAGCTAAACCCTGCTCCCACTCAGTGGTCCACATGCAGCAAGCTGTCTTCACAGGCTAAATTAAAAGCAGTTTTCGTAGATGATCAGCGAAATAGGAATGTGGAGAACAAACTGTATAGGAAGGCTAAAGGACACGCATCCTATCACTTGGTGTTCTGTGATTCGGCAAGGAACAATCGTTTTCCAAACACTACCCCGTTCAACAGAAAATGTTCTAAACTCAGATCATTTTTGAGTGACAAAAGACGCTAAACGTTAGCCCTTATGCTGCAGTGTTGCGTAGGATTTAAGCTTATGCTGTGGCTCCTTCGTCCGGTGCCTCGTGTGGCTGCACTGACTGTGTGATGGACTGTAAATTCAGAGTGCCGTGAGATAATGCTGCAAGAGAAGTTTTCTTGCTTTTATTTTAATTTTCCTGCTATGTAATAGCATTAGTTTTTAACCTACGCAGTGTCTAAATATGCTTTCACACTGAAAAAAAAACCAACTTCTGGTACTTTGGAATTGAGATAATTCCTTTTTCCAGCACTTGCTATGAACTTGCATAGCTTTTATATCTGTTTCCCTCTTCAGGGTACCCCCCCCTTCCTCCTTCAGTATTCCCAAGCACATCCTGAGTGTCCAAATAATCATTTGGAAATTCTATCAAAACTGTATTTAAATGTCAGATACTGTAACCACGTGGCACAGAAGTTCCTTAGTTCCCACAGCTACAGATGTTGTGAGAATAAAGCGTGTGTTGAAAACGATCATCTTATTGCACAAACTTCATCTAGAGACTGTAGAATCTATAATTCCATGTTTATAGTTTAACAATAACGCAGTGATTGTATATCTTCTGTGATTTCTATGGCTATTAAGTTATTTATATTATGGTGAGCAAGCTTTCAAAATCTTCATATGATAAAGTTGCAGATGTTCTGTCAGCGATGGAAACTTGGGATTCTGATACTGACTGCTGGTCTCTGTGGGGTTTTGTGTGGCTTTTAACAGTTTGGGGCTGAAATAAAAATTGTATTTGATAGAGCAATGCACTAGAGAAGTTGGGTGGTGGAGCGGGGAAGGAAAGCTGTGCTGTGAGCAGGTCGGTGGGACGTTTAGACCTTCGCCTTGCTACAAGCTTTTAGGAACAGCTCCAGGTGCTGTCGGTCCTCACGCAATGGGTACTGTAAACTCAGAGTTGCTGCGTGTTGTGGCAAGTTTCATTTTAGAGATTCATGGGAGTTTTGTATGACACCAAAGGGCATAAAATAGAGTGTCGTACGGTCTGTCTGGGATTCTGCCAAAACCTTCCCCACCACCTCCAGGTGTATTCCTGAGGGGTCTCAGGGCAGGGTATGTCGGGCTGGTCTTGCACGTCCTGAAGAGCACAGAGAAATACGGCCATATCTTTACTCCATGTCTCTAAACAGATTATCTAAACAAGTTACATTTTCAGGTGGAACCAAACCAGATCAAGGGGTTAATCATGAATTTGGGGGGATCGGGTTGTTTTCAGCTGTGTGATTCAGGCCATTCTTCCTCCGCTGTGATTTAAGACAGAATGGGAAGAGTGGAAAGGAAAACACGACCAAGTACTGGCATCTGGGGGAGGTAGTGCAAGCTCACAACAAGGCTCTGGAAGAAACGGGGAGCCAGAGCTGGAGTGAAGGAGGAATTTGGGGAGATCTCAGGTCTCCTGAGGAATTGAAGTGAATCGTATTAAGTCCTCAGATGTTGTTATTGAGCCCCCCGCCTTGCCATATACTGCTTTGCAAAATGTGATCTTTCCACTATGCTACGTTGCAATGAAACATAATACAGATATGTTGGTGGTTTGAAGATAAATAGTATGTTTTCAGATGGGAAATAGGTGCATCTGTGTGACAGAAGCCACCAGCAATTATACTGCTTAACAGAGGTAAAAAATATTAATTATAGGCATTTAGTCAATTACATACCTGTCTAGTAGAATTTATTCTGGAAATAAAAAAAAAATAAATATGAAGATCTGAAAGATGTTTACAGTTTAAATATTGCATACAGTCTGTAGTATAACTGCTCCAGATAAGGCAGAATAGGCTGTGTGTTTATATGTATGTATCAATATGTGTGTGTGTGTATTTACATATAACACAATACATAAGACTCCAGAGCCTTCCTATTTCAAGGTGAAATCAAACTCTTTCAGTTCAATACTTTTATTGACTCCACAGCTAATGAAGTGCAAGGTCTGTGTATCGCGCTTGCTCTTAAAGCTGCGTATTTGATGTTTACCCTCTATATGACTTAGGCTGAAATTGCGATAAAGCAGTCGGTATCTCTGAAAGCCTTTCTAGATCAGCTCAAGGGCCAAAACTGACACTCACGTGTGAACTTGGAATAGGTTTGTGGGAGGCCGAATTTCAGATCAGGCCTGTTTCTAGTTAAAAGATGCAGTGAGTGGATCAGCTGTAAAATTAAAGGTGCTGTAGGATCTAAAGAGAAAGTTCTTTGCGTAGCAGAAGTGTAAAGTGTGAAATGCCACAGCTCAACAGGGGATTTAAAGAGACAGTCAGCACTAATACGGTCAGTACAGTGTCCTAAGTATCCCCAGCTATGGGAATTACTCGTGCTTTTGAACTACCATTTCAGTGTTCTGCAAGCTTGATATAAAATCCTCCGCTCCATGCTCGCTCCCACTCAGGAGCCCTTGAGAACTCGAAGGTTTAATCTTATAAAGTAGCTTTTCTTCTTGAAGTAGGTTCTATTTTAATGTGGCTATATATATAAGGTTTGCAAAATTAAAGTTGTACTGCTGTATCTTGCATTCAGGGAGTCACGTGCCAGACAAATGTCCTTCTAACATACGTGCAAAAGCTTTGATGGTAACTTGAACAGTAAAATCGCTGCCAGTTTGTGAACAGTGCCTGTGTGCCTGGGTTGCTAGTGAGAAAGCGAATCTGTATTCCGGTGGAAATAAATGCAGTAAAATAAATGACACTTGCGGAAGGGCTGATGCCGGGAAGAGAAATTCCTTCGGGCACAGCTCCCGCGCCCGCAACGGAAGGTGGTGCCATTGCCCCAGGCTGCCCGCGGCTCGCAGCAAGCGGGAAGGTGATGATGAATACATGTCACTGAACTTCAGCAGTAACAGACTGTGCCATTGTTCATATGTAAATGTGAAATGTAAAAGTAGGCGCTTGATTCTTGTTTCACTTGAGCTGAACACGCCTCGATCTGTCGGGGGTAAGGAGCAGCGTTGCGTTCCTTCTGACAAAATGAACCAAAGCTGCGGCGGTGTTTAGAAATCAGTCCTGTAGTCTTGATTTGTCTGAACAGTAATGTGCGAGGATGTTCGGAGCTACAGTCATCTGGTTTCTGATCCGTATTACTTTGTTTAGGAATATAAGCCAGGGGCTGTGAATGGGAATGATTAATTTCTGAACAGCAGTTGCTATGTTCTGGTTAAGTAAAATTCTGTGGTGTTCGCAGGACCTTTTTCTTATCTAAGTAGTTCAGGGTGATGCAAGTACCTATAAAAAATTAAGTACGTACAAATGGAGAAGAGGATGGTGACTGATGAACACATTACACCATTAAGAACCTGTTCTGAACGATAAGCAAAGCAAAGGAGTACAAATTTATGCCACCACACTTATGGGCAATGTATTAAATATTAAGACAAAAAGAATTCTAATGGCATTAATTACAGCTGGTAAATTTGTCAATAAGGGCAGAGGAAGGAAGTGAATTCAGCTTATTTATTGTGGTTTGGAAACCAAATTAAGAAATGTTTTCACATCTTATGAAGTAATATTTTCTACTCTGTTGTCTTCAGAAGGTAAAGAACACCTGTCAAAACAGCACATCTGGATAAATTATATTCAAATGCTTTTGGAACGGTCGGACAGCAAATTCTCTCCAAGATGTAATATTTAATTATTTTATGGGGATGGGGAAAACAGAAGCCATAACACTGCAAGTTAATGTAATATCCATGTTTGAGAAGAAAGGAATGGTCTAGGCAGCTGGTGATGTCTGTGAGCCTGCTACTGATTTTTGACAGAATTGTAGAACAACCAGTATGCAGATTACCGTGTTTTCCTTGGTCTTTAATTGATATGGCTTTTGTTGACATAAATTGAAGCAGGCTTCTGTTTCTAACCGACATTGTGTGTGCAGGGTGGCATTGCTTACCGTGGATTTGTACAGTGTGGGAGTTGTCCAAGCCAGTGTTCTCCAAACCCTTGGATTGAGTACCCCATCAGTAAAAAAAGTTTCAGCACTGACTCCCAATGTATGTGTATGTATTTGTAAATTATATATGTGTACTACTGAAGTTCTAAGATCATCTTCTCGCACCACCGTGGATCAGGTTCCAAACCCCCGGGGCGTGCACACCCACCCCACTTTGGAGACTGCTGGTCTCGGCAACTAGAGTCAGCAGCCCCTCCAGGCAGGTGTAGTTCTGATAGTTCTCAAAATGTAGCTGTAAATTAGAATTACTGCAGAGCAGGTGAGTTTAAGTGGAGTCATAAGGATGTCACACTACATAAGTTTTAATATTCTGGTAAAAAAATAATTGTAGTATCCATGGGTGACACACATACAGGGTGAAAGAGGGCAGCTGTAGGGTAGCTTGGTCAGCAGAATGCAAACAGGCGATGTGCGTGTTTTAATACATCCGAATGTAAAGTTGGGTGTCTGTAAACTGGGGTTGAAGCCCACACTTAGAAGAACGGGGACTCCTCTGTCTTGAAAAAATGGTTCTGTAAAGGCCCGGGGAGTCATGCTGAGCAATCAGCAAACTGTTAAGAGGGAAACCAAGCTTTGGCAGGGACAATGAGAGCTGGTCTGCTCTGAATGTTTTCAGCATTTAGGAAGGCTGAAATGATTGTGGTAGCTTCTAACTTTGGAAACTGCCAGGTCTGGGTTATGTTTTCAGATAGAAGGACAAATTGCTGATGAGATTCCTGTTTTCTGTTCTGTGTAGACAGTTTCATTAATAACTGACTGCACATATGGTGAAATTTTTTAGAGGCAATTACAGATATGACATATTGTACACATGGTTTTAGAGCGCCGTGTCATCAGTTGCTACTTGAAGCAAATGACTTTGTGACCTGGAGGTACTCTTAGAACTGAAGTCTTAAACTGCATAGTAAGTTCTGGTTGAAGATTTGAGGACAATTTTTCTTTTTTCTAGTAATTTCCTCTAGTGACAAATGGAGGTATTCTTATTACTACTTAAGACCGGGTTTTACTAGCTGCCAAGCTAAAATAAATCTGTCTAATTAGAATAAATAAAGCATTTCTAGATGTAATAAAGCTGTGCAAATGCCTTGGGAATTCTAACTTGACTCTTGGTGAAGAGCCTGATGGCGTACCAGGGCTGTGAGCCCATGTGCAATGGGAGTTTTTACATTCAAACTGGACTGTGTTGCTTAGGTCCAGCTGAGCACAGTCCTGCACATCACACTTGTGCTTTAGAAGGATGGTGTGCTGGACAGACCCTGTAAGGATATGGTCTCTGTGCGTTCTAGATAATTTGTGTAAATTACTGTTACGCTCCATCGAGTGCCAGATTTGACGGTCGCCTTCCATGCACACGCAGAAAGGACTTGGTGCAAGCAGGCAGCATCTGCAAGGTCCTTATTTCCTCTTTGTTAATTTTTAAAACTTGCTTTTTTTAAACTGTGCCCCTTCGGCACCTGAGATGCAAACTGCCAGTTGCACTATGGATGTCTGTTTCTGATGACTCACTGTCTCCGCCGTGGTTTTTGTGGCATCTTGGTGTGATTTGTGCAGTTTGTACCTGCTTTGCAGAAGGAAAAACTAATCCCATGTTCTGACAACGTAGGAGGGGTCTGTGGGCAGAGCGCTGGTTTGGAGCCTCCCGTTTCATTGCCAGGCTCCACAAAGGACTTCCTCCCTCATTCTCTGACCTTTCAGGTGAGGTAGGTCTCCATTACTACAATGGGAGGTAATATCTTTCTTATACCTTATAATTAATTCTGAACACCCTATACCAAATTGTTTTGCTTTAACACCAAGCTTAAGCCTTGCTGACTTTCATTGTTTACGTCAGTATGTCCTTATAAAAAGAAAAAAAAAAAACAAAAAAACAAAACAAAAAACCCAAACATCTTGGGGGTCCTGAGAAGTTTGATATCTCCATAAAGGTGCGAACACTGAAGTGCTAAGCACTGTTATCGGTGGCCGTGGAATCAGACATTAAAAACATGCACCCATGTGTGGTGTGTCCTCTGTTGTAAATTCACTTTTCTCCTAACATCACAAAGAAGTCGGAGCTTATTGCCTTTCTCAATATATACAACAGAACAAGTTTCTTACTGCGAAAACATTGGCAACTTGCTGGTTTTGCCACTTCATACACCAGTGGAAAAGCTTTTTGAAGAGCGTGAAGGGAAGATTAATGCTACTCATTTGCCAAAGGTAAGGAAAGGCTGCGGATTTTGCAAACTCATCACAGAAGCATTTTCAATAGTATTTTTTCTGTGCGGCCGTATCACTTTTCTCTATACGTCTTGCAGGGATGCGCTCATTCTGTTCACTACTGACGCGCTTGGTACCTGCTGTAAGAACATGAAGGTACAGGTTGTGTAGAGTTAATTGGAAACGGAGTTATTTCCATAGGCCACATAAAGATCACCATTTGGAAACAAAAATAGAAAAGCTGCCTGAATGTTCATTTCAGCCCTGGGTTTTTAGAATAGCTTTGACTTCTGTCCTTTGAAGGCTACGTGAGGCTCAAGGATGGCTGTTCAAAGTGATCCCTGGTGGATTTTGAATATATGTCTATGGCAAAGTGCAGCGAGCTGACATGATGACGTGACACCAGACCAATCTCACCTTTATCTCGTTAACATAAATACCCTTCTAAAAACGCATATATTTTTAGGAACTGTGAATTAGCATCGTTCTTCCTGTACTTCTGTCCTTCAACTGACTCTTCGGCATGTTAGTAGGAGGGGTGTTTAAAGCTGACCTGATTCCAGAACAAAGAATAAATTCCTGATTGCAGTGTATCTCAAGCATTTGTCATGATCCAGCTCTTTTACACTTGATTCAGCGAAACTCTGAGCACATGCAAACTGAATTTATGTGTAGCATCGAGTTTCTTAAAAGCAATTTTAGGAAGAAAAGACTGGCAAAACAATAAAACATTTTTCCTAACAGATCAATCTAAAGAATTGATCTTTTTAATCAGTATAACAACTGGGAAGAGCTATATATTTGCTGGCTTGATGGATTATAAATCACACTCATCAGAAGAGAAATGGAAAAGATGTTGTTCTTCCTGTCCCATTTGTCATACTGGTATTTATTTCCAAAGAGCGTTTACTCCTTTGGAAAGAGTGCAACAGCTTGAAAGTCATCAGTGCCTACTTCTCTTTTCAAACTGCATTAAGCATTTGTTTCGGGACAACTCCATCTCTGTCCTCTGCCGAAGGCCCTGCTGGGTGTTTCCTGCACAGGGACACCTGTGAAGTCCCTTAGTGTGATGCTATGAAAGAGGGTTCATGGGGCAGTGGGGGTGTGGGTGGCGTCGGAGCGTGGACCTGTGTGTGTGGGCGCAGGCTAAACATGTGAAGATAAACCTGGCAGCTTTAATGGACCCCAAGTCTGGTGTCCAGCCCTTCCATCCATGGATAGGAGGAGGCTGAACGAGTAATGCTTGTTGAGGCCAGACCTATTCCTGATGCTTTTAAGAAGTAAACTATAACAAAAGATACTGCCGGGTTGGTTAATAAACATCAAAACCAGCAGCAATTATAGGAAGATAAAACTGAAATGAGAGTTTCTGGGCTTTCAACACTAATCCCTTCTACTTCAGGCAAGCATGTTATATGTTTTCTTCTTAGAATCCAGTCATTTTCCACAGTTTTGCGGCTCACAGAGCTAGAAATCTTTTTATTTCTATCTTAATTCGGTTCCAACTTGTGCACATTTATTCTTGGGCCAATACTAATTTTTCATTTCTAGCCCATATGCTCAGCCCACCAGTGCGCATTGAAAAAGCAATTCTTACCCCTTTTCGGGGCTCGGTGAGCCCATCTTTTGCAATCCACAGTTGCCAGAGCAGCTTTCCATTGCTTCAGTCATCCCAAGAGGCCACCTTTGCACCCAGGGCAAAGTTTGATTTACTTTTTCTTAAATTTGGAATACCAGTGCAGTTATTCTAGCCAAGGTCTCACCTTTGTTTCAAAAGCAGATCACTGAAGATCCTGCCTTTCGGCAGTCTGACGTGAATATCTTTAGGGGGTTTTGGTGCTTAACATGCAGGCTTTTCCTTATATCCCTGCAACTTGGATTGACAGTTATACTGAAAAAAGAAACAAACCCTTCCCCACGGGATGTGAATTTTACAACTACTAGTTTGCTGTTTCCAGTAAAGGTACCAAATAATACACCTTAAAATCCCCATAGTAATGTTACCCTGCCGTATCTGTTTCTCTCAGATCTTTAATGCTGTGGGAAATCTGCCAGGGAAGTGCAATAAACACATAATAAAAACTGCAGGAACTATATATATGTACGTGTACATACGCACTTATTTAGAAATGCAATCGTTCTGTTTCTTCACTTTAAATACATTTAAGAAGTGAAGTCTTGAAGAACTTTGGCAATAAATTTGATCTTTTGCTCCAGAACATCTCCTTTTATCTAAGGAGATGGCACGTAGCATTAGCACAGAAGATAGATGACAACTGTGTTGCTGCAGCCTGCTCTTGGAAGGGTTTCTACTGGTGTGCTCGACCGTTGTGAGGTTCTCTGATGGAGAGGAACGCTCTAAAGAGGTGCCAACACTCACAGTAGCCAGCAAGGGGAAGGGAAACTGGTCAGAAAACAGAGGCTGCTGCTCAGCTTTTCTGTAACGTAAACAGAGTCTGTCTACGGCTGGTTTTGGTGACTTCCAATACCAAAAAGGCAAAGGTCAGTTCTGTGTGAATGACAATCCAGGCATGCCTGTTAAATGAGCCATGTCTACCGAGTTGGATCGAGTACATGGAGATAACGAGTGCCTGGAGCGGACTGTGAGGCTGTCTTTCTCCGAGGGAGCTAAAGGAGACAGCAGGCTGGCTCACTGGGTGTGCTGGGAAATAACGGGAATGGCAGAAAATGCCATTTTGGATAGTCTAATAAAGAACACGAAGCACCTTCTAAATTTGTAGAGCCCGTGCTTAACTTTCATCTATATACAAGTAATTTCATTATACTTGGAAATGCATTCAGGTGCAACTTGTGGCTGCTGTAGTTTCTCTTAAGAATTCATAGAGCTGCAATGCATTTGTAGACACGTAACATGCTCTTTTGCTTTCTTACACTTCAGATAGGTTAAAACAGAAAGGCTAACAGACAAATGGTCTGTACCCTAGATGCCAAGTCACTGCTTAATTTGTCTAACAACCCAACTATAGTCTGTTTTTTTAAATTTACAATTACTGTTCTCTACAAGGTACAATGAACTGATTTCAGAAGGAAATGGATCTTTTTGTATGTTACTGTCACATCTACACGTGTAAACATAGATACTGTTGCCAGACCCATGCGATTTCGTTTGCTATCTGATCTCTAATTTCACAGATCAAGTCTTTTAACATATTATCATATGTTGTATATAATGTAATTATTGAAAAATCGATCAGGTTGTTGTCTTAATATTTTGGGAAGGAGGGGAAGAGGAGGCTACAGTTAAAAACCCATCAGCCAGAAAACAGAAAGGGTTCTGCTGAAGTAAGGAGCACTTTGGCTGCCTGGTTCATCCGTCCTTTAGACAATTTTGGTATTGAGGGAAATACTATTCTGTGTGTGCGTGTGATTTTTTTTTTTAATTATAATGCACTGAAAGTCTTAGGCTTCTAAAAATAACTTATATATCATAACTTGTACATGTTATTAGGCATGTGAAGGTCTGTTCCTGAAAGGAGGGGGACTACAACTCAGTGAGCAGTCTGTATGCAATTTTGGGAGGTAGGAAGTGGAATTGTAAATACTTTTCAAATATTGATACTTTTTTACGGTTTTCTTTAGCTCTTATTTCCCTAGCTTTCCCTTTTTGTAAAGACGGAAAGAGACCATCATTTCTTTGCTTAGCAGGAGGAGAAAAAGGGTTATTTAAAGTGAATAAAAATTAATTATTATACCAAGGATTGAAAGTCAAGAGACATGAGTTCTATTTCTAGCTTTGCGGCTGGCTCGTAATTGCTCTTTGGCAGGCGATGTCATGGTGTGACGCACATTTAAACGGGCTCTGCCTCCTGGAGCGAGCGGGCCCTGCTCCTGCGCTGCCCCACACCAGCCTTAGCGCTCCTGTGAGCCGCGGGGCCACGAACCAGATGGGGAACCCATCCCGCTGCTGACAACCCCCACCCCCCAAAAAAACAACCCCACAACCGACTGACCAACCAACAAAAAAAAAAAAAAACAGCACCAAAAAAATCCCCAAAGCAAACCAAAGAACAAAAAGGTGGTGATGGAGGAAGAGGAGGGTATTTCTTCAGCCAGAGCAGCCGCCTGATCCACGTCATTGTGCAGGGCTCAAACATGCCAGCACGAGACATGTCAAAATGTTAACCTTACTGCACCTCATGTGCCTTACCTGGGAAAACGGGAAAAAAAAAATTTGAAATATTTCTTCAAAATATTTATCAGTTAGATAATGTGGCTTCCTTGAGCTGCACGAGGCTTCGGTCAAATCAAGCGATCCAAATAATTGTCCAGCAAAGCAAAGGCTGTCTACAAAGGTTTGACCTTGAGTAGGCATAAGGACTGCAGTTCATCATTCACCTCGTGGCATAAAAATGATGTTACTTTAAAACTACCCTGTAGCAGACAAAAATATACTGCTTTTAGTATGCACGGAGTAAAAAACCGCCCAAGATAAAGGCATTACCACACAACGTTTAATTCATCCTAGGTGGCTAGACTATTGTCTTCCAAATCATAATGAAGTATAACTGATTTTGTTGCAGTCTGTTGAACTTTGGCAGCCTTCAGAGTCCATCAGGCCCAAAATACCTGAGTGCTGCAGTTGTTTACAGAGGTAATGCCATTTGTAAATATAAACGTTCCTATTGAACTTTACTTCTTTTTATTGTAGGGCAGTATTTTTCTTGCATGTTTCTTTTTTTGTGCTATTCTTCATCTAAACCTCCTTTTTCTAAACAAATCAGTTTTAAAAAAGAAAGACTGAAAATCTCAACAACAAAAAGAGCAAATCTGAATGATTGAGATAGAAAAACTTTTTTCAAGTCAGAGTGATGTTCCCTGTGTGAAAGAGCTGAGCTGCTTTTTGCAAATTGGACCTTGGATAATGAATTTTATTATGAGCCTCATTCTTTGTAATATGCTTGTCTCATTTAGTCACAGTTGATTGTTACAATTTTATATCAGTCATGACTCTATATTCATGGGATTGCAGTTTCTACAGATGATTTTCTGTAACTTGGATTTTGGACCAGTTCTGAAGAGGTATAAATGGACAGTCTGTGCTGGGAAACCTTAACGAGCCTTGAAAATTACATCTAGGTTTTGTTCTTTTGTTGCCATAGGTGTAGAAGAAGGAAAAAATAAATAACTGGAAACTGGGGAAAAAGATCAAATTCACCTTGTTTTCTTGAGTGAATAATCATATTGAAGTGGCGTGGTTTTGTAAGCAAGACATAAGGGGTTACCTAACATCTTGTGTGAGAGACTCGGTGTAATGCAGCTGAAGTAGAGCCCCTCTTTCACTTTAGTAAGAAAACATAACAATAGTAAGTCTGTTCCAAACGTTGTTAGCAAGGTGATGAGCTTGAGTGAAAGGAAAAATCAAAGGAAATCAGTACAGCAGCAGGAACTTGAATTCTTGGGGGGCACTTCAGGTGCGGTACCTGTAAGAAGGGTTTGATGAGACTCTTCCCAAAGCCCTGGGGAGAAGGGACGAGAAGCCGGGAGGGAATTAAATGTGACGGGGGAGCGCCCTGTGGGAGGGCAGGAGTAGCAAGAATGGAAAAAGCACCAGTGAAAAATCCCCTGGGGTTTTAGTGTAGATGATCTCTGTAGCGCAGCAAGGTGAAAGATGGGGAACTCAGAGCTGCAGAAGCTGAACATCGGATCAGGGACCGTAAAACACATGATGCTTCCAGAGGTAGAAAGAGAGAATTCATGGAACTACCCTTCTTCGGGCAGGTACTGGAACATGGGTAAGTGAGGAAGGAAAACGATTTACTGAGGATGATCAGCCTTGATAAGGAAGGACTAAGAAGAAATCAACCAAATAACAGAGGTTGAATGGTTGTAGAAGACTCGAATGTTTAGAACCATGGTCTGCTTGCGTTACGTCAGATACAAGTACCTAACTGTTAGATCCCAATTTAGATTATACCGCATGGAAAATGTTATCAGGTATGTTTAATGCATTTCTTTAAATACTGTTGTGTCTACATCTAAATCTGCTTTATCTTTCAAATTATATATTTTTCCTACAGTTACGACCGTTTTTCTGTTATTCTGAGGCAGGTTTGTTTTACTGATGATTACTTTGATCATAGCATGTAATGACTGCAGTCAGGCTTGCCTTCGTTGTCTCTTACCCTCCCCTAAATGTATACCCTGCCAGCAATTAAGCTTCCAATTGGGAAATAAGGAGAATGCGGTTGGGACTGCATCACTAAAGGAATGAACGTATATCAAATGAACTACAGCGAGATGACAAAAAACGTCTCTCCGAAGCCAGCAGTGATAATGTTACAAGTGCCTGTGACAGCCTCTGGCTGAAAGAAGCAAGTGGCTTTACCCATGAACAGACAAATCGATCCCTTTTCCTGGAAAGGGAATATTGTTCCAGACACTGGGGGTAAGAGTCATTCTCATACATGAGAAGTGGGCAGCATCACCCTTACTGTACACTGCAGGTGACAGGGGTCTTCAAAAATGTCATTACTAACACGCGTGAGGGTACTAACTCCTACTGGCATCAGGATTCTCCTGCTGTCAAACTGTTCCGGCTGTTCAGCATTCGGACACGTGCTGCTTGGTTCTGTTTCGTTTGGAGCAAAGGAAAGGGGTGCGCAGCAGCTCTTAATTTTTAACCAGATTTTGTGCCTGACTTTTTTTCCTGCCTCAGTTTCCTCACCTTTGAAATACAGGCAACGGTAAGAGCTATTGCCTCCTTCAGCCAGCTGTTGTAATGGTCAGCAGCGCCGTCCGCGAAATGTGAAATGGATTGTACCGTTTCAGGTGTAATAGCATCACGAGAGCCCTGGTCAGCAGAACAGGTTTTACTGAAGTACAACCTCAGAACCTTGGGAGGGGAAAGCCGGGTACCAAGGTCTCTTCGGCAGCACGGCAGCCTCCGCAGCTCCCGTGGGGCTGGCTGCTGTGCCCCCCCAGCACAGGGTTTAAGGCTGGTCTTTAGTAGTTTACCATTTCTTCTGCAATTAAATTGGCCAGTATGAAGGAAAGAATATCATATATATATATATATATATATACATACAGTATACATTTGTTTATTTCTTGAAGACATTAGTTTACATGTAGCACAGCGCTGACAGAGTTTTGGTTCATCTCCCACCAGTTCTCCTCTTTGCAGACTAGCTGGGAAGGTGTTAGTGTGCAGGATTCACTGCTGTGTACACAGAAAGCAGCAATGAAATCTTCTTACGTGATGTTCTTGTATATCTCCAGTGCTGGAGCTGAATCATTCCCAATAATAAAGCTGAAACTGCTCTGTCTTCTAATTTCAAACCTTCTATGTAGTAATTTCTTGCCTCTTGACTGGGCGTTACGCTAAAAGTAATTGAAATTACACTGTATGTGACAGCATATACAGGCTACCTTTCTGCTCTGTTTTGGCAGTCAGTAATACAGAACAGCAAAAAAATTGGTTTAAATTTATCTCAAAAACTAAGTCATGTGAGATTATGATGACATTATGGTGAAAAAAATGATAATCAGAACAAATTACTCTTTGAATTAGTTTCCCTCCTGTAACTGTTAGAGGCTATAATTGTTGCACCCAGCAGGTAACATTTGCATAGAGTTTATCTGCTTGTATTAATATGCTTATGTAATGCATAGGAAAGATTTTGGGAATTTGTGCAGGTGCCAAGATCTGTTGCAGTTGCACCTATGAGACAGAGCAGCTTTCTTGGCAGGTGCTAGAACCAGGAAGCCTTGTGCTTTACCTCCAATCCACAAAATCCATCCCGTTCCCAGTAACTTTTAGCCGAGCCGGTGCAGCGCTAAATTGGATGGACTAAGCTGGCGTATTTTGGCTCAGGAATGCAGTCAGCTGTACTGGAGGACCAAGGCAACGTTTGGCTGTGACCCAGTGTTCAAGACTTAAGTTTTCCCAAGAAAACAAGGGTGCTTAACGGGTGTTAGAATTGGTTGGTCTCCTTTTGCCTCTGTGTAGGTCGCAGCGATGCTCACCCATAGCACAGCAGGGCTGTTGGCTCGCATGATCGCAAGACTGCTTGTAGACAAGGCAGTGCTTTTACAAGATGTGTTCTCATTGGGGAAGAACTTGGAATTGTTTCCTTAGCACATGTTAGAATATAAAATACCACACGCTGTGTGTTTTGTATATGCATGCGCATGCCTGGGGCAGTGTCAAGAGGGCTTGTATATGGATTCTGTTCAGTGGCTAAACAGAATTAAAATTGTCCGTCTGGCACCTTTCAGAATCCTGGAGGTGGCAGGCACGCAAAATGTGAACTAGACAGATGAATCGTACAAGTCCAAGTGGAGAAAGACAAGCATAATTATGTTCAAGATTATTGCCCTTTTAGCTGCAAATGGCAATCTGCATCCATTCGGGGCAAAACTTCCTGGCACTTCATCTTGTCCAAGGGTCTGGTTTAGGACAAAGATAATTGTGATAGCTGCAAATGAGTATTTCCATGACTTTATGGGGGTAAATAGAAGCAAGATCAGAATTATGTGATCTTGAGCTTTTTCTGCTTGGACTTTCAGGGAGACTTCCCTGAGAAGGTGCTAGATTTTTAGCTCGTGTCAGAGGGGCACATGGTACTGGGTAAAAGCAAACGGGCCACTTCAGTGTCGTTCACACAACTTCTATCGGTGTTGCCATGAGCGCTTCATCTCCTGGGAGCACTGAGCCCTTTTGGCGTCCTCGTGCTCCCTCTGCTTTTCTCATGCACGATCCCAGGTGGCCGAGCTCCACCGTGCTGTGCTTCCCGGCTCTGAAGGTCAGAATCCTTGTTAGTGGCATCACACCCGATTTGCTTAAAACCAGGCTGAGGTCACTGAACTGTTAGGAGGTTTCAAGTAGAAAACGTGAGGAAAAGCAAATCAGCTCTTCGGGAACGATGACCTCCGCCGTCTCCCAGAGCCACTTGAGCAATGCGGTAAAAATAACACAAAGAAACTGAGCTGTTCCTGGTGTGTAAAACTGACCAGACTTGCTGCTCGTGGGGTCTCACGGAGTGGGAGGATGGATGCCTTCCTCATCAGCCTCCAGCCAGCTAATTAGACAGCCCGAAGATTTCTTCCCAGCTGCAGCTGGTCTTGAAGCATGCAAGCTTGTTAATCTTTTTTTTTTGTTTTATTATTGTGAGAGCAACATAAACTTTTTCTTACCAATATGTATTTCAATAATATTTTGCACTTATTCAGCATCTTTTGCATTGAAAATCTCAGAAGTGCTCAACAGAAGGGAGCGAAAATTATCTCCAATTTTTCCACAGGGAAAGCTGAAGCAAGCTTTTAAGGACTTGTGGTGTGGATTTTGGAGAGGCAGCACATTCAGATTTTTAATTTAGGCTTTTTTAATTTTTTTCCCCCTCCTCTTTCTTTTTATACTGGAAAAAAAAAGAACTTTTTAAACTCTTTTCCTGTACTGGAAAGCCATTCCAGAGGCAGTAATGCAGGGCCTGGGTGCAGGAGGCTGCTGATCCTGGTGTGATCCTCCATTTGCTGGGAAGCTCTGCATGAGATTCTGGTGCGTGTACGTTTTGACCTTGAACCCTGGAAGAGAGAGTTTTCTGGTATTTGGTGACAAATGACGTAACAAAGATGATGAAGGAATCACATGCCGGGGAACTGTCACAGATCACTTTTACGCAGAAATGTGCTGCCAAGTGTCTCTCTGGACGTGCCGCCTTCTGACAGAAAGGTTTAACGTAGGGAGGGCAGTGAAGAGGTCCTGGTTCTGCTGGAGATCTTGGCTTTGCGCCAAAGGAACGCTTGGGAAGGGTGAAGAGAGCGGGATGGGCGCCCAGCACACGGGCGTGCTCATCTCTCCTCTTAGTCCCTCTCTATTTCCCGTCCTACTTGAATTACCCTTCCGATGCTTCTGGGTGGCCATGTTTACGTGTTGGAGTCACGCTGGCCGCTCGCAGACGCCGCTCGGCGGGGAGCCCCCTCGGCTGCCCGAGGGGTCTGTCTGGAAACACGCGTCGGCACTCGGGCCCCTTGAACACGCTGTCTCTGTCTCATAAAATGCAGCCGCTTCGTGCATCCCTGCAGGGGGGTCCAAAAGGTGGGAACACTACGGGGAGTGTGTGGGCAGCAAACCGTGACGGTCCTGTCGGCGAGGAGGCACCGAGGGGAGCGTGAGCACGCAAAGCAGGGGAGAAAGGTAGCAGCCTACGCATGGCACGCGTGACTTGGTACGGGGGCTTGAGACCAACACCCTGACACGCCACAGTCAGGTTTTGGGTACCAGGGGATTTGCTGTATGGTAGGGTTTGTCAAGAGGGCAAAACCTTCTCTGCCACAAATTGTGCTTTGTTTCTGCTGTGCTTCCCCGTTCTTGAAAGAGTTTCCACTCCTCCTCTGTTGGCTCTTTGCAAGTGACCATCAGTAATACTGGCCCTGAAAACCGGTAGAGCTGAGTGAACCAAAGCAATTTGGTCATCAGAGGGGTATGGTAAGTAAGGGAAGCAGTACATGGTAACTCTTTCTCTGGTTTAGGAAAAGGATTGTAAAAACCCTTGGGTTCCAAGTTCAGCCCAGCTGAACTCACGGCATTTCAGTCTCAAACGGGGCCAGGGTGCTCCGTTATCTCTCGGGCTAAATAAAGTCGTTAGCGTTTTGGAGTCATGCATCTTAACACGTGCTATACGGATATCTGACAGAAAAAGCTGTATGTAGTATTTAATATATTATTTTTATTTATTATGCTACTAATATGAAGCGCCTAACCTACCACTACATTTGTATGCAAAACTCCGGAAACAAAGTTGAGAAATTTTTGTTCCAAAATTTACCTTTTCAAGGGGTATCAAATCCTTTGGCAAAATACTGGAAAAGATCTGGTAGCTGGTTGAACAGATCCTGGTTTACTTTTTTTCATGATGTGTCCGTGATCTGCTGCTGTTGGAACCATGGCAACTCGTGAGCATTTGTTGGGGCTGTCTTGGCAGTATCTGTCTGTACTGATGCTATTCTGAAGAGCACATGAACTTGAGGAAGAAGCTTAGCTCAAGTTTCACCAGTTAGATGGACAGAGTGTAACCAGTGTTGCTTTTTCAGGTAATCTATAACCTTAAAACCTAAACTACTTTGGGCTGCCCTACACAACGAAATGGCAGCGTCGTAGTCTGTGCTTTGGATTTTATTTCAATATGGATTGAAAATGCCCCAGTAACAGCAAACACAGACTGTGCATTTCAGAGGTACAACTGCAGAAATGATGATGCAAGAATTGTTTCCTTTGAAGGCTGGAGAAGCCTGACCAAGAAACACCTCAATGAGAGGTGCTGAGCACCCGTCCGTGTTGGTGCAGTCAGGAGGAGCTGCACTTCAGCCCTCCCAGCGACACACAAAAGCCTGACAGAGGCAATGGGCCAGGTTCAGGAGGGCTTGGAGGGGCTGGTTGATGATCTGTCTGGTTTGGTGATGCTTAAGAGGATAATCTGGGGGGTGCTGGGGGAATCACAAATAAAACTGTGATGAGAAAATACTTTCTGCTTAGGCATAAAAGTCACGCTACAGCATTTTGATGCTTATGCATCATGGGTGTTGTTCCAAAATTTGAGTTGTAAGTCAGTAGTATACCCCATTTGGGGCTGAGCAGCAGAGGAGTTGAGTATTACCTAAGAATTAGTGTCAAATTTAGAAAGTGATTTCGTTCTGGGAGAGCACACTTAGCATCATCATTTTTATACAGCCGAGCATCTGCTGCTTAAGCTGCCTGATATGTCTTGTGAGGTTGAAAAGGGCACTGACCTTGCCGTGAGATTGCTTACTAGCCAGGATTGCCAGGGAGCTGTGGTATGTCTCAGGGTGCGTGCGGGTGGGAAAGCTGCTGAGCAGAAGCTCCAAGGTCCGGCCCATCACAGCGCCGTTAGGTAAATGTGCTGATCAGTACAGTCTGTCCGTCAGCTCCCAGCCCTGCGCTCCCCTGCTCCGGAGCGCGGCACTGACCCAGCTTCATCCTCCTGCAGGACCAGCCGGCTCTTTTTATGTTATTGCTGCACGTCCACCGCAAAGGGAAACTGTGACAGCTCCACCTGGATGTTTGATTTTATTTATTCATGGCCCGTGGAACAATGAAGTCAGAGGTAGGTGAATGATGCAGTGCAGGAAGTTGCTGCAGCAGTAGCTTCGCTACGGAGATGATGATTTAATGTATCGGGCTAGCGGTGGAGGAAAATATTAATAAATTCCGTTTATGCATGTATTGGGCAGGGACTGAGGCAAAACAAGGCTTTCTGGGCGCAGCAGATGATATTTTCTAATTATATAGCTTTCTGTTACGCCTGAAGTAGTCATGTACGAAGGTTTTGCTTTCATGAAAATGAAAGAAACCCAGCCTTTTCAAGGCAAAGCTCTCCATTTAACTTGCTGGAATTAAGGGAATGTCGTGTGTCGTTCTTATAAATGCATATCAAGTTCTCAGCAGAAAAATAAGCTTGTTAATGGTCGTAGCTGATGTACAGTGTTATGTAGATTGCTAGCATTGATTCCAGGCTGTAGGTTCGGGTTTCTTATTTGCATTTAGTCAATCGAGTCTGTGTCCACCCCGAATCCCTTCTGGTGAATTTCTGTGGCTCAATATATTTCTTCTTTGTGTCTCTGCTTTTAAATAAATCATCAGAAATATAAACAATCCTACAGCAGAGGGAGCGGAATGTTTCAGGAAGCGGAATCCTTCTGTTCAGTCGCATGCAATCTATGCCGTTGTTAGAGGAGGGGGGTTCGTGCAAGCCATGAGTACGTTTCGGGTTTTGCAAAAAACAGTCTTACGTCTGCCCGGTAGGTAGGAAGGTGGGGGTTCCTAGGAGAGGTAGGTGGGTTCCTAGCAGAGATCCCAAAGCTGAGCTGCGGGGCTGGCCTTGCAGGTGGGTGCTGGTTATGCAATGGCTGGCCACGGCGCCGGAGAGGCGGCTGAGAGTTTGGGGCTTGGTCTGCTTCTATCCTTTCTTTTTTTATCTCTTAGTATGTGTCATACATTTCTTGTGTATTTCTTAATGCTAAATAATTCTTAATAATTTTATTTTTTTTTAACACAAGTTGGTTAATTCCTGTCAGCGTCATTGGGTTTAAGCGGTGTTAGATTAATGGTAGTAGATTAGTATCTTTTTATTTTAATGGGGGATTAATCGTTGCTATGTCTTCCAAGCACCCGCTACTTTAAGCTGCCGTGGGTTCGGTTTGCCTGGCTCCTGTGAAGCTGGTGCGGCGTTGGGACAAGCCAGGCGGGGATCTGAGCTGCCACCGGTGCCTGGGGCAGGACGTTGTGAGGTTCCCACGTAAAACCCAAAGCTCTGCTCTGTGCTGCCCGTCAACACGCCGGCGCTTTGCGTCTTTACACAGTAGTCCGGGTTGGAGATGGTGGGCTTGGGGACCGGCCAATATCTACAGGAAATACCCTTAAGTGCTAAGCATAGTTAAAGTTAAAATTCACAGCCAGATTGCTGTTTTATGGGAATCTTTATGAACAGAATGAAAAATACCTGGACTTATCATTAGTATAAATGTCAGAGATGTTCCTCTGCTATGGAATAGCCAGGGATGGTATGAAAACAGTAAATCTGGACCTAAGTGTTGTGTGCTGTGAAGGTCCACGGGCCAACAGATTGGGGGGGGGGGGGGCGGGCAAATCTGTCTGACAACTAAACACAAAATTCCTTTAAGCAGACTGAGAGGTGTGGGTACCGTTGCGTCACTGGATTAAAGGGTGTTTGGGGGTGAGTGCCTGTGTCACTTTGAGAAGGTCACAGGCAAGAAATTCAGCTTGGCGTGCTCTGAGTCCAACCTCTGCCATTCCTCCCGGTGCTTCGCTGTGTGTGGTGTGGAGCTGGGGGGAGCGCGGGGCATTGCCCCCTCACCGGGCCGGGCCGTGCTCCGGGAGGCGGCGGCCCATGGATGCGCTGGGCTCCTGGATAACGTGCCATCCGTCTCGGAGCAAGTCAGCCTGCGACATCGTGGGTCTGGCCACCAAATGAGTGACTCTGTTGCCTGCTTTAAGTGCTTGAGGAAAAGTACTACTAAATATTACATAAAATGATTTTTTCTTTCACTGAATTACCCTTTGATTTTAAACGTGGTACCATTTAAAAGCAATGCTCTAGGTTTTTTCCTAACTCTTTTTTCTGAAATAACTTACAGCTTTTTTTTTTTTCTCAATTAAATGAGAATAAAAGATACTGTTTTGCAGTTTCAGGAAGAATATAGCTCTTGAATTTATAAATGCATCACTTCATTAGATTTGAAGCATTTGTGCTTGCAGCTATATCCATGATTATATGTTTGAAGGTCTGGAGGCTTTCACAGGCATGTTTTTGGTTTTACTGTAACAGGGATGGCAAGGGTTGTGCACGTTGGATGTACAAGTTGTGTATTCAGTACACAAATTGAGGGGGGGACCTTGGGGGACTTAAGTCCTTCTTGATGAAATCGTTATTTTTATAGAGGATAGAGAGACAAGGCATGTCTCATTACTAGTCAAGTCATGCTCTTTATGCCAAAGCAACTCTAGTAAAAAGTGAATGGCCCCCATGCTGAACAGCAGTAAAGCAATAAAACCCTTAATTTACATATACACAGTTGCCAGTTTGAAACAGTGTTCATGAAGGGCAAACAGTGCATCAGCAACTGCACGGAGTTGGAGCATTTTTTCATTACTCTATCAACAAATTTAGATATTTTTTTTTCAAGTGTAAATAATATTAGTTTTGCTTTAATGTGCAGGCAGGGCCTTGCTAGTTTGCTGCAGTCCTGGGTGGTGTATGAGGCTGCTCAGCATTGCTTGTGTTCTGCACTCTCAAGCTGCTGGGGAACAAAGGAGGCTCATGCTGGGGGCAATGCTGTGAGCGAGGCTGTTGCAATGAAGCAATGCAAAGGGTATTTTCTAGCGTATACCAGTGGTTCGCTGGGGGGTATTGTATGGACAGCCATAATTTTTTTTTTTTTTTTAAGACTCTTACCTGTAAATGGCAATGCTATCATTGTAAGAATTGCATCCTAAGCGAGGACAAGCAGGAGTTTCAGTGTATGTGGAGGGAGCTGGGAGTTTAAATAGCTGAACTGGGTAACTGCAACGTTGATCTCTCAATGCTCTGACACTACTGCTTTCCTGGTACTTGGTCTTCAGAGTACGGAAAAACTTCCAAAGGAAATCCATGTTTTCCAGGAGAGAATTTTTATTAAGGAAAAAAAAACCCCAACCAAACAATTGCAGGCAAGTTGGATCTGGTTTTGAGACTTCTCCCAGGCAGAAGCTGCTGCATTTGTCTGAGGGGACTCCTTCAGAAGCAGAAACTTTAGCTTTGTCAAAGTGTAGAAGGTTGTCAGGCCGCTGTGCTGTGCCTATTGGAAAATTAAATTACCTCCTGAAGCATGAGAAGGGAGATGAAAGGGGAAAAAAAAGCCAAATCCACTTTTTAAAAACAATACTTGCTTTTCAGCAAGGCAAAACTACATGTCTGTGCCTTTTGCAAGAGATGGTGTAGCAAGTTACTTCCTCAAACGTTTGCCAAAGTGAAAAATCCTGCTGAAATTCAGTTTAATCCAGGTTCCTCATTCTTCTGGGGCTGTGGAAAAAAAAGGAAATCACAGGCCTTACACATGTGAAGACTGAGCGACCTGGAGTTTAATGAATGTGTTAGCCACTTTCTTAGAAAGCTTAGTCTTCTAACGCAAACAGTGTGAGTGTGTGCCAAGGGGATGCTGTCCAGGGCGTTCTCAAAGCTGGTGCGTGGCAGCGTCAGCGCTAGTCTGGGTGCTGAGAGTTGTTACTCAGTGCTGTGTTGCTCAGAGGTACATGAGCAGGCTGTGGTTTGGAGAAGGGGGAGGAGAGCCGAGTCTGCTGCCATTTGCTAGATTTTTTTGTGTTGTGATTGCTGGTAGAGGCTCTTCTCAAGTTGAGATAGAACTTTATTATTCATATTTAAGGTCAGGCATGAGGTACCTGACGGAAGCTGAATTTCATGGACTGTGGGTAAGGTCCTTAATAAAGCTAGGTGTGTGAGGGTTGGTGCTTTTTGTTTTGTTCCACAAAACTATGCACAAAAATGCATGAAATCGAAAATATGTGACTTTTCATCTTCAAATCATTTTTATAAACATTTACCGATTTATATGCACAGCACAGGCATCCACAGTACAAATGCAAATCTCTTCACTTTTCCAGATGGAAAGACTGCAGGGAGAGGAGGGGAGAGAACAGTTTGTTCAGCTGCAGAGGAAAGTTGATACTAGAGGCAGAGTTAGATTCTAGAAATCTTCATTGCTGGTGCTGTGCTGTCACAGCTGCCTAAGAGCATTAGACAGTATCTATTTCATATGCTTGAACAATGAGACAGAGAAATAAACTTCTCAAAAGTGTGATTTGTGCGTGTACATGCTGGGTATGTGATATCTGCAGAATGCAGTGTTTGGCAAACACTTTCAGGTCTTTGAAGTGAAACCAGATCTTTGAGTTACGCTCAGTGTCTTGCAGGCAGTGCTGAATTGACAGTATTCTTTACAATGGGTATAATCACGTTACGCATTACAGCATAACTTAATGCAGCCCACTTTTTACTTATGCATGTTATTAAAATACAGGGGGGGAATGGCTGGACTGCCTTGAACTTTCAGTAACGAGCACAGCAATCAAAATAGCGGAAACAACTAATATTTGCAGACAAACCAAGAAAAGGAAACTCATGCAAATGTATTTCCCAGTCTTCACAATTCTCCGAGGACAGCGCTGAAGTCCACCTTGCAGACAGGGGAAGCATCAGCTGAACGACAGCTGAGCAGCACAGTTATCGTGCAGTTGTGTCGGAAGGCAACGGGGAGAAACCCCAACTTTTGGGAAGCAAGGGGCTCATCACCATGACCTGCTCAGGCTTGAGGCAGCTAATTTAATACCAATACTGTGCGCTCCAGCGGTATTAAGATTTCAGCCAAGAGCAGAATCCATTGAGACAGCCTTCGGGGCAGCAGTGGGCAGCTGAGAACACAGGGATCAAGGGGTGTAGCTTGAGAAAATGGCCTGTTGTGCTGCCGCGCGTTTATGATGTTACCCGGAGTGTGCAGTACGGGGTGCTGGTTCAGCTGTGTGCCCCTTCCACAGGGCTGCATCCAGAGAATATTCTTGGATTCGGTTCCAAGAGGGTGGTGGTGGTGGTGAAATATATTGCGGTTTAGATACTCCTCTCTTTTCCCTTGTTTGATAACTGCTGCCAAAGTGGGCTGACCTCAGATGTGTTTCTTTCCAGTGAAAGGCCATAGGAAAATATTTCCTGGTAATAAGACCTGACTGGTTGGATGCCATCTGTAGGATATGTCAGTATAACCGGCATGTTTTCTGTCTCTTGATTAACATGATGAATAGACTAATGGAAAATTAAAACACCATTGCATTATCAGTAACAGAGCTGATGAGATGGGAAATGGGGAGAGCAACACCCTGTTTTAAGTGCCTGAGCATAAGGCACTTGTATCCCATAGAACAACTGATCTGTGCCACTGTGCTCTTCAGTCGGTGGCCCACGCGAATTTCAAAAGCGTTGCTCGTCTATGGGAGTGACGGTGACATTAGCCTGCCAATGGAAGTATGGAAGGCTGGGTGGAAAGGAAATAAGCCAAAGAAAATAATTGCATGGTTAAATTTTGCTCAGCTATCCTTTCCTTTCCTCCTTCCTTCCCTTCCCCTTTGTGTGTTCCTTTGACTGTTGTCACGGGACTCCTCGGTGGTGCCATTTGTTTTGTCACTTCATCCCACGCCGGCACTCGCCTGGAACTTTGTAGCTTACCGGTACCGCTGGCTCAGCTGCTCTGCACTGCACCACGCTTCAGAAATCCTTCTCCTCTGTGCCCAGCAGAACACGCAGGTGCAGCGGGGTGGGCACGATCCCCCCGCCTGCACAGCATCGCGGCCCGATCCTGGATCCTGGATCCGGGATCCTGGATCCTGGCTGGCACGCTGGGCAGAGGGACCCAGAAACACTACCTGGTTGGGGGATGGCTTCCCTCCCAAGCGAGGAGGAGGCAGGGTTTGTGCAGGAGGAGAGGGGCCCTACATCCCGGCTCTCCGGCGGGATCCGCTGCGGCACCAGGGTGGCTCCTCGCCCTGCTGACCACCCCGCGTTCCGCTGTCGGCCCAGCAGCCTTCATTAGCACAAAACTGACATTCCAGCCGTTTCTGAAGACAGCAGGACGGACAAGGAACAGAGATGCAGAGGACTTTGCTCCCCCAGTGCTTGCTGGTGCGTTCAGGGCTGGAGCCGACGCGCTCCCGCAGCCTCCGTGGTGGCGGGGGGCCGAGCCTGGTGGCTGTGCTCGGGTGCTGGCTGGGAGTGGGCCCCGACCGGGTGCCTGCACCCTGCTGCCTCAGGCCTGCACGGGAGCTAGAGCTGGGATTTTGTTCCTGTCCTCATTTCTGCAGGGGACCGAGCAGAAGCCCAGCACTAGCTTTCCGGTTCGGCCTCCTCGCCCGCTCCGTTTTGGAAAGATAAGGAAACTGTGGGGGAGATCTATGTGCAACTCCTGCTTCGGTCCAGAGCTCAGACTTCAGTGGAAGTGAATGAAGTAGCTGTCAGCTGTAAGGGAATACGAAGTATTAGTATGCAAAAGGAGCAAATCCCAAGCAATTCACATTGCTACTGAGGATTCCACATCCTAGTACAAGCTCTTTGCTACAGCAGTGTCAGATCTAGGAAGTCTGAAATAAAGCAAGATGCCTGGTGTGCATGTTTGCATATCAATACCAGAAGTGTTTTCGAGCTTCTATCTGACGAAAAACATAACTGGTGCTTGAGGTCAGGAGCAATATCAGAGTTTGAAACATTTGTGCATGCAGTTAGTCCTTGTGTTTGCTTTGCAGGCATTCTTCTCTTGCAAACTCCAGGCATTTGTCTGAATGCTAGGTCTTCTGTGCAGTCTTCTGGGTACTCTGGCGTCATCCTTATGCATATTCTTCTGCTCAGAATATCTGATCTGAGTATCTTTGCCCACCATAAAAAAATTCGGCACCTAGCAAAACATCCCGGCTGCTTCTGCTTAGAAAACCTGTCTCCTGGAAGCCAGACAGGACTTCTTGAAGAAATCCAGTTTGTGAACCAAGCCAGCAAATGAGTGGAATTTTTTGTTTATGTAGCCTTTGATTTTAATTGGATTACAAACAACCAAGTGCATCTCTTTATCCAGTCTCCCTAGCGCACTTGTGTCCATGTTCTCAAGACCTGTCATGATTAACTGTTTCAGAAGCTTGGGCAAAGAGCCTGTCCCACCGCTCCTGTGAGTATAAACTGGGGGGTGCAGTGGAAATATAACAGTGGAGATATGTGGGAAGTAGACTTTTATTTGGTTGGTTGTTTCTGTTTGAGAACTATTTGTCTATAAAAGAGAAAGCAGCATGCATAACCAAAATTAACACAATATATACATTTCTGAAGGATAACCTTTAGTGAATATCGCAAGATCCATCAGGTCTCAAGTTTGGTATTAGAGTAGGACAAACTATGATGAAAAGAGTTTTGTTCATGGAATGAAATCTGGAGAACTGTGTACTTTGGTTTGTCATTATGGTGCTGCTCTGTCTCCCTTATCTGTTGCTCAGACTTCAATAGATAAAACTGTAAATAATGTTTTTGCTGCCGGGATTGACTGACCCGTGGAAGATCGGCGCTCTGATCGAGAGAGGGCTAAATCACCCTTTCAGCAGGCTGATGTGTCCAAGGTGCAGTCGCTCGGTGCTGCACATGCCGTGGTAAGAACATGGTCACAGGGAAAGAAAACCAAACGCTGGTGAAAAGGAGCAGTGTCTGCTGGTAACCAGATCTGAGCTGACCAAATTGCATCATGGACGGAGGCTGTGCTCTTTTGTTTGCTTGTCATCACGATAGAATTGTGCCGTTGAATAGATTTTATTTTCAGGTGGTTTTGTGTAGGGAAGAAAAAAAGTGTGGGCATTTAAACAATCTAGGGAAAGTGAGCCACCCTCTGAGGGTATGTTTACCCAATCTTTTCAAATGTTCGCTTCCTCTGACACTTCTATTTATCTTGGCACATAAATACCAAGTCGAGCTGTTTCCCCTTCGCTGAGCTCGGTGTTTTTAAAGGAAGCTGATGTTCAGTCTTGCTGAAGAATTTCAGGCAGCTGGATAGGAGGACCAGGGGTAAGAACAACGGTGCCATCTTGCAAGAATGTCCTCCCAGATTTTCTGGTTCTCATAGCAAACTAAAAAAATCTCAGCTCAGAAAGGCCATGTGATACCAATGCTGCAAGTCTTATGCAATTCTGGATAATATGATTACAGAAATAGTTTAAAGGTTAGCCTACGTGCTGTAAATATATGATCTTATTATATGAATTTTCTTATCCTAAACCCATCTCGAATGGATGAAACAGCACTAAGCACTTCACAAGGCCTGTCATTGCAGGGGAGGTTTCTTAGCGGCCTTTAAAGCGTTTGAATTACTGTATAATGCTATTCTGTCATCTCTTAGCAGGGCTCACGCTCTAAACACTTTTATACACAATAGAAATTAAAATGGAATTGAGTAAATTCTGTCTCTCAAATTCATGGACTGTCTAGCGATTGTTCAGCTGCTTTGTATTAAATATAGGTTCCTATCTAGTAGAGCTTGTGACTTGGAACAAAAAATTGTAAAATGTAGAATAGTAGGTCAGATGTGGTAGATATTAACTCTTTCTGTACACTTTTTGAAGTATCTGCATCTGACATTATAGGCAGTTTTGGGTTTATTCTTTTTACATGCCTTAGGATATTGAAAAAGTAAGTTGGTTTGGGTTTTTTTTTACTGTAGATACATAGTTTATGGGGTGAAAAAAATATTTGGCATGCAACAAAATTTTTCTGAAAGCTTATGAATATAATAGATAGTGATGATTTGGGGGTCATCTGCACATGTGCCATTTTTTTGATCTGTTTTTGGTTCTCCAGAAGCACATTAGCTTTCCAGGGAACTCTGTGGTCTGCTCTCTGCATCATTGCAGCTGAGTGAAATTCGTTGTAATCGTACCAGCAAAGGCAAGCAAGAACTGTCACGTGCAGTTACCAATTTTTAGGGGGCAGCAATGAGGTTACTGAAGGACATCAGAGAAAAAAAATATTCTAATATGTGGCTCTTATGTAGGACCAGCTTTCTGTGTAGTTGCCCACGTGACATGGAGACCCCAGTGAGATGGTCTGAAGCTTCTGTCTATCAATTCCTGGGCTTGAAAGGTTTCTCCTTCCCAGGGGCGAGCTGTTACTTCATAGCACTTCGTGACTTCTCTGACATGAGACTTTTTGAATAGACTTAGGTGTTCCTGAATCTTCCCTTAAAGATGTTGCCTGTCTTTTTCTGGTGTCAAGCAACCAAAAGATTGCAATGCAAGGGGGAAGCGGAAAGTTGGGAAGAGTGTGAGGCAGTTTGTGGCTAGCTCTGGTTCGAGGGTCACCCCTGCTGCCATCTCGGGGCAGTTGCAGAGCAGTCGCTGAATGTGTCCTTCCATGTCTCAGCGTAAGCGTCACTGGTTTGTGGGTGCACCCAGAGGTAGCTGCAGCACCCATGTGGGTGGGTAAAAGTTTCTGCTGACCTCTCTGCTTAGAAAAATAGCTGAGTGTACCTTAGTTTCTCACAGAGCTTGTATTGAATTTGGGGTGCGGGAGATGAAAAAAGAGGCTGCTGCATGACCTCTATGGCTCAAAGCAGGACAGAGCCAGAAAGCGTACCAAAGCAGAGAAACGTGCATACTTTTAAAGCACATGAAGACACAGCAGGATTATTTTTTTTACAATCTTTGTTAGCCAGCCTGCACCCTCGCTTCATGGTGCTGTACGAACTGCTGCTCAGTACTGTGCAATCTCCAGGCCAGCAGCAGGGGTGCCTGCTGAAACTGGCTGCAGAAGGCGCCGTGTGCCATGGGTGGGAGCGTGGGGGGGCCTGGGACAGCTTTCTGCCTGCTGTGCATGAGAATCTCTGCTTCTGGGGCTCACTGGTGGTACCTTACTGGCAAAAGGGTGCTGTTAGAGAGAGGAGAAACGGGGGGATGTTTGCTCGAGAGCAGCGGGTACCGTTAGCCACAGAAATCTGCAGAGGTCAATTGGTCAATTCAATTAATAAGCTAATCTAATGTCCTAGAGCCATCAGATAGAATTTATCAGGAAATGCTAAAGTTACCATTCCTGCAGGAAGGGGGATTTAGATGTGCCATGTGATATTTTGTACTTTGTACCCCTGAATATATTTTGACAGCAGTCTAAATGTGAACAACAGTAGTGAGGTTCGGAGGTAATGCTGTGGACATCTCCTCTCACACTTATCTAGGCCTCTTAAGTGCATGTATGTGATCTCCCACAGCTAACATTTGGTGTGGTTTAATTCCTTCAGTTCCTAGAGGAAAAAATGCCTGCCTGTTTTCATGTATCCGGAACACTTAATAAGAGGGCTTGCCTTGCCTGGTTGTACCTGTCAAAGCACTGTTTCACCAGCGACCGAGACACTGATTTGTGACACTGTCCTGACAGCACGGCGCAGGAGCTCTTTCTCATTGCTCAAGTAGAAGAAAGAAAGGCTTGTGAGCATGAAATGAAATTAAAATATTTGAGAGCTTTAGTACAAAACTATTCAGCACCTCCTGGGCATTGTGCTACCTTTGGTTTGGTTCTGTGGGTACCCTATCTGGAAGTATTCTAGAGAATCAGAATTAGTGGAAATGAATTTTTTAATTGGTCTGTTCAGTTCTGCAGAAATAACTAGATGGTCTCTGTTCCCTAAATAAGAATAGAAAAATCTGTGACCAAAGCTGGTCACACATCAGTCCTGTTCAAAACGATTGGATCACTGCAAAGAGCTTTCATTCTTTAAATAGTCATCCTATTAGCTGAGGAATGACAGAGCAGCTCCGGAAGGCGTTTCTGTGACATTAAATTATGTCTGTGCAGTATCTTAACTCCCTTCTCTGAATCTGACCTTCACCTGCCACATTCTGACGGTCCCAACTTGAGAAACCCTTGCCTAACCCTGAGTGAGATCAGGTCTGGCTGCCGAGATGCTTCATGTCGTGACTTGTGGGACCACCGAGCCCCTCTGGCTCAGCGATGGAGAGCAGGTGTCCTCTGCCCGGAGAGCCGGCACGGAGGGTGCTGGCTGCGCTGGGAAGCGTCACAGCTCTCGGGGAAGGGTACGGGTTTGCTGGCTGCACCAGGGAATTGTGTGAAGCCCTTATGGGCCAGAACCCCCAAGGGCTGCT
>JAVJGJ010000047.1:4102578-4114713 GCA_035590215.1 Microhierax caerulescens | reverse complement strand
CCAGAACCCCCAAGGGCTGCTCTCTGTTGGTTAGGCGCTTTAATTGTACAAACGCCTCAGTCTGTGGAATGGCAAGACTGCGGTGATGCTCTTGCAAGGCGCAGCAGCTGTCGTGCCAAACGCCACCAGCATGGTCAGCGGGGGCTGGCGGAGCTCTGCAGGGGACGTGGGGCTGCTGACGGGCCGCAGCGGCTGCGTACGCTGTCCTGCACGAGGGCAGATATCCCACTGCACCGGCAGAGCTGACTCCTACACGAAGCAATTAGTTCTAACGCGGAGTTTACCTCCCGCCCCCAAATGGCGTCAGTTGCATTGTCAGCACGGAGGAGCCACCAGGCAGTTTCTCTTAAGTGTGACATAAATTTTAGCTCCTGATGTACGCTTTGCTATAGGTGCTTGCCAAGACTCTTTCTGTAACAGTCAAGAAAGGATTTCTTTGAGTAAAAATATCCATGTTTGGCTGCCAGAGCGCTGCACGTTTCTGGACCTTTAAATTAAGAGGAAGGAACTTCTGGTTAGTTTTAACATATACGTGTATCTCCGTACGGGGTTCTTCTGAGGCAAGATTTTACAAGAGCAGGTTTGATCCTTCTCAACAAGGCTCCAGAAACCATCCCCGAACACTGTAACATCCTTAGAGGGCCTGAAATGCTTTTTTTCTAATAACTGAATGTATTTTTCTGTTCATTTTTTATCAGAAAAAGGAGAAATATTTAACTGGAGTATGAAGGAGATCTATTTTCAGTATTCGTGAAATACTCCAAATAACTGCTTATTTTTGTTTGCCAAAACAGGGTGGAGTACTGAGTTTTGTGGTTGAGATCACCACCACCAAGAGAGATGACCTGTTGACTCTATGTTCAGTGGTGATGTAATCTTAATGGTCATCATTTTTTAATTCTATAAATTTAGAACAGAATTCTCAGAGTACTTCTTTTCTTGCAGTCTCAGCACACGGATTCCTTATTAGCTTGTGCAAAACGTCTGCAATTAAAATTCCCTGATGAGTATGAACAGTTTTGTCCTGGCCCGGTTGCATCTCTAAGCTTCTGAACCTCTCCCAGCCATTCCGATGATGAATACAAATTATTCCATGCTTTTATATTTCAGCACATTAAAGGGCAAAAATGGGAGGGGGAGTTTAAATTGGGATATAATTGGTTCTTCTGTGGGTCTGCAATAATTAAGCGCGCGTATATGGGTGGGGAGTCAGGACAACCGTTCTTACTGAAAGCTGAACTGTTGCTTTACTTCAGGGGTAATTTCTACTAAAACTTGTGGCAGAGCCCTTTTCCTTGCTAGCACTCTGAAATCCACCGCTCTGGCTCGCTGCAGCCGTGGCCAGCTGCTGACCCTGAACTGCCACTCGCACCAGGGCTGAAATGCCACCTAGACACGTTCTCCTAGAGCAAGCTGGCGTTTCGTGACAACCGAACGTGAAGTTGCCTGATGTGATTACTGTGAGGAGTAATAGCAAGTTTGGAGCGTCGAAGGAGATGCTGTGTTCTGAAAGCTTACATATTTGGTTGTCTCCTGGCCGCAGCCCCTCGCTCTCAGCCAGCCCAAGACATGCCTTTGCCGCACTTGTCACTGGGAGAGGATCGAGCAGAAGGTGTCCAGCTGAACAGGACTGATCCTGGGGACCGCGCAGGATGAGCTGTCCGTAGGGCTGTTGCATAGCCAGTCTGGGAAGACCACCTGGCTCAGAGGAGCCTTTTCAGAATACCTTTGGAAAGCTGCGCCCACAGCCCGGCGTCGCAGGCAGCCTCTTTAGTCGGTTAAATAAAGCGATTCATAAGCCCTCACGTGTTGCGCCTGGAGCGTGCTGCGGTGGGCTCGGGGTGTGCTTGGGTTTGCTTTGGACACCCAGGCACCGGAGCTCTGCATTTTCCAATTCATATAAAAATCTGATTGATGGGGTCATGACTTGAAGCCAGAAGGGGCTCCAGTTTTCGTTCCCGATTACTAAAATCGCTGCAGGCTCTGTTGGGTGGAGATAAACTTGTGCAGCTGCTTTCCCCATGGAGGAGCCTGGATTCTTGCAGCTTTGCAAACACGGAGCAGCTGTCCCACGTCGCCGAGGCACGGCCACGCCGTTGGGAGGGCAGCACCGCATCCGTGTGCGGATGGAACGGCCACTGTCTGCCCCAGGCTGGTACCTTGGCCGTAGCAGGTGGCTGGATTCTCCTCATCCCCCTTGCTTGGCACAGAAAACACAGCTGCTACAGAGAGGAGAGAAGGTGCAGGAAAGGCTTTTGAAGTGGAGATGTAACCATTCTTCCCCTGGACCATGAGTTGGCTCCCACAGAGTTTGCATCAAGAAGGAGGGATGGAGGGTCAGGGCAAGGGTAGAAGAGATTTTGGGTTTACTCAGATTGGCATTTTTCTGAATGGGTTGACGTGCGGCGATGCCTGTATCCAGAACCGTCTGGTCCTTACTACGCTGAACTGTAAAAACCTGAGTACCTCGTAGACAGAACATCACAAAGAAAACCCAGAGGTACTGGCTGGGGACTGGGCAGTTTTTATTGTTCCTTGCAGAAAGCCAGTGAGGCAGGAACTTGCCCAGTTTTTATTCCAGTCTATATATCCACACTGTGTAAATAAATTTGAAGTGAGGGCTTTTACGTGCACTTTTACAGCTTGTTTTGGAGGTAATAGAAGCAGATAACCAATATAAAGCTGCTATGGAAAGTGTCACGTTCTTGTTACCATGGGAGGCTTGACCTAAAGATAAACATGACCTGGAGAAATGACAGCCCTATAGCCTGTGGAAGGAGAACAGTTGGTACAGGTGAAGAGCTGGTGGGACCTGGAAGATACTTGTGTGTGTGTGTGTGTATATATACACATACGCACGCGGGGTAAAATAGAATGTGTTAGCATAAGTACATTTCTAAAAATAACCAGCCTGCTGCATGCAGTGTGTGGCCTGAAATGGGAAGATATACAACACAAATTGTGGAGCTTGGTTATCTTGTAAATTATTTCTATTATCATTCATAGGACATCACTGTTTACAGTGTGCACAGCAGCATTTTGGGCACCTGCTTAAGTGCAAATTCAGAACTAAATGTTTTTTCCTTTGGAATTCATTAAGGACCTTTCAGCTGTTGTGGGGATGCTATTTCATCTGCTGCTCTCAAGTCAATCGTAGCATAGTTTAAAAATACCGTCGTGTCCCACCCTGCACTCACCCTTGGGCTTTGAGAGCAAGTACGTTCTGCAGAGCTAAAACAGCCCCCCCCAAAAGCTCCTATTATGCATGTCTGCAAAATGATGTGTATGCACATAAAGTCAAGGGACTAAAATGCTGTTTTTAAAAGGAATTTAATCAATGAAGGCTTATTTACTCTTTAAAGATTTACGCCTAACGCCATGGGCAGTTTGGGGCCAGCAGGACTCAGTGTGGCTCCAGCAGTTTCTAGACCCCAGAGTAAACACTGCGACACCGCGTTGGGATGAAACGACCAGAGAAAACAGCCAGCTGGATTCCGGGGCATGAATAATGCATCATCCCATAAATACGGTCTTAATAGTCTACAATGAGTGTATTTGTTAAAACACCATTGCCCCCCTATTCCAGTTCCTCTGTTTATGAAATAAGGAGTCTCAAGCTGCCTCTTGGAGTTAAAGGAGGGACCGCCAGACCTCTCCGACGTTGTTTGGTAATTACGATGGCACACCAATGTTTAATGAGAAACAGAAGACATGAGGCTTTCACTCCCTGTAACTCTTGGCCTGCAGCAAAGAAAAATACTAAAAAGGAACACTTCTGCTGAGCTGCCGTGGTTGAATGTAATGCTTGAGATTCTCGTTAGCCTCCGATCCCAGTTTGAGCAAGCAATTAAAGCTTGGGGAAGCTAACGTGGAGCTGGTTGGGGGGAGATTTTTATGTTCTTTTTCCACTGTGAAAGGCAATTAACTATAAATTGTACTTAAAGAGTTTAATAGCACAATATGCAGTTCATCTTCCATTTGCCTGCGTGTTTATACCTGGGAATTAGGTTGTTATGTTGTTGTTTATTTACTGGTTTGGAAAATACCTGAAGAGAATTTGTTGATGAGGGTGGTATGACAGTATGATTATCTGTCAAATCAGCAGGTATTTACTGCTGATGGTGCAGGAGTCAGCCGAGGCAGAATGGCAGTTTGATTATATGGAAGAGTTTCCTTTAATCCTGTTTCATATTAAATGCTTTGCTTTTGATGATGCTTGCTTTGTGGCACAGCCTGTATCGACTCTTTCTTGTATGCTGTGTTCTTCTTTCCCTGCTGTTGTTTCTTAGTTTCTGTGCTAAGTGACAGATTCAAAGGGGAAAAACCCCACCACCACACCTCATTCTAGAGTTGAAAAAATAAATAGTCTTTTTTTATAAATAACAAATAGTGAAAAAAAAATACTAAAAAAGTGATTACAAAGTACTTCGGTTATCCCTGCAATGCTGGAAGTATTCTTTTTTAAGGAGTTACATTTTTAGTACTTTATTTTAGGAATTTATTATTATGCCTTTACATTTAGCCACTTAAAACATTGACTTTGGGTGATCGTAAGGTGACAATCTGCTTCATCTATACCTGTTCATCACCAAAGGGATGTTTCTCCCCATCCATCGTTCCTTCATGGATGCTGCTCTGCAGCCACCTGTGGCAGAATAGTGCAGAATGACGTTTTGTATGACGTACGGGCAGGGAGATGCTGTCCATAACTGACAGATCCTTTATTCCTGTTAATATCTTTGGCTGATAATGTTCTGTTTTGTCGATGGGGAAAGTTCAAGTATTGCAACTATTCACTTAAAAAAAAAGTAATCTTGACTTAGACACCGTGGTCGAGATTTTCAAAAGCAAAGCCCTGTACTGTCAGCATTAGCACATGTTTTCAGGAGTACAAAGAGAAGGTGGGCTTTTGGCACCCTTGGGTGTCCCCTGAGAGGCCGGCACTGCCCATGTGCCTTTGTAGTCGTGTCCCAACTCCTCAGCCCTGGAACTGGATTTCAGTCTTTTTCTAGAAGCTCTGAACCCTGACTGGGTTTCTAAGGTGACTGCTCTACTTAAAAAAGAAAGGGGGGGGGGGACGACGACAATAAATAAAGAAGGTAGAAGCCTAATTGGTTGCTTAAAATTCTGAAGATGCTGGTCCAATGCTCATGTACAAAACGACAAGTACAGTGACCCTTCATCCAGCGTGGTTATTGAAGGAGGACCTCGGTAAACTTCTCCACTGTCACTTCATGAAAGGTGTTTAAAAAAACCCAGCACTTTGTATTAGCATTAATATTGATGAACTCTGCCAAGGAAAGGTATATTGAATTAATAAAACTGATATTATCATTTGGGCTTCCACTTTCATGATTTTTACCAATACCAAAGAGGCTTTTTGGACCTAAAAGGCATGTATCGAACTGAAACAGGGAAGGATAGCAGAAAATGCTTAGAACCACCTCAGGTCCATACTGGCTCGTTCAGTTATGTTAACGCTTTGTACATAAGTATTCTTTTAATATAGGTTATGACTTGCATGAATGTGAAAGTGTTCTTCCTATTCCCTCAGAATTTAACATTTATAGCTGCATGTGGTATCTGTTGCATTTGTAAATTTTACCCTGTTAATATTTATGAGTTCTATTCTACAAAATGTACTTGCATTTAAGACGTTAATGTAGATTTTCTATAGGGTACCTAAAAATAACAAATGTAAAATGTGAGTTAGGACATGCAGTAAAAAATAAAAAAATTACTTTTTACTACCCATAGAAGAAACACCAGAATTAAAATGTGATGTGTTTACTAACCTTCTTAAATTCACTCTTTTCTTTCTGTGGCTTAGAAAATACAAACAAAATAACGCGATGGTTCTACATCTCATCAGTTGGGATACTCAGGTGGTGTTTGGTAACAGCCATTGCCATTTCAATGGAACAAAAAAGTTTTATGCAAGTGTTGGACGTTGCTGAATACATTTACTGTATTTTTGTCTCGTACCCCGATGTTTCTGCCTTCATTTTTTATGCTTTTGCTTCAGTAAGATGCCCACCTGTTTCGTTATTCATCTATAAATCAAGAGCAACTCCGAAACAAACCGTATTGGCAAAACACAGATAAATAATACTGCTAATCATAATAATCTTGGTATTTTGTGCCCTGAAACATCCCTGCCTGGTTTATCCATATGTGCAGTTGTATACACAGAATACCGTCTTCATCTTAGGATAAGGTGAAGTACCTAAAGATGGTTAAACCTTTTGCTCAGGGAAGGCTTTATGCAAAGGTGCTGTGCCATCCCCCCGCTCCAGCAGGATGATTTCCATGCAGATGGGTCCGTGAAAGAGAAGGGACCTGGATCAGGGTGCTGACGGTGACTGTACGCTGCTGGCAGCTCTAGCAAGATGTACCTGAGCGATCTGAGGAAAAACATTTCCCAGAGTAAATACCGACAGACTTTTCTGCACGGGTACAACTTCAGCAAAACGCATTGCATGTCACCTGCTCGGAGGTTCTCTGCTGTGGGAGAACGCCAGCTTAATCGGAGATTAGCGGGAGAAACGGTTCAAAGGCAGATGGAGTGCCTGAAAGCTGGCATCAGGAGCGGAGCCGACTCGTTGTGCAGACTGACCTACATGCTCTTCAGCAGTGTCGGGTAAAATAATACCTGGTCTGCTTGGCTGCAGAATTTTAATGGAAAATGAACAGGAAGAAGCCGAGATAGACACATTTCTCAAGGCTAATTTGTTTCTGCTTTCATCAAACAAAGGTAGTTAACATTTATCTCTTAGGGTGTTCTTACAGGAGCTGGGTATAACTGCTGAGCTATTTCAGTAAAGGCTTTGCTCCAGTTTTTTTCAGCACCTGTCTGAAGCCTTTAAGGTGATTCAGCTCACTGTCAGCTGTGTGGTGTTATCCTGCTTGAGGAGTTACGACATCACGTTGCTTGATTCAACCTGCAAGGCTGCTTGGATCATTTGTACACCAACCTTCTCATACTACAAAACACAAATGTACATTCGTATTGAGCCTTTTATCAGAAATCATAAGCTTTATCTATTTTAATATAAGTATTTGGAAAATCCATGTTATTTGTACCATTTAAGTACAGTCAGAAGACTAAGAGAAGAGGTGGCTTCCCCCAGCAAACTCTCACTCTTATTTTTCAGATTGCTGCTTACAGAGGTTTCATTTTACAGCTTTTTAGGAAAAGTCGCCAAGAGCTGTATGTGGATTTCAGGGTTTATACCTGACCTAAGTGACACTTTAGCTGCAAAGACAGTGATCAAAGACAGCTGCTGCTCAGTAGCCATGTGGCTCTTGGTGGCCGGCTGAGCCGGGCTCTACCGCTGCCTGAGCAGGTGGCTCAGCCCTGCCCTGGGTTCTGTGCTGGGGCCTGGGCTGGGTGGGCTGGCTCCCGTGGGGCTGGTGCTTGTGGGGCTGGCACACATGGGGCTGGTGCTTGTGGGGCTGGCTCCTGTGGGGCTAGTACTTCTGGTTCTGGCTCCTGTGATGCTGGCTCCCATGGGGCTGGTGCTTGTGGGGCTGGCTTTCATGGAGCTGGCTTCCGTGGGGCTGGTCCCTGTGGGGCTGCTCAGGAGCTTGCGTCCAGCTGAGTGGCAGCGCCGATGTGCTGGCTGGGTGAGCCCATGGCTAACGCTGGCGTTATCTCAAAGCTGCCTGCGATAGCGAGATCGGCCCACAGCCGCCCGGTTCCCGACCAGACCCAGCAGTGCACGCGGGTTTGTTGCAGTGTCGTACTGGCAGTGCTACAGGGGGCTGGGTGCCTGGGTTCTGGTGAGAGCACAGAGGTCCAAAAAGAGAGAATGGTGCAGAGAAAGCTGTCAGAGCATGGCTGCCTGCACCACCTAACTATGCGTATGTGAAATAAAAATCACATCTTAAATTCTCTTACCAGAGCAGCAAGGAACACTCAGTTTTGGCGTTATGCTCATTATTTTCTGGCCTCTCGATTAGAGTATGTCTGACCGTGCTTTATAGGAATGAGCCAGGATGAGGTGCTTTTTTGTGCTTTTGCCTTTCACCCGGAGGGGAACGTTCTAATGGCTTTGGTAAATTGATTAAATTATGTTTTGAATGATACAGACTTCGAACATTCAGTGTATTTCCGGATGCTCCCTGTAGCAGAAGCTAACTCGCTTCAGGCATTTGTCCCCCATCTGGGATTTTGCCAAACTCTCCTCTGCTAGTGGGGCTGTTCCGAGCATGAGCTGTGGTTCCCAGACATCCAGAAAGCTGTTTCAGCAAGCATTTGTGGGTGAATTCCGCAGCTTTGGCTTTCGCGTGAAGCCAGGTCTCTACATCTGTCACAGTTGCAGGGGGAGTCGCCACCCGTCAGAGATGCTGCTCCGCCGGCCGCGGCTGTACACGTGAGTCAGCATGTTCTGAAAAGCATAAACGCAGAAACATATTCTGCAAAATAAAACTATGGGTGAATTTTTTGTTTTTGAAAGCTTATTGCCTCCCTCTGTGTGTTGCTACCACAGACTTGCAGATGCACCTATGTAATGCTTTACGTAAAATGCGTGTGTGCATGGGCATGTGGAGGCACAGAATACAGGGCTGAGTATTCTAAGGACAAATGTGTTCTGGAGAGAGAAAATCGGACACACAGCTGGAATCAGTCTGAGTAAAGAACACATCCCTGAGTTCTTTATACAGTGATTTGCTTGTTATAATAAAATCTGTAAGAGACTAGAAGTTTTTTGGTTTTTTTTTTTAAACTTTACAGAAGTGTCTGGACTTCTTTATTAACAGGTTTAAAATAATTAATCCTTCATTTTTAGAAATGAATTAATTGAAGAATGTATGTGCCATTATAATTCCCTGCAGGACCACTGTAGCATTATGCAAAGCCATGCACAGCATATGCACAGTTTTCACCAGATGTCTGCTCCAGAGTGTATCTTTGACTTGAAAGGAGATCGTGGTTTGTGACAGCCTGTGCTGGACTTGTGCTTGGATGGCGGGCGGAAAGGACAAGGGAAGGAGCTTGGGTGGCATATTGCACTGCAGAGGAAACCAACGTTTGGAAATGTGGGAGAAACAATGGGTGATGTTTTCCTTACAGGTATTTGTGTTGTGTGGCCTGTCCGTAGGGCTGGAAGTTGTAGCATCGTTGCCTTTTGAAAGAGAAATCTGATTTCTGAGCGTCCAGACAGGAGCAGCAGTCGCAGTGCATTCCAGCTCCTGCATGGCACATGGTTGCAGCGAGTGCTCGTGAGGCTAGAATTCAGCACGTTTAGTTTTAAACATTTGAGGGGGTTTTGCTTTAGATGTATTTGTATTGTAGGGAGCGTAAATCTGCGTCTGGTCTTTGTTAGAGCTCTTCTGGTTTAGGCAGGCTGAGCTGACTGTAGGCCAGCCCGAAGGGGTCACAGCAGCATCGACCGTTCTGGCACAGCGCAGAACGCTTTGTCTTTCTTCAGTGCTAATGCTGCTTCTTCCTTTGAACTATTCTAAGCTGCAACTCCTTTTCAGCAATCCTAATGCTGCAAAGTACGAGATGGTGGCAGTATACCTCACCCTTTGAAGGCTTTCTTCGGACTTAAACAAACAAACAAAAAAACCCAGCCTCTGAACTCTGTATCACTGAAAGATAACGGCAGGAGCTTTGAAAACTGGGTGCCTAAAACCTGTTTGTTTCATCTCAGTTTTCATATCGATGTGGTTGGGGAGTCTTGTCTGTCTGCGGTTTCATCCCACAGCACAACACGGTGCCAGGCAGGTGCTTGTGCAGGAGTGAGCAGTTGTCATCTTCTCTCTTTGCTTCATCTGCCTCGGGAAAGGCTTCATAGGTGCCACTGGGGCTTACACAGCTCCATTCTAGGGGAAAAAATAAGTGGTTCAGATTGTCCATCGTACTCAGATGATCTTTCCACATCCTTCAAAACATACCTGTTTCCTGTGAACTGCAGAAAGAATCCACCTGAAATAACTCCAGCTTGGATTGTTCCACTGTTCATTCCTTCTGGCTCATGGGAGAGGTTTCAGGATAGTACAAAAAGGGATGCTTTTGAGTATTTCACCATTCGTGAAAGCTAATTTGATCAATAAACCACCCAAACCACAGCAAACACCTTCCTGCTGTCAATAGCAAAGGTAACTTTCATCCTTAATAGCTAGAGCATGCTTGTAAGTAGATATTTAATAGAAAATAATGTAAGGAAAAATCAGCAACCAAAGAATATCAGGATGGGCTCTGCTGGCTTTATAGGCAAGGTCAAAGCAAAGTGAAGGTTCTCATTTATATTTAACGCAGGTAAAGTGTTTGTCTACAATATGCAGAAAGAGAACCATGTAAATAAATGTCCATCTGTGCTGCCAGTTTTAAGTTAAAGGTCTGTCACACATCTGAAAATAGTTACTGGTTGAAACTCATTGTGATGGGCAACAAAAGACTGCAGAGTGATATAGGAGAAAAGCTACTGCAGCGGTTGTAAAGTGGGCAACTGATACAGCTTGGACACAAAACTATTTTTGCAATTATTTTGTAAAGTTTTTTGTAATCATCTACCTATGAAAACTAGAGGATTTTGTTGCCAGTGGAAAGTATTGAAAGTTGTTCTGAAAACAGTACAGAGCAGCGAAATTAAAATTCTTAATTTCTTGGATTTTTTTTTTTTTTTTTTTTTTTAGGAAGAAAAATATATTACTTTAAATCACATTGGCAGAATTTCTGGAGTTTAAACTCATTGAGCAATACTTCACATTTCAATTACTTTGCAGTTCATAATTTAAACGAAAGATGGCAATAACATCCAAGCTGGTGATCCAATCAAGTGTGAAAGGTTTCTAAGGCTTCTTTTTGAACTACAGTTACCTCTATTTTTCTTCCATCTCTGGGAAGTCAGAATTCTCTTCCTAGACTTAAGTACCATTTTTTTTTTTTCAGTTGATAACTAGACATGTAAGTGCTTGTCCCATGCTCTTTTCCTCCTTTTCAGTGGGGTTGCAAACAGGAATAACCGTTGCGTTACGCACATGGAGGAGTAACAGGGGGTTACCAGGATGAGCATGGACTTATGCACACACGTACGTTGTAGTACACTCATGTACTCCTTGGCTGGTGTAGCAACGATGCCAGGCTGCCAGCGCAGAAGGTTGGTTGTGTGTTACAGGTGTCAGGACCAAAGCAAAAGTCGGCTCATGGTGAATGTAACGGGGTGTTTTGAGAGTAGAAGGTTTTATAAATGTCTCTTCGGGATTGTAGGCGTGGATTAGAGACCTGGCCCTTGTACGTCACTCTTAGGAGATGTTCTCAAACACCAGTGGAGAACTGGGAGGCGTTCGGCTATTTTGCACGCAGGCCCCAGTGGCTGACACTTTATTTGGTCTCAGGTTCCCACCAAGGCTGAAGTAGATCCTCGTTCAAGAACCAAATAGCCACAACATCTGAAAACAGGTTTGCCAGCAAAGTGTTAGAGTGTGCCACCTCTTTGGTCCGTCCGTTTTGGTCCCCCAGTGTGCTGTGGTCTCCTTTGGACACGCATAGTAGGTTTTGCACCTTAAGCTTAGCTTTAAATTTGATTTCGGATGGGAGTTCCAACCTGCAGTCCATAAAATATTGTTCATGTGAGAAACCTGAGGGCTCCAGATGACTCCCAGTCTATGAAATAGCCTATTTCATCTTCGTTTATGCTTTCACTACCTATCAGGCTCGTTAGGTTGGAAAGCCACGGTCAGGTTTCCGTAGAACAGCACTGACGGGAACAGCACCCCTTGTCCCTTGCCCTGCTACATCTATTGTAGCTGCTACCAGCTGCAGGTAACTGGCCGTGCTCTGCCCTGTTACCACTGCGCAATCCCACTGACAAATGTGATTTAGTTCTCTGGATTCTTGAGAAACAGCCTCCAGCACACCAGGAGAAATTCTGCCCTACAGAGGGAGGAAATCTCTCTAGTCAGTTAACATGAAAGGCTACAAATGGATTAAATTGCTAGTGCTCTTGCAGTCCTGTGTGTGTTGAGCTGAGGAGGAGAAATTGGAGTCCTTTGAGTCCGGGGTATGTTTCCTCCATATTAATGAAGATAAGTAACATTGATATAAACTGATTCACTGAATAATCTTTTGGCGGGTGTCAGAGATCACCCATTTGTAATACGTTCTGCATCTCTTTTGTGTCCTCC
>JAVJGJ010000047.1:4091745-4102523 GCA_035590215.1 Microhierax caerulescens | reverse complement strand
CCCGCCCCCCCCCCCCCCCCAGGTTAGGGGGGTAAAGAAAGGTAATTTACATTTCAGATTACTTCCAGATGGGCTAGCAGCTTCTCCTAACGCACCGGGGGCTGGTTCTTACTGTAAGTCAACTGTTTGCATTTGAAAGTGTGCCTACCCTTAACTATACTGTGTAATTAATTAGCATAATGGATTTTCATTTTCTTTTTGTCTTAAGATTTAGATGAGAATTTATTAAATGTTTTCTGTGACAGGGCAAGAAGTCAATCAGAAGTTAGAAGTGCCTTCAGTAATGTCGTTTATTGCAAAATGACCTTGTTACGGGTGACAAAAAGGTGATTTTTTTTTTGTTTGTTTGTTTTTTTTCAGTGATTTAAAATATGCTTTGGTTTGTGGTATAGGTCCCTTATTACTCCCCTTGTGGGCCAAGTGGCTGTTCGTCTTCTGTGGAGGTTTTCCTTGGGAGGGGTGGAGGCTGCTGCAAGGGGTGTGGGTTGTGCACGTGGCGGTGTGTGCCATTCCGTGAAACCAGTCTGCTCTCCCCTGAGCAGCTACTGGGGTTTTTCATGCAAAGCATGTGTGTGTGTGTGTAATTTTTTTCTTTTTATATAAATTCAAAACAAGGACTACAGTAAGTAATAATTTTAAAAGATGGGAGCTTCACACCCTGGTGTCTTCCCACTGCCTCTTCAGTCTGCATGCAGTTGTGCCAATATATAACCTTTGTACAAGATGTGAACTTCAGGAGTTACGCTTTTCTAAAGGAAAACAGAATATTTCCTGTTCGTCTATGAACAAATATGTGCTGGGCATAGTCATAGGCAAATTGATTCTTCTGTTGGTGTTCTGCTAATGGTGCCTTACAGAGGTTTAAGGGAAATCCCATGTAAGCCTTTTAAATGGAGTCCTGTGTCACAGGGGCCGTCTCCGGGCATTCCCTGTGGATCTAACAGTGGGACACGCGTTTCTTCTTTCACTTAAAGTATTAGCAAATATAATTAGTTTTCTGCACTGAAGAGTTACAAAGAAGAATTTTCCTGATCCTTTTTTACCTTAACATACCTGTGTAGGCCACTGCTATGCAGAAGGTAATTTGGAGGTATGTGCTCGTCCAGATGCCGGTAGTGATGTGGCTGAGTTCTGTGCTGGCATGCTCAGCATGGCAGCTGAAGGGACAATATATGAGGGAGAAATCTGTGAATGAGCATAATGGAACAAATATTTATCACTCTAGTAATAAAAACCCTCCCAGCCTTTGAATCCGTGATGGAGCTGGTGCTCGGTGGGGCAGGCAGAGGTGTCCTGTCTCCTGTGAAAACGGCCGGTGCTGCCCAGCCTTTTTTCTGAGAGTTCATCATACCCTGTACAGAGGCTGTGCTGCCTGCCCGGCTCCGGTGCAGGAAACTGTGGAACAAAAATATTCCTTTGTCGAATGATCTTCATTCCATCTTAGCGTGGAACAGTTCTCTAAGGTGTGTGTTTATTGGTTCCTCTCCTCTTTTTGTTTATATCTGGCTCAAAACACCGTTCAAAGTTTCTATTGGCAGTAAAGGTTACCGTGGAAAAGGTCAATATTTGAGTAATTTAAGCTAGGATTGAATTTCTATGGTTAATGAATCTAGTTCCTGGACTTAAGTCAGTTAGCGGAGGCTCAGACTTTGTTCGCACCCATAGTGGTGTTATCAGTGCCACAGCTGTTGCCTGCGTGATGTATATGTATAGGGTGGCTTTAGCACAGTAACACATCTTGCTCTGTGGTCGTCACTGGGGAATGTGGGTTGTTTGTTGTGTTTTTCCTTGGTGATTGCCCTTTGCCTTATACATAAAACTGTAAGCAGGAGGCCTTCGCTGAGTTTGTGCAAGGGGACTTTACAGAACTGGCACGGTCGCTTGTGGTATCATCCGAAGGATACGGATCTGCCAAAAAGAAGGACCGTGTCTGTAAATATTTGTGCATTTGAGCCAGTTCTTCTATCTGAGTGATACTGATACAGTGTGTCTCCGTGCAGATGGATTTGACAAAACCTGAATGCGGATACGTATCCTTCCTGAATTAAAAACTGGTGTATTGCAGAGTCATGCACTAATACAGAAGCTGTGAAAATACTTTCATAAAATACCTTTAAATCAAACTTTATTAGGTCAATAATAAGACCATCTATATAACTTTCTTCTTACTCATTTGTTTAAATATGCAGTTAGTGGAAAAGTGATTTCTCTACCTTAACATTGGATTTCAGTCCTTTTTTTTTCTTTTCTTTTTTCTGTTTTTGTAATTATATATGAGACATTTCAGTGATGCTTGTCATTTCAAACTTAGTGGTTGCTATCAAAATAAACAACTGTAATACAATCTGAGCTTCAAGTAGAAAAATTTCTGGGTTTAGAATGGCACTTGCAGAAAGACAAGTAATGGAAAATATGTACTTCTGCATGATTTCTCGATGTAGCACATTATACTGAGCCGGATGTCACAAATGTTGGTAGAAAGACAGTTGTATACAGCACAGAAATCAGCAATGTTCAGCTATGTAATATTGACAAGCAATGACTTTCTCAAGCTTTCAGTCCCTATTTGTGGAGTTTGTAATTCTTTCCCATTTTTGTTCAAAGAAACACAATTCTGTATTTTCCAGAATTAGAAAATATTAGTAAAACCATGTTAAAATCAGTCATGTGTTTTTCTAATTGACTTCAGCATGTGCACAAAACCCCACGTGCACGCAGAAGCTCACTTATCTTCCTAAATCTGTGAATCGATCGATCAGGGGGGGGGAAAATTAGATACCAAGCCAACAAAACTATGCTGCTCTTGGGGATTGAGAGCTTTTGAGATGTTGATGATGTGAAGCATAACTAAGCATTGTTAATCGCAGCTGTCCATTAATCCCAAAGAAATGCTTTTTGCAGAAAGCACATTACTGTCATAAAACGAAAGCAGAAAAAAAAAAAAAAAAAAAGAGGAGGCTGTGGGGAACCTTCTGGTATAGCATATTTTTAAAGGATGGTTCGGTTTCAGTTAGTTTACACAGGGCATTTCAAGAGCATTAATACATGGTATATTGGCTACCTGCATGATACGTATTATCTCAATGTTCGTGTTCTGTCCAGCTTCATTTAAATATATTTGATGCAGTGACAACCACTGCATAGGCGGTATATGGAGTATCTTCTGGTGTCAGTGGATTTTTCTTGTGGTACTTTGGAATATTAAAAACTCCCAAATCATAACGATCATTCCATTTTAGCCCTCTTTGGAGACAACACCTAGAGGTGAAGAGTGAAAGGGATCTTTTGCTTTGCTTTTCTCTTGCACCTTACGTACGTATCCCGTGGGTCTTACTGAGCGCTACACAGGGTGCAGCCTGGTCAGATGTCTCTGCCCGATGTAGGGTGAAACACGGAGGTGAACACAGGCACCTGCCAGGGGGTGGGGAAGGCGCAGAGGTCAGAGCAAGGTAAAGCTGCTTCTTTCTGTGTTAGTATTAGCTTAATCTGACAGCGAATCTGCACCATTTCTCTGGTAAAGGAGAATTACTTTACCTTTTCAGTCCTTTGTTATGATGAAATAACAGACTGGAAACAAGACTTCTGCTCTGTGAGGCCTGCTCTTCCAGAAAATGAGGATATATTCCTTACATCCTGGGTTTCTCAATCTTGAGCCACGTGGAGGTAGTGCCTATGACCCTTGTAGTAGGACCGCACGCGCAGCCAGCGAAATGCTGGAACCTGGTGGCTCGGTGTTGCAGATGCTCGGGTGAGTCCTAAGTTGTGGGGACTCTGGATTCATCGGAGAACAGGGCCCTCCACGTGAGGAAAATGAAGGAGCCGCTCTCGTACATGTTTCACTCTCTTGGATGTATAATGTATCTGCAAACTCGCAATTGCAGTCAGCTTGTGCTGGCGGTACAGAGTCCTGCTTTTATTGCCCCCAAGAATGCAGGTTAAAGGCTTCCCATTCACTGCATTTCGCTCTACAATTTCTGGCAATAATAGAGTGGCCGTCTTGGCTTCCTGATGGACTCCTTTCTAAAGGGTCTCTCTGGCTCCTTGTCAGCCTCTGTACTTTCTCTGGGGGATTTCCAAGCATCCTCTATCCCTCTGTCCATGGATTTGTGAGAAGAAAGTGTCATCTTTTGAAGAACCACGGCTCAGCACTGGTTGCAGCTCCTCAGGTTTACTTCCACCGCTGGGGTGAGTCATGGCAACATTGATGGCTGATGAAAGCCCCCTACTAATTTTTTTTCTGAATGGGAGGGTGTATGGTATTGGCACACAAGAAGTTGTTCCATGTGTCTATGGATCTGTCAAGAGAAGTTTTAAATATCTTGATAGCAGTGTAATGAAATGTCATTACCTAGTAACTGACGAGTTCTGGGGGAAGTTGAAACCATCTTGCTGTGAGCTGCGCTGTGGTGAGCAGAGGCAGGACCAGAGAGGGTGACAACATCGACTCAGAAGCAGAATTGACCAGTGTGCCAGAGTTCCCCGAGAGAAACACCCAAATACTGTACTCAGTAAAAGCTCTGCCTAACGTTACTTTTTCCAGTGCTGTTTCTGTGGATGTAAATAGTCCGTCAGTGCTGTAGTGCGCCTAGTAAGATCGTTTACGATAGTTCCCCACCCAGGTGAGGGTTTGTAGATCAACTACTGACTTTGAGGAACAAAACCAGGTAGAGAATATTGACAGCAAAGAATTTTGAGTCAGGAATCCTGGCTTTGGTGTTGTGGGAAATGTTGGTCTAATGGTTTGACTGTAGTCTCACCCTCTTCATGCGTTGTTTTTCTCATTGCTGAGATTTTGTGTATGTGTGTCTCAACTTGCTATAATTTACAGGGTTGTCTGGTTCGCATGCTTCCACACTGGATAAATCAGTGTATCTTAGCATTCTGAAACGTTGTTATCATTGTGGAATTTTTTGCCCCAAATCAGGCGTCTTATCCAGATCTTTTAGCCAGGGCTAAGGAGAGAGTTTGGTGCAGAGCACAGCCTTCCACTGACAAGTTTTCTTCTGAGGGGCTAATAACAGACCCTTTTCTTTTCTCCCTCTGTGGAGCTAAGTGTCTTGTCTTCCAGGAGAGGATAGAGAAGCAGAACATGTAGATCTGTTTCATTTTTAGTTCTCCCACTGATCTGCAAGGTGACTGTGAAAGGTTAATCTCGTTTTCTTCTGCAATGGTTTAGTCTTTGTGCTTTGATATGCCCATCCTTCACGTAGTGATAATGCTATTTTATATTTTCTAAAGGTGTGTGGGGGGGGTTGAAATAGGTAGTTGAAAAGAACAGTTTCAAGTTGACAAACCCTTGAAGTCAGTGAAGATTTCCTTTGCCTTAAATAGGCTTTGGATCTGTTCTTAGGAGAGTAAAATGACTACAAAGATTCGTTGTTTTGCCTACTCCATGGCAACCAACAACATAAAGCCTTTTCCCAGATGTGTTTATTTAAAGGCTTTGTAAGTTCAGCTTCAAAAAATGACCTGAAGTTGTAGCTATTGTTTTAATGCTGATTTCTGTATATCAGCATGAAAAAAATAAAGTGAACTAGTATGCAGATATAGAAAATGAAGAAATGTGTATGAAAGAAGATGATAAATCCAGTTTTGGGTTGTTTGTGGTTGGTTGGTTGGTTGGTTGGTTGGTTGGTTGTTTTTTGGGGGGGCAGGCAAGACACAAAACTGGGATAAGTACAGTAACATGTAGCTTGTAAAGAATTAATCTGGCATGTTTGAGAATTCCTATGTAATTCCAGGTCATGTGGGAAAATTATCACAATATACTGTGTTATACAGTTACAGAATCAATTACTGTTTGTTGATAATTCTTATCATGCACCAAAAGAGGATACTGTGAAAATGCATAATGCTGAATGTCCTTGAAACTGATATATCCCAATATTTTTTTAATGAACACTTAGTTTTCATTTGGTATACAGGTAAGCATGGGTGGAGGGAGAGCATGAGAAGCAGAGAATTCGTCATGGGAGGGAGGAGGTGGAGGATCTGTATGGGTTAGTGTATTTTTTTCAAGGGATGAATTGGATTAATATCCCCTCAAAGCCCACTGTGAGAGGAATGACACATATTTTTATTCGTTTATGCATTTTATTGTACAATGCCGCATGGCTGTATTTATACTCTGCAGGAAGAAAATGACTCCCTAGTAGTTTCTTCCATTTCTTTTCTGGGTAACCCTTAGCTTTTATTCAAGCAAAATGCAAGACAAATGCCTGTTTCAGCCTTTTAGATCTTGGAATAATGGTGTATTAAATGTGATTAAGTTGGGAATTACCCTTAAGCAGGGTCATAATTACTGTAGATTTAGATGGCATGTTATACAAATTGCTGTGTGCTCATAATTACAAATTGAGTTTGTTGCACTCTGGGGGTTTATAAACTTTATCTTAGCTATTAACACATTAAATAACAGTGATTTATATAAATTCTGGGATAAACCAAAATTTCAGTGTTGTGCTTAATCTAAGCTTTAATTATATTCCTGTATTACAAATAAAATACAGTTAACTTTCACAAGAAAGATTGGATAGTCTTAACATTCAGTACTGAGATACTGTTAAACGTGGTAACACTGACAAAACTGGAGCCTGTAAGTTTGTCAGTCGTATTTGCTGGGCACGCTGGCTGAAAGCTACGGTGGTACAAAGTGGACGCACTCGCAGTTGCAGTGAGCGAGCTGTGTCAGCAGTAAGCTCTTCCCATGCTCAGCAAGCCTGCTTGCTTCAGAATTATTTACCTCAAATTCCAGACTGATCCAGTGAGCCTAACTTCATCGGTTGAAAGCTTTGTTTGCATCCTCTTGCACAGAGATTTCCTAGTTCCTTCTTTTTTTCTGAAGTCAAATTGATCTTTTTTGTAATGGAGGAAAGGTAACTCTGTGTTGTACTGTTAGTTGTGCTCCAACAAATTGCCAGGAATTAAGGCTACAAAGACATGAAAAGTTACTATTTCCTTACCTTGTGCTACATATTTCTACAGTATCTTGGTGGCAGCTTTAATGCTAATTAGCTATCGAACTAGCAGTGGGAGAATAGCAGCATATGTAGCCTCTATATGTCCTACTGGTTCTGCCAAAGCTTCCTATACAAAGGGCGGATAAATAAAGTGGTATAGACACCCACGCTGGCTCTGTGTTGTTCGAAGAGCCTCTCTTGCCCATCTCCTAAGGCCCGAAATGTCACCTCCGTATGTTTGGCATTGAGCATAAGCACTACACCTATGTAGTCAGGATAGCACAAAAATGTAGCTATGTGCCACCAAAATAACTGTCAAAAAAGTCAAGCCTAGATGTCTGTGAAAAATCACCACCAGTTACCTGAGGGAGACTGGATTGTGTGCTTTGGGTTATGGTTCAATGAAGATGCTTCTGGAATGTTGAAACATAAACGAGAGATCTCTCCAAAAATAATTGCATCAGGCTGCCTTGACTTGGAAACCGCAATGCCATCTGTGTAGTGCAGCAAGAATTTGGGTTTCTGTGTTTAATTTTCTTCATTGGAAAACATGAGAGATCTTAAAAATGTAGATGATTGTGGCATTTAATCTTTACTTGGGGTTCTGAAGACTTACTAAAAACATGAAGTGATTTAATAAAAACTTTGTAGCAGAATTGTTGAAACAAAATTGAGAATTCTGGATACTTGATATCGGGGGTGGGGATCTGTAACAATTATCCAGGTAGTATTTGAAGTGGGACCTGTCAGTATTGCTTGGTTGGCTGCTTACCCAGCGCGTTCCTATCTACCAGAGGAAGGTTCTGTTAGAAGCAGGTTCAGGAAAGCACGTTCTTCAGAAAATTCTGACTGCTTTTGAGGTCAGAGCTTCTCATCCACCCTTCCCAGTACATATCCGCCTTCACAGCCCACGCTAAAACCGTCTACACTTGGTTTCTAAATGGAAACTGGTTTCCAAAGGAGCAGTTGACTTCTGTGGACTGCTTATGTCTGCTTTGGGTTTGTCTCTGTTTACAAGTAGAGATGAAGCCTCATGCAAGAGGGCATTGAGTCAGGACCAGAAAAATGCAGGATTGTTGTCTATGCCAGAACTTCTGCAGGGAAGACTGTCTGGGTAACCATTAGATGTCGAAAGCAAGCACTGCGGTGTGAATAGTCTCTGGTTATAGACTTGCAGTGACATTACTATCAAAACAGTCAGTGTAGGTGTGTCCTTCCTGGACGTATTTGAGTTCCACTGAAAGCTAGTTAAACCCAGGCTCATTGGAATCTATGCCTAATGCTTCCTTAGGAAACTATGCAAAATACACACTTGATCCAAATGTTTAATTGGGTTTAAGTAAAGTTGCTTTGATTCTTTTTATCATCCAGGACGATGTGATCAGCTCTCATGGCATGTATTGTAAATAAGAGGTATGTTGTATATACAGCACAAGGGCACAGCTGGGCCTTTCATTGTGCTCTTTCTTGTTCCTTATTCGTTTGAGCAACATTTTTAGTTTCTGTCTAAACTTCTGAGTTTCCCCAGACTTCAGAAATCAGCCAGTGCTGCTTTGATGTGCTGGAGTATTTTCATTCCTAAAAAGTACAGTGCGAGTTGCTCTGTCTCTACACGAAATTGCACTAAACATTGTGCAAATGATTATGAATGAAGCCTTTAGTAGTAAACTTACCAACTCCCCCCCCCCCCCTTCCCCCGGAATGGCTCGTGTTTTCTTAATTAGCTTCCCCTTCTCCAGTACCTTGGCATCTAAATGAAGACAAGGAGTGTCTGTGGTTAGACAGTTCGCCCAGCTTACATAGACTTGATGCTTATTTTGATGAAAGGAAACTTAATTTGGAAGGCAAGATGTTTTGACAGTTCCATGCAACAGGAAACCCAAAAGTTAAAACTTGTCTTGCTTCCTTGCATTATTACAGGATATTAATCATATGGGCCTTACTATTTTTTGAAACACTAATTCCTTTGTACCTGTAAGTAGCACTATTTATCTCCTGGTTTTGCAATTTCAGCTGTTCTTTTGACCTGTAAAGCGAAAATTGCTGTAAGAAGTGTCTACCAAAGAAACTATGACTTAGCAAATACTCTTCAAAATTGTTTGCGGTTTAGATGAGCAGGGGAACTCGGACCCCACTTTGAACAGGAGAAGAGAGCTGATAAGGTGGTGTTCCCTGGGGACAAGGAGTTCTGGGATGGCTGACTCCTTAGTTCTTCAGCACTTGAATTAACCTTCCAGATACACTGCAAACCCTTCTCTTTACTAGGCTTTGGGGGAGAAAGACCAGGGCAGCATCATGAAGCAGAAGCTTTTTTGTTAAAACATTTATGTAAAATGTTCTTGTGTGTGAGAAAATTATATAAATTCAGTGTTCTCATTTGCAGGTGTGTGGTTTCTACATAAGAGGTGTATATGTAATTTAAAGCACCTTTGACAGTATTCTAGGAGATGAGATGGTTTTAATTTATGAATTACGAGGTTACAATTAACTCTGTTTAGACTTGATTTCTTGCAGTACTTTAATCACTGCATGGTGAATCTGCTTGAAAAAATTAGGAAAGATTGTTATTCATGTGTTAAATACTGCAATGATGAAATTCAGTTGGTGTGTTGTGGGGTTTTTTGTTGTTTTTTATTATTTATTATTATTATTATTATTATTTAATTCTAGTGAGGAATTCTTGCTTGCCAGAACTAGCTTTACTATTGAGCTACCATGTGTTTGAAGGTTTCTTTCCATGCCCATTTAAAAATGCTGTGAGAACACTGAGGACATGGTATAGCAAAATCCATGAGCTTTCTAGGTCAGGTTTCAGTGGAGCAACAAAGGATAGTAATTAGTCTTTTTTGAAATACTCTTTTTTTTTTTTTTTCTCCCTGAGATCTTGGTTCTGTTAGGTTTGGGGGTTTTTAAATAATAAATCCACCACTCTTCCCAAAATTGTTCTCCTGTCGCCAGGCCTCCGCAGTGCTTAATGTATTGTATTTGCCTTCTGCGTGTTTCATGCCACCGGTTCACGTTCTGCCTTGCAATTGCAAACCTCAAACCATCTCATACTGGGGTAACGCATCTAAACCCAGTGTTTGATGGAAAGTAAATAGGATTTGGATTATCGTGCTCATATTCAGAACAACAACAGGGAAGTTTAGATGCTGTTGTTTTGAATGTGTGTGACAAAATTGCTCCATTTCCTCACCTAGTCGTGTGCCCGGGAGTAAGCGTGGGGAGAAGGAGCTGGAGTATTTGCTGCCAGCGCAGCTGCTGTCATTGCCTCAAGTCAGGGTTGTGGGGCTTTTTTACAAGTTAAATTCTTTCTTCACGTTTTTATTCTGGTGCGTCTGAAATACTTTCAGCTTTGCTGTTTGGCGTTGCTCTTTCCACGGATGTCTCTGGGAGTCCCCGTGTGGCTGCCAGAAGCCTTCGGCAAAGCGCAGCCACCCCCGCCTCGGGGGAGCGTCACCCCCTCCCTCAGGTGCTTCCCCCGGCTGGCCTAGCTTCTTGGCTGAAAGTAATTCAAAAGATAATTGGATATTTATTTTATTTTGAGCAGAGGAGTTGGGCGGGAAAACAGCTGGACGCAGCCTGACCAATGCCTTGGCTCTGAAGGCAAAGTCTGCTTTAAAACTTCCCCCTGGCTGCCGAGGGGCTCCGGGAGCCGCAGCTCGGCGCTTTGCGGGGAATTAGCGGGGTCCTGGCTTGGGCTGGACGCGCACCCGCTCCCGGTTCCCAGGGCCGGGGCGGAACCTCGGCGCGGCCGGGCCGCGGCTGGTGCGGTGCGGTGCGGTGCGGCCCGGCTCGGCTCAGCGCGGTGCGGTGCCC
>JAVJGJ010000047.1:4025867-4091170 GCA_035590215.1 Microhierax caerulescens | reverse complement strand
AAATCCCAAGCGTTTAAGCGTAGTACAGACGCGGGCCCGTCCGTCCACTGCCGGTAGCCGGTGGCCGGTGGCAGGCGGGGCCGTTACGCGGCGGGGAGCGCGCGCGGCCGCCGGGACACCTGTGCGTGCGCGGGCCGGGTGCGGTGCGGTCACGTGCCGTGTCACGGCGGCGGGTCCTGCCGCGGAGCCCCGGTGCGGGCTGTCCCGCCACCCGCCGGGAGCACCCCGCCACCTGGGCTTGGAGCTGTCAGCCTGGGAAGCTGCCCTAGGTACGTACCCTGCCACTGCGTAGGTGCATGATCCTTCGCCACTCGTGCCCTCAGCTAAAAAATAATTAAAAAGTTTAGTTCAAAGGCCTTTAAAGTGGGGATACCGATTAACTGACGGCAGGTAAACAGAAAATGGGATTCGTCACCTTCATACACTGTCTCTATTGTTATGATGTTGTTAACTGCTAAAATAATGTGCGTCAAATTAGAAAACGCAGCATTCTGTTACATGAACCTTTTGAAAACTAGAGTTACAAACTAGTTTATCTTGTGCAGTATCGTGTGTAGGTTATGATAGACTAAAAGAGCTGCTCCGGTAAGTGTGCTTGCTAAGTAAGTTAGTCTCCTATGCGGTGTGAAAGTTTAGTCCGCTAAGTAACTCAGTGAAATCCTGAGCTGATTGACTCTTAAAGAGATACTCGATTTAAATCAAGCTAGGCAACATCTCAAACTGGACGTGTGCATGTGTTTGAATTGGATGTGTGCGTTGGTGGAAAGATATAAAAGGAGGAAGTGACTAGATTCTGTGTAACTACATGTGAATGCAACAGTGTCTCTTCTGGAAAATAAAGGAAAAATGTTTTTTGATGAAGAAAAACTTTTTATAGTACAGTTTAGTCACACATTTAATAATGCTTAAGCCCATTTTTACGCTTAAGGAAAATAATAAAGTTGAGCTTGCAAGTTTCCTGTGTGGAGTTTGGAATGTTTGTGTATGCGAGTTGCACGGCTTGCTTCGGAATGAAATTCATAGATGTTACTTTGGTGACAGATTTGCCTGTATTCACACAGTTAGGTTTTGCTATTCAGTTATTGTTTCAGACTGTTTTTCCTCCATTTGCACATTGCTATGCACTTCCTTTCAGTTAAACTTGATTATTCTGCCTGGTGTGTTAAAAGAGGAATTGCTGAGTACTTAGTTTGGATGGTTTCATGTATCTGTGTCTATTCTTGTGGCAGATATCCTTCATATAAACACAGAATTAATTACATCTATCTAGCCTTTGGGAGAACTTAAGCCATGCTGAATACAATGACCCATTTCCCATTTTACTTCCACTTTTGTACCAGAGTTGTTTTGTTGTAGCCATGTCCTGTTCTAGTTCCTGAAATGGCAGATATTGAGAGTTCTGTTATATAGTAGTCAGCTGGGTTTTTTTCTCTTAGTTAAATAGGTGCTCAGCGTTGGGATTTCATGTGTGAAGTCATCTATCATCATTTTTTTTTCCTTATTTCTGCTAATCTGAAGTAATTCATTATCATCAAAGATATTAACTGTAGTACAAGATCTGCAGCAAACCAGTGAAAATTACAGCACTCGGTGTATCAACAGCGTTTGGTTGTTTCTTTGCCCCTTTAGAATGCTCGGGGTACAGTTAACTGCAGTTAATAAACTGGTGCTGTTAATAAACAACTCGCAATTCAGTTATGTAGAATAATTTGCAACTTGCAGGTAAGGAAGCCAAATAGTTCAGTTTTTCACTTAAAAAGTACAGATACAAAGTTGAACAGTAACTCTGACTTGCTACAAATCTGTATTGGAAGGTTGCTGGGAGTTTGCACAGCGAGTTACTGCTGGGCAGGCGGACCTTCTTTGCTGGAGAAGGTTTCCTCACTTTCAGTTGGCAGCGTGTTTCCCCTTGAGAACTGGGACGTGATTTCTTGGGATAGACAGCCCTGTGGCCTTCCATGGTTTTTTTCACCCTGTGACCATTTCATATTTGCAGAGTGCAAATTCTCTCAAGAGAATTGCTTTTCTATTCATGTGGCCATAGAAAGTATTCTTCCAAATGTTGACTTTTCATGAGAATCACTTCCATCATGTGGAGGCTGGGATTGTTGCATGCCTTTGAGGATCTAGAGGTTAGGTGTTAGGACTTAAGTGAAATAACTACTTTGAAGCAACAGTTTATTTTTATACTGGTCACGTTTTCTCTGAAGTGTAAAGATGACAATTCAGAGATAAAATTTTCTGAAGAGGAAGATCTCATAACTGTGCTGATTAGTACACTTACGTGATTACTCTAATTATGCCTGCACACTGTGTTTGCCCTGAAGGCCAATATGAAGTAGCTGTGAATTATAAAAGCTGGCCTAAAAGTAGCCAGTCCTCTGTTGATGGATGCAAGGTGTCATCCTGAACCAAAACCAACACTTGTGGAGTTGCTACCTGTAGGTATTTAACATCTCCTCACATATTTCAGTTGTGCTTCTTGGTGTTTAACACCATTGATACTCAGGCTTCAGGTGTCTCTAGCAGAACATTGTAAAACAAGAGTGCGAGAAGTGAGAGACTGCTTTCCTAGTAAAACTTTTTATTTTGCTTACTGTTTGGTGTTCCAATTGAAATTCAAGACACTGCATTGCCTTAACTTTATAGCCTCAGCTGTGTGGCTCTCAATGAGTAAAACTAGATTTAGCCTGATACCAGAGCAGCTATATTTTGGAAATATTCATGCCATAAAGATGTCCTGGAAATCATCCAGTAGACCTTCATAGAATTTCAAGATCCAAACTAATGTACCCCCTTTGTTGTAAACCCATGCAGCTTGCAGTTTCTGTATGATTCTGACAGATGCAGGGAAATTGTTCAAGTTACTGTATTTTTTAATTTTTCATTTTTTTAAAAAAAACACCTGTGAAGGGCCACAATTTGAAGAGGAAAAACCCACTTTGTTGCTCTGACCATTATGATACATGGATGTAGATCAGCTTGGTGGTTGTACCTGTTGTATCTCTTCATTGCAAGGATTTACCATAATTTATGAAGGATGTTAAGGATGCAATTTTCTTGTTCTTTCAGCATTTACATAGTACTTTTTCTGTCAGAATTGATGGTGATTTTATCATTAATTTCAGAGCCAGGCATATTTTAATCACAGTAGCTGCCAATCAATTATTGCTTTTTAAGTTTATTTAATGACAGAACTGCAGGAGACCTCAAAAACTGTAATCAAGATGGAGCCCTGATTGCTCTATTTGTTACATTAAATGTAGGAGGATGAGCCCTTAACCCAGACTCTGCCTGATCAACAGAACAACTGGAATTATGAAGAGGTGAATCACGGGTTTGGGGGGGAAAGTGTGCTCCTGGGATGTTTTTGTTAACTGTGCTTTGTTTAGATGTCATTGATATTTAAACAGAGTATGGGCCACAAGCCAAATTCATATTCCCAAGTTTGCTTCTTTATTTCTGTTGTCTGAGAAGGCTGAGTAGTTATAAAAGCAGAATCAGGCCCTGAATTTGGAAACATATTTTTAACATCTGACATATTGTCATTTTGTGTCAGAGTGTGTAAATACAGATTTTGTGTAATTCATACATCTTTGTTATGCAAAAATAGTTACCGATTGTGGGCTTTATTAGCAAGACTTACACATAAATAGTATAGTTACATAGCCTTTCTTGTGTCTTTCAGGAATTTGTTTTAATTTTATTTGGAGGAAGGATGATTCCAGTTAGGATACAGACAGAGATGGCAACTTTACTGCACTGCTGTGATTTGACTCCAGGTTTCCAGAGAAGAACAGATGCTGCTTTAATCCACTGTAGCACAAAGCCTTAGTATTATGTTAAAGGGGACTGCAAATTTAGCTAAATAAATCTTCTTTGCTTCCTTTCAATAGACAAAATACTAGAAACATTTTCATGAAATTATTGTAAAGATGTCTTTAATAAAAATAAAGTAAAAAAGCCAAGCTTTGGTATGATAAAAAAATCAAACCCTTTTTTCCCTGTGAGAGAAAAGCAGAAAATTAGTATGAAGGCTTCAATAGCCTGTAATACAGGAAATTGGTGTAGTATATCTGTTAATCAGATTCTTTCAGTAGTTCAGTGTCATCCGAATTAAACTCATGCTTAAAAACAAAGGACCCAATTCCCCATTGCCTTATGTTGTGCAAGCACAACAAAATGCAGCAGTTGTGATTTGGCTTCCTTTCACAGAAGTGGCTACATACAGGGAAGGGTACTAAAACAAGTTTAAGATTCTTTTTCTGCGGGGTACTTGCATTGTTGAGTCAAAAAAATTTCAGTTGCCCCTAAAATTCACCAGATTTACAAGGATGGATGTGTCATGAGTTTAAATGTTTTGGTAAGAACAGAGGGAAAAAAAACCACCTTAACTTCCTTTTGTTTGTTGTTATATACATAGCCTTTCAGGTCATCTTTACACACTATAAAGGAAGCAAGGATGCAAACCTGATGGATTTTCTGTTGCAGGATATTTTTACAGCCAGTCCTAAAACTGCACTACAGGAAGGTTCGCAATTTGACTTTAATTTAGTGTTCACTCCCCACCTTTGCAGGAGAATGGACCAAATTCCATTTCAGATCCTGTGGAAGGTGAAATACAGCAGCGGCTATGGGCACTGTGGCTTCGACAGCTGCACTGTATTTAACTTGAGTTTAGTGCATTCCTTTTAGAGTAGCCTGCAGCCGTAATGATTATAGTTGTGATCCTTTCAGTTGTCATGAGTCAAGTCAGGGTAGGCCATGTCAGTATTTGCACAGAACTCCAAGGATGAATCTTCGGGAAGGAGTGGATTGTTTAGTTGGAAGCACTCTTGCCTTTAAAGATAATACTGAAGGACAGGGTTTCCCTCATTCTTTGTGGAGGTTGTGCTGAGGAAGTCATCATGCAGGTGAGATGGACAGTACTGTTCCTGATCTAGCTGCAGTTCCCAGGGGTCTGGCAGTATGTAGAACAGAACAGACCTGCATAAACCCCTCACTTTCTGGTCATGTTTCAGGTTCATAGTAGTTTTTTCTCTCAATCTAACTTCCCTCTGCACTTTCAATAAGGAATAAAAGTTACCTTTATTTTTCTTTCTTACGTGGTTCTGCTTTATTGTAATGTGGAGTGAAACAGCTGTTGAATTTCCATTCTAGAGGTGTCTGGGGTGATTCTCATGCTTTGAGGTTAACATTTCACAGGGTGTTGGATGTTAAATAGTATTTTCAGCTGTTCCTAGATTCTGGAAAGAAAAACAGTTCATTATTGTTGTTTATGTAGTCTTTTCTTACATTTTATTCTGTGAACCTTGTTTAGAAGATACCAGTGATGTGGACCATTTAGTAGAAACTGGTTTCAAGGAGGAGATGATTGTAACGCTGCAGGTTCTGTGAGAATGGGACTTTACATCCAATAGTTTCCTATCAATAGTAGTCGTTAATGCTTTGTGAAATTGGGAGAGAAGAGAGGATTGGCCAGCCTTAATGGAAATTGTCCCAAATGGCGGCAACCTGTTGCAAACGTGGGTTATTAAAATATGATTGAGATGTTTGTGATTAGGTTAACCTAGAAGAAAAGAAATATTTCAGGTTTTCCACTGCAGAGTGATACACAAGATTGTTTCTGACTGTCTTTTTGTTGACCTTTTCAGAATATATCTTTGCACGGTATTTTGTTTTTAGTTCACAATATTGTGACTCTTGTGTTCAGGAATTGGACTTTTCTTTTCCTGAAAGACCATTTTCCATTGAGGAAAGCTCAATGAACTAAGCTGTGGTAAAGAGCCTAGAAATTGTAACAGTGATCTGAGTTCTGTATTTCAGACCTGATGTTCTTTTGTGGTTGGCCAGCCCCACGTGCAGCCCCCTGCTAAGGCAAGCTGCATCAGCAGAAGTCAGTGCAGATTGTTGATGCTTCTGGGAGCAGGAGTTGCAGAGGCGTACCAGGCGTCTGTGTGCTGCATCGAAATGAAGCCGCTATATGCGGCAGTACAACCAAACAGTTACTTTCATTGTGTGTATGCGCAGTAATTACTCTGGTTTTAGGTACTGATTGGGAGTAGGTGATAAAATTATTTAGAACATAGAACTTAAAATTTGCTAATAGCTAAGTTTTGTAAGGAGAAAGTTCTTGCCTGATAATAAGCTTTGAAATAGCATTTATAGGTTTCCAAGACAGAAATCGCTACCTGTGTTACTTTTTTATTGTGATCAGTGAGGTGGGTCAGAAGTCCTACTGAGAGCCTACATTTAAATCCTCACTAACAGAGAAAGAACGATGAAATGTATAGACTCAGCATAATGGAGAGGAAATGTAAAAGGAAGGAAGTTTGTAAATGAGAAAAAGCATCTGTCAGCTCTTTAACTGATTCAGAGGTTGTAAGCAATCTTCTGAGGCCTTGTTTTTGTAAGATTGAAGATTTACATGTAGTAAGACACAGAATATCTTTCTGAGTATGTCTGCAAGTATCTTCTGTGTTCGAAGGCATTGCCTTGAATCTAAGTAACTTCTAAAACATTTTCTTTGCTACCAATCTCTGTACTTCAAACCAGATCTCTTGCCATTTTGTTTCCTTAAACACTATGTTCTCTACACTTTGATATAAACCTTAGGTGTGTTGCAGGGAATAGAAGTCTTACTTTTATGAGGATGCCTGTGTTTAAGGACTGGTTAGCAGTGATTCTGTTCAGTAAGTTGCAAAACAGACCTCTCTTGGTGTGTGCAGAATGCTTAAGGCCAGTTCCCATTCTCACTAACTTGGTAGCAACACTCCAAACTTCACTGGAAGTAGGAACAGGGGTTCTATGTGCTCATCCATTTGCTTTCCTACCTGGAGAAAGTTTCCCATGCCTGTTTGTATTTATATTGAAATTACATTGTTCTCCCACAGAGAAAACTAGTAGGGTTTCTTTGACTTTTGGTGTTGGTTTTTTTTTAGACTTGGCATGACATAGTTGGTAGTCAAAATGCAGCGTTTGTGTAGTGTTTAAAATTGAGTGGTACTTCTACGTTGTATATACTTTTATGTTAAGTTAGCTTAGTAAAAGGTCTTTCTTTGATCAGACTTTTAACAGTCGGTCCTCCTTTTGGATTGGCTTTTTAAAATTTGTTGCTCTAAAACCTTATAAGGTTTATCTGTAACTTCAGAAAGGAGTCAAACACTAGAATTTGAAGAGTCCTTTTCTTTCTGATTTTAGAAGTGGGGGAACTTCAGCCAACTATTTCTTAAGTCTAAGTGAGAGAGCAAAGTTTCTCATGTTTATCAGTGACATTGTTTTAAAGCCCACCTCATTAGATAATAACAGTATATTATTAACTAATTGAAATGCAGTCCCTTAGTTGTTTTAAATAGGTCTTTTTGTATAATATTTGTTTGCTACTTAAGTGAAAATATGGCCTAAGCAAATACAGCTGTGATGTGACTTTACCCATTATAGTGTCCAATACAGAAAGATGGCTTTGTTGTCATTTCTGCTGTGTGGACCCTCTGTGTGCTCTTCGGTTTATGATGATTCTTAATTTCCCTCTGCTCAGGCACACAGACATACTTGAAGGGAAGAGCTGGCCTGCCCAAAAATTGTTCCTAGCTCTCTATACTGCATCTTCTTTGTAATAATTTCAGATAGTAAAGGGGGGGCAAAACCTTAACATGAGCCAAATGATAAGCTTTATCAAGTATATTTGATCTAAGATGAGAGGATAGTTTTGTTCAAAGTATGGAATTTCAGTACCTGATACCCAGTAAACAGGATTTCATTAAGGATCTTTAAGCTAATTCATGTTTATAAGATGTGGAGTTATTATATGAGAGGAGAAAGAGGAGCGTTATCCTCCAAGACCTGAACAGGGAGAGGAAACTAGTACTTATTTTCTTACAGAACCTACCTGCCAGCAAGCTGATTTCTCCGCAGTGCTGTTCTGTGTCACCTCTTCCTCTGGTGGGCTTGGCATAACAGCTGAAGCCACGACAGAGGCAAAATAGAAGGACGGCTGGTATAGGACACCGAGGATTTTTGCATTACAGCAAATGCTGCTTCAGCTGTGCATGCAAATCAGTTTTTTCTCAGCTGCAGAAACTAAATCTTCATTTTTAAAATTAGCGTTGCATAAAGGTCATGGCATGATATGAAGAGTAGAATGTGTATTAATATCTTGCTATCTTAAATACATGCCATATGTAGTGTAGATATGATAAGTAAGAGGATTCTGGTTGCTAAGTGGTGTATCTGAATAAATAATAAATTGTTGAGGTCAAATTCTACCCCAGCTGCGTTTGGAGACCACAGATTTCTGAAGCTTATCCTATTGTGTAAGAGTTTGCATAGCAGGAACAGGACAAAGTCTGCAGTGGTAGGTAAACCTTCACAGATGACAGATTTTGTTAAATGGTCAGATACCACAGTTACACTTAAAAATTTTTAGCTTCAGTCCCTATAATAAGCTTAGCATCCATGACATTTTCTGATGTTTGTGTGTTTTATGCTGGCGTGTCAAGAGGAGGAGCTTATAATAAAAAACCCTCTAAAAGTTTTGTAAATTGGGCTGATAAATTTGAGAACTCTTCCTTGAGCCAGAAGCCTCAAATTATTACCATAGTCATCCATTTTTGAAAGAGGTTGAAGTATGGAATACGGTCTTTGCTGAATAAACATATGCTGGGTGATGATTAACACAGATTAGTAGAGAACGATAATGTCTGTCTGTGCCTGAGATAGACTCTAACATTTGTAAGCTGTAGTCCAGTTCTGTCGATGTTGTCAGTCTCCTTTGTTACTTTCCAGCTGCTAAATAATGAAAATAAAACACAGCTTTGCCTTTAGCAGGTAGGATTTATAAGGTGTTAAATGCGTGAGGGCGGGTTGGTTGGTTGGTTTGACCCTTCTGTAATAAATACTTGTGTCTGCTAGCCAATATGCTGCCACTGTTTGACTTAGACAAAGGTGATACCTGAGGTGTTTAACCTTTCTTCTCCTCCTTGGAAGCTGAAGATAAACTCAAGTAAGCTCTTTTCAAATGGATATTCTTAGTTCTTAAATCTATTATATAGGTCTTTCCCTAAAATGGAGAAGTTGGGTAGATTTTTGTTTGTTTCTCTTCTTGTCTTGCTGTTGTGCATCTCCATTTCAGAAGAGACAGTGCATTAACTCCTACATTCTGTTTTGACATGGAGAAAATAATCTTTCATCTTTCATCTTTCTTCCCCTGCTCTCTACGACTACTAATGTCATATAAGACTGGGTCAAAAAGCTCTTTTTAAAAAAACATTTTTATTAATACCTATTATGGGGTTATTTAGTGAGAATTAAAACTTGGTAGTGTCTGAATGAGTAGATGTTGGGGTGTTTCTGTAATTTTGAATCCAGGGCTTAGCCCAGAGGAGGAATGAAAGTTTGCAGGGCACATAGTGATACTTGTCTGTGGGGCTCAGGTCACTCTTGTCGATGGTTGTCAGACTGTTTCAACTTAAGCTGGCTGTTACTAGTGGTCTTACTGCACGGAATATTACAGAATGAAGTGGTTGCTTTGTTAGTGTTCGCTTCTAAGACACAAACAAATTTTGTCTCGATTTTTCTTGCAAGGATTTTTAACTTCAGTAAGATGAATTATTACCTGGGACGTTACTTTTATGTGCATTCAAAGGTTTTGTTGGCTTCTAACAGAAACAGCTGAATTGAGAGTGCATTCTAAGTAAAAAACATTGGTCAATATTTCTTTTCTGGATCAAAGCTTTTGTCACTGCCTGTGAATACTGTTGTCCATCATAATGGCTTTGAACTTTTGACAGTGTATATTTGAAGGTAGATTGGTTTGTTAATGCTATTGCATTTATTGAATTTTGGGATTTGTGTAAGTTCTTAATATGATTGACTTTTGTTTAATAGACAGCACAATACAGACACGGCAATAAGAACTAGATTCTAATCTGTTGCAAGCTGTACTGAAAATATATTTCTGCTCAAATGTTCTCACTCTGTTGGGGAATATTTTAAGGGCTGGGGAAAAAATGCTAGAAAGATAGCTTGTATGAACTACATATGTCTAATTTTGCATTTTAAGTAACATTAACTTTTTTGGGAGAGTAATTTGAGGTAATACAGTGCCTACATGAGAGCTTTAATGAAATACAGCTCCTAGTTGATAGCAGAAAGCACCACTGGCACTGAAATGTAAGCCAGCTTTGAAGCTGTGGGGTGTACCTTTATGTCAAATGAATGCTTATATTCAGATTACCTGCTGTATGGGGAGTCATAGTTTTAATTAGCAGTGTTATGTTTGCAATTGTCACTTAAGATTTCACATTCAAATGAGGACTTTGTTGCATGTGTAAAAACAGAGTTATATGCAAGAAATTAACTTCTGTAGAGGTTTGTTCCTATGTGGATTGCCTAGATTTGATCTAAACATTTTTGCCATTTAAATGGGTTTTTTCAGGCTTTACGTTGGAAGTGTCTGACCACACCAGCTGCTCCAGCAGCTGCCATCATGCTTCTCTCTGTTACTCGGAGTTAGTTCCATGGGAGACTTCTGGTCTGCATTCTTTGAGCTAGGTAGAGAATTTGGATCTATTTCAAGTGGCTATCTATAATTAGGAGTTTAAAGATTCAAACTCTGATCATAACTCCTAATCTTAGAAAGAGATAGTTGGTGTAAAACAGAGGTGTAGCAGTTCTTCCTTCCTGGGCATTTGGGCCTATTTATAAAGGATATTTATGTAAATAAAGGCAGAAGTTTTACTGGGAATCATGTTTATGAAATGAGGTTTTAATACAAAAAGCTTTGCTCTTTGGTTTGTGTTTAAATCCATCTCACAAATCATATGGCAGAGTCCCTAGATATCTAGATAGTTCAGCTGTAGATACCATGTTAATGTTTATGGACAGAAAAGTTTGGGACAAAGGAAGAAAATAAGCTTGCAGAATTGTTCTATCTGTAGATGGGACTTAAAGGGAACCAGGTTTACCTGTGTTTTTCCCGAAGGGGGGAATAAATGGCATGGATTCAGGGAGAAGCAGGCAAGGTAGAGAAGGGATCAATTTGACTGAAGAATTTCATGAACTACTCATGCAAATGCTTAACTGTCGCAAAAAAAACCCAACAACCTAACAAACAAACATGTAAATCCTTCATTAGGTTCAACTTGAATTCCAGTTATGCAGAATACCTGGAGTTTCGACTGCTGTCTCTGGCAAGTGATGCTCCACCACAGCCATGCTTCAAAAACTGCCTGCTTCCTAAAGGCCAGACACTTGTAGTGTCATGGCAAAGCTGAGTGGTTTTATCATAGTCATGCTGACTAGAATTTTAAGTTGACCATGTTTTTCTTACTGTATTTGTATTACTTGTGCATACTTTCCACAATTTAGAAGAAAAGGAATTTATTCTGTGTACCTTTGAACTTTTCAGGATCTAAAATGCTGTGGAAAAATCTTTATGATGCAGCAGCACAAAGTGGTTATATTGTCATACTTCTCTTTATGTCCAAAACAATTTTTTTTACAGGATGAATATAATGCTGATTGGTTCTCATGCATGTACCATCCAGTTGTTAGGGCCTGTTTTCAATTTCATGTCTTTGTATTACACTGTTGAAAGTCCATTCTAAGTGAATGATGAAAATAACTAGTGATTTCAGAGAATGTTCACTGGTAAAATAATTTCTCAAGTATTCACACTGTTTAGCTGGGAGGGTCTTTTGGTTCTATTTTAAAATACTGAATGCAGTTTTGGTTTGGCATTTGCATTATTTAGAAGCATGTTGAATTCCTTTTTTGCTTTTAGTTCCAAGCTAATTCTGCAACATACTGGTTTGAACATTCGGGTGATTTCTATAAGCATATGTTCTCATTATCTTTGTATTTTAGTCCTACAAATGTACTGGGACAATTTACTACTTCCAAACTGTGAGGTTTCTGGGGTGAGTGGGAATACTGAATAATTCCTTGCATCTGATGTTGTTACATACTTCTTCTTTATATGCATGTAGTTTTCAAGTTAAGGTACTGGGCCTCAGTAAAAAGGGAATTTTGGCATTTCTGGTTATCATGTCTCCTTCGTAGTAGAGTCTGTCTAAGAGGTAAATGCTTGTTCCTGTGGATCCAAACATGCAGTTTCTCTGATCATTTTGCAGTTATTGTCAGTGGAATAACTAATTCTATACTTACAGAAAAAGTGTAGAGTTTGCTCTTCACTGTCTTGAGGACCCTTTCCAGTATTCATTTTGAGTTCAAATATTGACGTTTTCTTGGTTTTCAAGATTTTATCTTTATTGTGCTCATTTTTGGTTTTGCTAAGATAATAGGCAAGATTTGAAGCAAAAGGGAGGTGTAAATATAAAAAAAGAAAATGAAGAATAATAGTAGATATTCAAAGAACCTGAATAATACATTGTTCTAAAATGTGATGGTGGGTTTAGTGTACTGGTTACTAATTACAGCCTTTGTGATCAGAAATAATAACTGAAGGTATAAAATGAGAGACAGGGAAGAAAAGACCTGCCAGGTTTCTGCTGCTAAAATGCCCAGAGAGGAAATGTTTTGTTTTGGTCATGGCTAACCACCCAACTAGGTTTGGTGATTAGATGAGATGGAGGGAAGGAGGAGACAGAACTTTTTCTTATTAAGTAATTCTTGTACTTTAGCATCTGAATAGTGGGAAATAACTAAAAAAAAAAATTAAAAAAAATTTTTCTAGCTGGCAACATAATCTCCATGTTTTGTAAGCATGGGTTTATTATATGCTACTTTAGTCCAACGATACAGCCATGTACCACGTTACTGAGGTTTGACATCTAGGCAAATTAGAAAAGCAGCTTTTGGCAGCAACTGTGTGCACATTGGTGTGAGTCTTTGATTCAGACAGAGCAGTGAGCTTTGATTGTGCCGCTGTTAGAATGCAACATGCATCTTAGCTGCACTGCAGGGATGACCCTTATCTCACCTCCCTGCTGATGAAGCCAACAGATCCACTTGCATGCATGTATGTCACTTCAGCTGATGTATTTTAATTTTAAAGTGTTTGCAGAGTGTGTGACTTAGCCTTCACAGGAAGTCTAGAGCCATACACACACAAAAGAAAAGAAAATGCCTAAATCCATCTATATTTGGTATTTAATACTAGTTTATAGTCGTTAGTAAAATTAATCTGATTTGCATCAGTAGTTTTATATATCCATTGAGATATGTTAAAAATACTGTACTCCAGTCTGTTTCTGTTTTTCTGTAAGTCTTTCTTTTTCCCTATTGTTTCTTGATACGGTGGTGTTTTGGTTTGTTGGTGTGTTTTTTTTTAACACTATTACAAGTTGAGGTTTATGCAGGAAGAAACTTCCAGTGTTAATTTCCGATAAAATACTGATTCAGTCAGGGCTGGCCACTCTTTCAAAAAAGTAACTGAGGTGTACAAAACCCCAAAGATTTTCTATGGCTCTATGTTAAAGTTTGTTCATGCAAAGTCATATTAATAGTACTAATTATTTTTAAATAATTGATTTCCATTTTCACTCTTTAGCTGCTCCATTTGCTGCTTCTTTGTAAAATATTGGCAAGCAACCTTTTTCTGGCTTGGCACATAATGAATGTCTATTTTCTGCTGAAACAGGAGTGTGATAAAACAAATGGAGTTCATAGAATGAAAGGTTAATTTCAACTGTTTTGCATTCTCCTAATATTACACAATTGGAATATGCAACATATTGCCAGTCTCCTTAGTAATATGCCATTGCACAGTGTAGGGAGATGAACCAGATTTGTCTGCTAGATTGTTTTAAACACTGAAATTATCAGTAATTCTACTGAACATGTATAGTAGGTGGCAGATGCCTCAAATTAGAGACCTTTATTAAGAAGTTTGGTCTACTTCCAGTTGGGGCTGTGTCAAGTGTTATATTGTCTATTTTTGCAGTGTATTTAATGTACTTAATTTCTTATGCATCTGCCAAAGACAGTGTGTGCAGGGTGGCTACTGGAATTGAAGTAGTGCTGGAGAGGTGTCATAACTGTTCCCCTTGTCATTGAGGACTTACTCTAATTTTTGTTGCAAACCTGGATCAGAATCCTTGACGTTTTTGTGTGGTGGCATTTTTAATAAGTAGATAGATGAAAACCACCCTTGTAACTGTGCAGCTACTGGCTCGTGTTCTGAGTCAGTTTTGAAGCAGAAGTATCCTTTTTAGTGTACACGCTCAAGATAAACATGGGCAGGATGATTCTCAATTCCGTGCTTCCATACCACGATGTTCTGTGTGCATTTCCTCCATCCTGAAGCAATACAGCTTGTCATCCTTAAAGCTTCACACAGGTCATATTTGTGGAAATACTAATTTTTTTAAATTTTTTTTTTCCCCAAGCATATGTAAATTAGTAAGAAGTAGAAAGCAAACTGCTTTACTTTGTCAGTGGAGTTTCATTTTTATGAAATAACTCGTGTGAAGCTTCAGCTGCTCCTACTGGACAAGGAGCTGAATGGGCGAAAGCCTTCATATATGTAGTACAGACCGCGCGTGCTTGTTTGCTTTAAAGGGCTCTCGTATTGTTGTGCAGGAGGCTACCTGTTGTAAAAGATAATTACTTCCCTGTTTCAAAGGTCAGATGTGATGACAGGGAATAGGCCTGTGAGCAAAATGAGATTGAGCATTACAGTCAGTCAAGGATCATGCTTACATCTGGGAAAAAAATATGAAAGACAGACTAAAAATAAAGAAATAACCCTTTACTTTAATCAGAGCCTCAGGCAGACCTCCTTCCGTTTTTTTCTGATTAGGCCAGCGCCCTTTTTGTTGATGAAAAGTTAAAGTGATCCATTGAAGTTATCATTATTAAGATGTCAACGTGAAATTATAATCAATGTGGAAGGGTTATTAAATAGTTCACAATTTAAGGGCGAGGAAGGCAAAAAGTCATAGAACCTAAGAAGGGGGAATAGTGATAATGCCTGACTTCCTGTTAAAAACAAATTTACCATAGCTGTTTGAAAAGTCCTTACAAATAAGCTTGTGATGAGGAACCTGTGAGGTACAAAACAGTATGGCCTCATAGTTAGCAGAACAGAGAAATGTATTTTGGTATTTAAAGAGAGAATGTGAAAAAGTTCAGTACCTTACTAATTTCTTTAATGGATACTTCAGAGAGAATGATTTGTTTGTTTTTAATGGGTGGTTACACAGTTTCAATGTCACTAGCAAAGCTCTGGATAATTTATCATTTTTAAGTTGAAAGCCAGCTGTATCGTGGAGGGAAAGGGATTAGTTTCCTGTCAACTTCCTTTTTGGAAAAAGTAATAAGTGCAGACTGAAATATTTCCAGCTTGGGTAAAGTATGTTTGAAAATACCTTTTGGGCAGAGTCATATTTTGATGGGCAAAGAAAGAGGACTTGCTTTCAGTTTTACATGTTTATAGAAACATTTTGAGAAATCTAAGGGGCCTTTTTCTCCTTTGCTTTAAGAAGTACACGCTGTTCGAGCTAGGAGAGTTTTGCCAGTGTTCATCTTGATCTCTTCTGGCACTGCGGTCCGGTGGAGAACGTTCTGTCAGAAATCGCTCTGTACTTTGAAGGGATTGCTGTGGTATGCATATGCAGCAAAGGTCACAGCATTTCATTTCTGAGAGACAACAAGAGGGCTTCTTTTTTTATGTTCATGTACGTGTAAGTGAAAGCAAAATAAGAAATACAGGGTGTGGTGGGGAATATGGGATTTGACTCCTTTAGAGTTTGGATGTACCTGTTCCTAAAACAAAAGGTAGTGGAGGTGCTGCAAATGTTTATATTCATGCATGTGTGGAGTGTTTACTAAGTCTTTTGAATGATTAAAAAAGTAAAATTTGTTTTCCTACAAATTTTAATTTGTTAGGTGAAACATATGAAAAAGATGGAAGAGTAAAAGTGCATCCCCTGTTGCAATGTGAGAATGCCCTACTGTAAATTTAAAACAACTATAAATTACTATTAGTCATCATTACTTCAGAGTAAACCTTGGCTAGGACTCAGTTTTTAAATGTTTCCTGATGTGTACAACTATTAATATAAAAGGTTTTTTCTTTCCTTTATCCCTTAGCAATAACAGCATTCATGTGAAAACAAAGTAGGTTTATTTGCCAGATAGCTCCTATTGCACTTTCCCTACCTGAAACTATTTTGCTTTCGTTAGCTAGAAACACTATCCCTTGGGATGCTTTACTACAAAGCATGTCATCAGTATCCCATGGGAGCAATCTTTCACTAACAGAGAAACAAATGAGATTTCTCCTATAGGTACTTTTTCCCAGCTTCAGTTTCTAGAAGCACAGTAGCTCACGAGATCCATTGTCCCAAATCTCTGTTGAGTAACATGAAAGTAATCCTTTTATGTCAAACTGTAATATAACAGTAAGAAAGTATTGCTTTTATTTGTCGAAGCAAGGAAAGACACAAATAAGCATCTGTCATTTTGAAGTAGAACAACTTGGAGAAGAGCAGTTTTATAAGAAATTATAAGTTTTATTTTACACAGTGGTTGCTGAGTGACTTACTCAGGATGTTATTAGTAATTGCTGTATAAAGTTAAATAACAACAAAATGTGCTGGATGTCTACATAAAATGATACTAAGTAAAACTATGCTATCTGTTGCTGAGGATTTTCGTATAAAATACTCACCTGAGGATTTTTCTGTCTTTTTGTTCTGTGTAGTGTTGAGGGTGAAGCTCCAAGCAGTGAAACTGGCACATCTTTAGACAGCCCATCTACTTACCATCAAGGACCCATAACACACAGTTCAGCTATAAGTCCAGACCATTACGATCATTCTGCTTACGGGCTGTATTCTGTCTCCCCTGGACAACAAAGATCTCGAAGGCCGAAACTTCAGCACTCAACATCCATTCTGCGGAAACAAGCAGAGGAAGAAGCTATTAAAAGGTCAAGATCACTTTCTGAGAGCTATGAACTCTCTTCAGACCTACAAGATAAGCAGGTATTTGAGCTTTGTTACTTAATTTATGACAATGGCAACATGTCTGTAAGCTGGGAAAAATCTTTTCTAGCATCCCTTCAGCTGTGTTGCTGAAAATACCTTTTTTTCCTGTGACCACCTTAGTTTGAAATAGTCCTACATCGGCATTTCTGAGGTTTTTGACTTTTTATTTCTGTGTTGTCATCCCTGTGTACCATACACCTTCTCTGCTTCCTGAAGAAAGGCATAAAAGATATGTTAATAGTGTTAAAAGAAAAAAAAAATTCTACTAGGAATTCTGATTTCAGGCTTGGAACAAGTACTAGAATGTAATAATGCTAAATATTTTTCTAAGAAAATTATTCATTTTGAAACCTGGATATCTTTGTTGCTGAAAGAAATTAAGAACTTATTGCAACTAGCACTCTCATATCTGTGTGGTGAATTCAAGGTCTTAATTGGTTTTACTCAACTAGGCAAAACTCCCATGTGCTTTAAAAAGCACTTAGTGGAAGCTACATAGATCTTTGTCCCTAAAGGATCTTTGTAACCCTAAGGCTACAAAAGCCTTTGTCCCTAAAAAGGCACTTCTGTAGGATGGCCTCTGCCATTCCTTTTAAGATATATTCTGAATGTAGTTGTATTTGAAAGATGTTTATTGCCATTTAAGTTCAAATTTATAATTTGAAAATGATACTGTAATAGCTTAAGGTAAGCAAATATGCAGGATGCACTGGATTTCACTGATAGATGCACAGTAGCTGACACATCAGTGTTTTTCAGTTGTGAGTTTGGAGGTTTTTCTGTTAGAGATCTTCCTTGCCACAGAATATTTTGTTTACTGTGAATCATTGTGCTATATTGCAAAGTCGCTCCAACTTGTATGTTAACATAGTGACAGTGGAAGCAGGCAAAATTCTGCAGACAGGGAAGGGACAAACTCCTGATTTTGGACCGTACGTTTGATAGTCCCTGAAATTTATAGGGGCTAAGTCTCATGTGCCAGCTGTTTGTTCCAAAATTTCAGGTTGGAGGATCATATAATGCTGTTCCAGAGAGACCTGGAAGAACAGAGATTGAGCTCTGACTTGAAGCCAGTATTTGGGATAGCAAGTATAAGTTTTGTTTAGCGTTTATGATCACCAAATTCTATATTTGAGTGGCTACATACCAAATTCCTGATTCTTGATCTGGATTATGCCGGCTCTGATATTAAATTGGATTGGACCTCCTTGTGAGATCTAAAATGTTGCTTCCTTTTCCACCTTTTAGCAGTTTTTTTCGCTAGGTGTCTCATGAGGGATTGATACGGAGTGTAAGGCTTACTGAAGAGGTCTGCTGCACTGCAGGTATTCCACAGAGCCTAATTCCATCTGTCCTTTTAGGCTGGTTTGATAGAGAATGAGCACTGCAGATGTTACGTTGTATTTTTTCAGGGAGTCCTACACAACAAAAAGTGACAATGATACATAAAGGAAGCTTGATACTACAGAGTTGCTTACTGCTCTTGAAAATCTCTCATTAAAAATATCAGAAGATACTTAAAAACTATTTAGGAAAGTGACCAAGGTTTTACTGAAGGCAGTATTCATTAAATGTGCATTAAATATGCATTAAAAATTATTAGCAATATTAGACACAAGTCTTATAAATCATCAAGGCAAATTCCAAAATACTCTGAAATAAAATTCCCACAAAAAACCCTAATTCATTATAATCAATGATGATATTTTCTATGTAAACCTGAAGGACAACAGGTGTTTGCAAGAATAAAGTACATGTAATTTATTTTACAAAATATTAGATTTTGCTTTATTCTTTCACACCAGCTGTGATAGTTGTCTTTTCTTTAGCTGTGGCATTTTAATTTTGAGAGGAGAACTAGACTGACAATTCAACATTTGTTTTGAGATTAGTCCAGCAAAATAATCTCTTATTATTTATTTAAACACACATGATCTAATGTATGCTATGGATAGAAACAGCAAATGTGTGGCAGCAGTGGAAGGGTTGTGATAGAAGTTCTTAATTATTATTTTTTTTAATCTTTAGCATGCCTTACACGTAGCCACATAGCCTCATTGACATATGCAAATGTGGGGGTGATATAACCCCCATTGGGGGGTGAAAGGCTAAACAATTGTTTTAAAGACAAACTGTAGAAAATTATGCAGAGACTTAGAGATTCCCAGCTCAGAGATCAGACACAGCTTTTTGAGCTTGGTTAAAGGGTGTTTCCAGATACAATCAAAAGAACAATTCTTTAGCAGTAATCCTGATCTGAGCCCATGAGGGAAGCTGTCCACCACAGTTTATGCCAATAACTGTGCATAATACATTTTGCATCTAGAGTTAAAAAAATTAAAATAAAAGAAAAAAAATGATTCATACTTAAAAAACACCAGGGGGAATGGGAGCTGCTGAACCAGGCAATAGCACTGAAAGAAAGAAATCAACTACTCCCAAATGATATACATAATGGACTAGAAAATATTTTTAGTAGCATTTAGTTTCTTCCATAGAAGGGGGATGAATCCCCTCAGCACATCGATATGTGAGCATAACAATTACTTAGAGATACCTCCAAAGTGTAAAGGGGGGGGGGCGGTGTGTGTGTGTGTGCAGCTGCATATAACATAAGTAATTAAAACATGGTGTCTAATGAAAAAGGGTACCTGGATTTGCAAGTGAGGAGAAATGACTTTTGAATCATTGGAGTATTATGGAAATTGCATGGATTTATACAAAAATGCTGCCAGAAAAATGGGTTTAATTGTAGTACTAGCCATATTGCTCTGTCATGGATGTTTTGTGTTTGTGAATAATACAAATGCAGCCAAGATTAATCAGAACAGAAATGAAATGTTGGGGAAAAAAATGAAGTAAAACTTGTTATTCACCTTGTTCAGTTATTTTATTTTTTTTTTTTTAAAGAAGCAATGCTTTTCATGTTTTGGAAGGAAAGGTCTGAAAATAGCTAATGAGTATTCCAGAAGTATTAACATGTCATTTTCACTAGGTTAAAGCAATAGCATTTATAATGTATTTATTTTGCATATTCATTCTGTTAATTTGAAACGCTGTCAATGCTGAGTGCAATTACAAGAATGAAAATAGATTTGATTTTGTATTTAGAAAGCCTGAAATATGTTCTTGGTTTGAGGAAGGCTGTGTGTGGATATTCCATCACAGAAACCTCTCTAGAAGCCTATGGTCTGGGACACTTGCTTTTGCTTTGATATCAGACCTGGGTGAAATTACGCTACCTGGTTCTCATTCATGTGGAAAGTGATGCATGCATGGAAGGGCAATGGCCACTTCTAGAAATTACTTCCAAAATATGTCAATTTGCATTGTACTTGGATTTTACTTGTCTGCAGTTTTCCCTACAGAGAAAGAATGACTGCATCATGCTGCACTAGAATGCTTGATCTTGTCTGCTTTGACATGGACACACCAATGCTAGCATGTGAAAACCAAAATTTATACACACATGCAAACTGCCAACACCCTAATTTTATATGACAGTATTCACATATTTATACTTTTGTCTCTATTTTTATGGTGGAATTTACAAATGACTATTTGGTTCACTGTATGTGCAGTTGTTAGTCTGGAGCTTTGAGTTTTTACTTTCAGAAACAGTATACAGTTTGAAAAATGTCTGAAAATTAAAGTTGTTAAAAAATTTTTTTATTATACTCTAACCTTATTGCAACCTGCATCAAGTTACAAAGTAATTGTGTTCACCCTTTCACAGGTGGAAATGCTAGAACGGAAATATGGAGGCCGTCTCATAACTAGACATGCTGCTCGTACTATACAAACAGCTTTTCGCCAGTATCAGATGAACAAAAATTTTGAGCGTCTTAGAAGTTCTATGTCTGAAAATCGTATGTCAAGACGCATTGTACTGTCCAATATGAGAATGCAGTTTTCCTTTGAAGGACCTGAGAAAGTCCATAGCTCTTACTTTGAAGGAAAACAAGTGTCTGTTACAAATGATGGGTCAAAGCTGGGGTCCCTGGTACAGTCTGAATGCGATGACCTTGGAGAGTCAGCTACAATGAAGTCTCCAGCAGCATCTACTGATTTTGCTGATGCTATTACAGAACTGGAGGATGCTTTTTCCAGGCAAGTGAAATCCCTTGCAGAATCCATTGATGATGCACTGAATTGCCGTAGTCTACATTCTGATGAAGCCCAGACTCCGGATCAAGTCAGAAGTCGTGAAATGGAAAGGGATAGTTGTGCTCAAACTAAACCAGCGATTCACAGTGTGGATCACAGGAAACTTGATGAGATGACAGCATCATACAGTGATGTTACATTATATATTGATGAGGAAGAGTTATCTCCACCCCTTCCACTTTCCCAGTCAGTAGACAGACCGTCCAGCACGGAATCTGATTTGAGGCTCCGGTCTGTGAACTCTTCTCAAGAGTACTGGTCCATGACCCACAAAGATGATAAGATAGACACTGATACGAGCTGCAGGAGTACCCCATCACTGGAATGTCAGGAACAGAGGATGAGAATGGATCATCTACCGTTGCTAACTATAGAGCCACCCAGTGACAGCTCAGTGGACTTGAGTGATCGCTCTGAGAGAGGCTCATTAAAGAGGCAAAATGCATATGACCGAGGGATCACTAGTCAGCAAGGAAGCCCAAAACACATCCCTCACAGTATTCCTGCCAAGATCATATCGCGAGAGGAGCAGGAGGCGAGACATAGGGCTAGGCCTATAGATAGCCATTTAGCTATCAATGGCACAGCCAACAGGCAAAGCAAATCAGAGTCTGATTATTCTGATGGAGACAATGACAGCATCAACAGCACTTCCAACTCTAATGATACAATAAATTGCAGCTCAGAATCTTCTTCTAGAGACAGCCTAAGGGAGCAAACCTTGAGCAAACAAACATACCACAAAGAAACTCGCAACAGCTGGGATTCCCCTGCCTTCAGTAATGATGTTATCAGGAAACGCCATTACAGGATTGGACTGAATCTTTTTAACAAGTAAGTATAGCATTTCCTCCTTCTCTCTGTGTTTGGTAGAAACATAGCCACTGAAACAGGAATATTTTTCTTGTATCAGATAAGTAAGACTGGTGTCTGATACTGACTTTTCCGTGAAAAAAATGAGCTGCTGAAAAACGGTCACAACAGAGTGGTGACTGTTCATGTCAGGGTACTTGCACATTGACACCTTCATAGTTAAACAGCTTCAGGGGAAATGAAAAAATGTAATTATGTGTATATATGGTAGTAAACTATTGAAGAAGATGGATTGGATTCCTTTCTTGTTGAAAAATATGGAGGCTAAATCCTGATTCATTTTTGGTGTTACAACAAATTCAGATTTCTTCCTGCCCTAGTAATGTGGTGTTACAACACTTGTCATATGGGAATTAGAAATGACAGGCAGTGTAAGATGAGTTTCCTATTTAACACAGGATGGGTCTGGAATTTGTTCTGTAGTTTTCATTTAAACTTTGATACTAACAAACAATGTGCTGAGTATTTTTACACTAAATATTTATTTATCATAACATTATCATCAAATCAGTTTTTCCATATATGGAGTCATTTAAAAAATTGATAAAAAAATACTTGAGTTTCTTTGTTTTATTGAAATACTTTTTTCTTTGGACAGTCCCAGGTGTATGTAGAAAACCATGAATATTATGACAGAGGGTAAGAAATAACATACTACTCCAAACTCTGTATTTAGATTATTGGAGTTAAACAGTTCTCATTAGAACTATCATAATCTGAAGATAAGAACAGCTGGGTAGTTGGCATTAGAATTCCTAGTTTTTATTCACTGCTTTTTTAATGCCTAGTATGCCAGTTCCCTTGCTGTGGAATGGGTGCAATTTATTTAAAACTTTTCTGGCACTAGCACTTACAAAGCTCCTCAGAGCACTTAGATGAAAGATGCCAAGTGCCAGACTTATCCCTTATTTTTCTTTTAGATATTGCTGGCAGCTTATAGTCTTTGTATAAGTTTTTGGAATTTTCTAAGCAGTACTTCAGGATTTCTGTATGAAAATTTTGTAGCTTCAGAAGTGCTAATAGATATTTCAGTGTGCTGCCATAGACCTTGCTTCATAGTCTTCTACAGATTTTTTTCCAGCTTTTCAGCTAGCAGTGCTGTGATTTGTTTTGTTTGGATTAGTAGGCCAGTGGTTCATCATATAATAATACACTGTGATGTTGCAGACAACTAAAGCTTTTTGATGCCGTCAGTGAGGCTGTGCATTACAATACTAAGTATGGATCAGCCAGGTTTGGCTGTAAAAACTTTTAGGTTTGTTTTGTTATCTTTGTAAAAAGTCATTAGGCCTTTAAGGAAGCTTTTAATCAACTGGCAGTATATAAGTCATAGGATCTCTGCAGCTTTTGCTGCTCATGAAGTAGACTGGGTAGGAAGATATATCAGTTTGCTGTTTTGTAGAAGATTTGAAAATATTAACATCCTTGTGGGGGGAGGAAGGTGCTGGTACTGTTTGGCTGACATTTAAAAGACTTGATGTTTGCTCAGTTTTTTGCACAGTAATTAAGCCTGAAGCAGTCAATGACCAGTGAACTTCAGGCTTGATAATACAGTCTTATGAGTCAATTGAAGAAGGGTGTAAGAGGTGAATTGAAGAAGTGCTCAAGCAGCATGCAGGGATGAATGAGAGCATTGGAAATTGTCAGATGCTTCTAGTGACATGCCATGTCAGTCGGAGGCTGAAAGTGAAAAATAAACATCAGGGACAGAGAAGAATAGAGGCTGTTACTTGAAACACATCTAAGTGATCTTGCTGCATAGGAGTAGTACAAGTCTTGGCAGTGAGCTCCTGAGAGGATATGTGCTCCACCCATGCGGAAGGACTGTGTGCAGGACCGAAAGTAGTGCCTTTGAAGTTACCTATTACAAGAAGTCAAGGTTTTTTTCCAAATGTCTGCATCTACCAGAGGAAATTTTAGGGATGTGTTTTACAAGAAGTTCATGTTAATTTCATTGCATCTTTAAAGTCTTCCTTGCAAATTAAGTTCCCAGACCTTAAGTAAGAAATAATCATGACATTTCTTTCTGGTACATGAAGCTTGGCTGAAATGCAAAGAATTTAGAACCTTAAAGAAGTGCATGAATTGCAGTAGTGTAAAAATTTCTGCTTTGTTCACTAGGAGTGTTGAAAGAATGACATTTTTAAAAGCATGGAAAGTCACTATCCTCACGGTTGAAATTTAAGCAGTTGCTTTATAATTTTTCTGGTTTTCCTATTACAATAATAGAAGCCAAAAATCATTACAAAAATCAGAAGCCAAAGCGCAGTTTTCTTAGCAGAGGCCTTCTAGTTCACTTAAACACTATTATATGCAAAACATCAGTAGCATGAAGGTCCTTGGAGAATGGTGAACACAGGACAGTAGAGAAAAAACTATAGGGAATTGAAAATCATTTTTCTAGGAGTTCTATCACTTAATCATAGAATTTGTTTCAAGCTATAACTTGTCACTCAATTTGGAATGTTAATGTTGATTAAACTAGTATACTTTTTTAAAGATGTTTTGTGGTATCCACTATGCTAGAACATTGCCCAAGTGGGATGATTTCTGCCAAAGAAATTGCAACTAAGCAACAGCTTCTGTACATTCTCCTATTTTTGAACAGCAGTAGTGATTTCACCCTGTCAATAGGCTGTCAGATTGTGTGTTACCATTCATTGCCTTCCTAAAGGAAGGCTTGCAGGTGCATGCCCAGAGTGCAAGGCTCCCAGGGAAGCTTGGTAAGGCCAGCTGTGTTGAATTAGGCATTTTCTTCAGTGTAGTTTGAAAGGGCTGTAGTCTGGGAGAAATTACACTGAAAAGCATTCCTCCCTTATAGGCAGAAGGAAAGCACTACCTAGAAAGGTTTATTTTGCAGGCTCCAAACCCTGCCAATGCAAATCCAGCCTTTGAGACTGATTTGCTTATAAACAAGGCTTCAAGAGGCCTTTTAACTGCTGCTTTAAAAAAAAAAAAAAAAAAAAAAGAAGGAAAAAAAAGTAAAAAGGGCTGTGATTTTATTCTTGCTTTGACTGCAGGCTGGAAATACCAGGCTTACCAGTTATTGCAGCCCAATCTGGTAGGATTTTCAGGTTTCATTCTGCTATCGATGCACTGATGGTTCTAACAGATTAAAAAGGACCAAATGGTTTAACCTCAGTAGTCTGAGGAAACATGTACTGCCCTTGGGTCAGCTCTGCAGTCAATAGCAGCAGACTGTAATTCAGTGCACAGCTGTGTGTGTAGGCAGTAAATTGCCGTATTCCCTTCTGTTGTGCCACCGTCATGGTGGCAGTAACAGTGGCTCCTTGCCAAGTGTTTGTGGCCACCAGGTATGTTTGTTGATAACGCTGCCCTCAATCCCTGCCTCCTCAAACTGCAGTGATGTGCCCAACTGGGCTATGTCAAATAGTGCAGTGCAGTGATTATTCAGCGTTCTCTTGGGCGGGGGGTACGGATGCTTTCTGTATTAATGAAGTGTTTTCAACAAAACTTGGAGAGCATTAGAGTGGTTAAAAATTTGATTCAACTGTGCCTAGTATTATAAAATATTGGACATAAAAGCTTGCATTTCTTAGACTCATTTGTTATTCTAGATGACTAGAGTCATATTTAGTATCTCCTTTGCTATATCAAGTGTTGGAAGATGCTGTCAAATATCCTGTCACCTAGCAGTGTTCCTATGGCATTGTGATTTCTTTTCACAGGTGCCAGCCGTGCTGGTGCCAATTTCTGACATGGCTGGCAAAAAGTGACTCTGAAGTACAGCCATTGCCACCATGCTGATCTGCTTTTTCTGTTGTGGCAGAATTTTGTTGAGGGCTCCTTTTGTGTAGTGTTTTGTTGAAGGCTTTGTGGCCTAATCTTACACACACATCTTGGAGGTGAATGAACATAACACCACTTTGCTAAAACAGAGGGTAGGCGATAAATATTTTTACAGTAAGTTTTCCCAGATGCCTTTCATCCCCTGCCCCCCTTTTTTGTCCTTTTTTGCTTTCTGGAAAGGGCAGTGACAGAAGGAAGACTGTTACCCATGTCCGTGGTCCATTACAGCGTAATGTTTTGAAGAGTTTTCTGTAGCTTCATTTATAAAGGGCTGTTATCAAAGTCGCCACTATTCCAAAGTTCTCTCCAAGAATTTACTGACGGAGCTAAAAAGGCAGGAGTATCTGTTTGCATTATGCAGTGATGTATCATCCTTTGACCTGTAAGCCCTGAAAGCCCTATCGCCTTCATTTATTACGTGATAGAGATTATTTTATTCAAAATTTAAAAATCACTATTGGTGTGAATTGGATACTCAGTCCAGGAACAGACTTTTTAAAACACATCCAGATTCCTTGAAATGTTAATTTAAGTATTTCTTTATTTTATGAAGCAGATATGAGAGGAATTTGCTGAGTGCTGGTGGGATTATACCAAATACAAATTTGTAAATTACAATTTGTTGCTAAATTCTTGTTGGAGATCTGAGGCACACAATAGTAATATTTGTGAGAAGGCACGTTTTTTATTTTCCATGAAAGCAGCTTTAAATGTTCCGCAGAGGTATGCTGTTTCCATCATTTATACGTAGCTAGAGACTTGAGATAATTTGGGTTCCTAAGCACTTACATTCAGAAAGTACTGCAAACTTTTTCTCTATTTGAAGTCCCTAAAAGTTGCCAGATATTATTAATTATTTTTCTTTAAAAGAAGTTTCACAAGTAGCCATTAAGTTTAAATACTGTAATAGGTGTACTAGTCTGATGTTGCTCCATTTACACCAATCATATGCTTAATTTCACATAAGACGTTGAACATATTTACTGTATTGCTTTTAGTCAGGTGTCATGGCATCCATTCAGCATTCTAACATCTGGTCTGAGAACTAGTTTTAGACTGTCCCCCTTAGAATTTTAAGTTGAAAACGTATTTGGAAACATTTCTAATTGTTTTAGACTCTGTAATTGCAGATGAGGAGGAAGGAGAATGTGTAACTCAAACTGAGTTGGTTCTATTTACCTTCGAACTAATTTTTATATTATGTCAGCTCTTCTCTAGTATCTTTGCAAATTTTGTATCTTCTATGATTTTCTGGAATGATTCAGTTGAAAGAGGAAAGGGGAGACAAGAGGCTTGTTCAGGATTTTGCAACACAGCCATTTGCCATCCTCCTGTATGTGCTGAGAGGGACTTTACTGTTTTTACAACATCTGGACTGCAGATTATTCAGCCACAGATGGTTCCAACAAAAATTAAAATCAAAGCACTCCATGTAGCTTGTCCTCTAACATGCCGAGGGGTTAGTAAGAAGAGAAGAATGTTCTTAGCATGACTCTCATTATTTCTGAAAACATTTAGCCCTAAGTGAGAACACCCAAAGGAAAAAAAAAAAAAAAAAGTGCTCTGTGTGTTTTACTTTGTTCTGTGTGTGTTTTATCTTTTCTCCCTGAGGACCTGACTTTCTTCCTTTTTTTTCCAAAATGGGTGCTTTGATTAGCATGTGTTATGTCCTGCCTATAAAAACCAGCCAAAATGTATAACTGCAGATTCAACCAATAGTATATATAAGCGCCAATTTCAAATACAGGCACAAGGATTCCCTTTATTGCCATTAAAAGAAAGTATAAACTTTACCAAATGTTGAAAGCAAATTTAGCTTTTGAAAGGCTGCGCTATGACCAGCGGTAACTGTGTGCGAGTGTCCCTGGAACCATGAAAGAGCCATTACCTCATCCTCGCCGCCAGCTCCGCCTGCCCTTAAACATTCCGGGCACATGTCTCCCTCCCGCTGCTACGTGCCAGGAATCGGTAACTGGTTTGCTCTAACAATGCCTGGGTGCGTGCTCAGGATATGGTCAGTTATTAGAAAATGACCCTATGAATGGTGGAATTTGACTGGGTGAGCAGCTCCCAGACAAGCATCTGATATGACTTGGGATGCCAGAATTTTAATTCCTTCCCACCCGCCCCCCACCACCCCCCTCCCCACCCCCAAATCTCAAGTGACTAAATTTTGAAGGTGAAAAATGTGAGCAGGTGCCTTTGCAGGCTTACAGAGGGCAGTCTGAACAGGGAGTTGGGAAGGCTGCATAGGGACCCTTGGAAGAAGAGTTAAGGAAGAGAGAAGGGGGCACCAACTCTTTCCTCTTGTTTAACAATTCACATCTATCTACTGAATTGAAGTTTAGTGGATCTGGAAATTAAAACCTTGCGTATCTTTGAACAGTATTTTTGCATTGCCAATCTGAAAGGTATCCATTTTAAACGTGAGTGTCAGTGTTTCCCATTTGCAGTCAGCACAGTTGCAGAAATTGAAGCTGAAGTGCTTCTGTTATTTGTAACTGGGGTGAGGGTGTGGCAGGAGAATTTAGGGCAGGGGCACTAGAAAACATTAAGATAGGGACTGTTCCTCAATTTCAAGGACATAGTCATCTTACTGTGTCATTCCTGACTACAGCTGCATAAACATGAATGTAATACTCAGCCCTGGCAAATAGTTCTGAGAGAGCCAGCAGGTTTTTCATGTATCTTGTCTCAAAGCGGAGTATATTTTGCTCTGCTGGCAGCTACACGCTCTTTTCCCTGAGAAATGCAGAGATGCAGTGGGGTCAGAGGAGGTGAGAAAATCCTCAAAGAGCATTTTGTTCCATTTATTTAGGTAAAATATTTCCTTCATTCTTGCGAGGAAGGAAGAAGCGGAGTGGGGGTAGGGTGGGGAGTAGGCTGTCCACTGTGGAGAGGTGGAATAACGAGGAGCTACAGAATCTGCTATAGCACGATGACTCAGGATTGGATTTACTAGCAAGGACATGTCCAGCTACTGCATTGTAACTGCTCGGGGTGTGCCTCTCCACTGTGCTAGCTGCTTTGTTCCTCAAGGCTGATGCTTCTCATGCAGAAAAAATCTGTTTCCAAAATAGCTTTAAATTCTATTTTCACTCCTTTATTAGAATAACCTAGGCTTTCTGCTTGGACCCTTTTATATACTGTTTACAGTTTTGTAATCAGCTCTGATTCAGGTGATGGTTTTCAGGCAAGCCTAAACATGCAGTAGCCGTAGTAATGTTTAATGTATAATTTTCTAGCACTTTACTAGGAATTGATGATCCGAAGAAACTAATTGATCAGACCAGAAGTAATGGTAGAACTGTTTAGGTCAGTTACCCCATTTTATAAGAACAGTTGCCTACAGGGTTTCCTCTCTTTATTTTGCTCCACCACCAAACAGAACTGAGCACTGAGATCACTTCCTAGTAAATTCCTTTGTTAGTGGCATTGTGTATAAATTAACTTTCACTGAATGGAGGTTACTCCAGGTAATTCGGTGTAATTGCAAGTGAGCTGTGACCTTCGCATCTGTGGCAGTAGGTTTTTGGTTTGGTCTTGAATGAACCTGAGAAGATTAACATATAATGTAGTGAGGAGAAGATATCCCCACTGGAGGGGAAACTGTAGGGTTCCTGCCCAAATAATGTGAATAACTATCTCCCCATTTCCATGAGATGCAGAGATGCTGTAAGAAATGTGCTGTTTCTTGGCTTATTTTCCTGACCCAGGGACTTTCTTGTAATTACCATAAGATGCAATTTACACCTAGTTCTTCTTTCTCTTCATTAAACAATTGCGTAACGTAAGAATGTTGCAGCTCAGACTTCTCAGTTCTCTTTAATTTTCTTCCTTTCAGTCCCCTTCTTGCCTTGCTGCATAGTTGATTGAACCCTGGCAAGTTGTTTTGGCACTAGTTTTGGTAATATTTTAAGGATATTGGGTTTTTTCTTTTTTCCCAGAAGGTTTAAAATAGACACAGTGATTCTCTTTGTTGCGGTAGCAGTAGGATATTCAGCACAAGTGAAAGAAGTACAATCATTGAAACAAAATTTAGTGCCTGGCAGGCTGAGGAGAATGTTCAACTAGCTTGTTATTGCCAATTTGGCTATTTAAACATATTTACCTTCTTAAATGATTCTAAGAAAAGTCTTAGATTCTTGCTATTGAAAAACCCATCCTTGGATTTTAATGTTAAACTAATGCTTAGTTTTGTGACAACTGTAAATACTTTAAAAATGGGATCTCTAGTATCAAAAGCAAGGAAGATTTATTTTATTTTATTTTATTTTTAACAGAGGGCTGGCGTCATAGTTGGCAGTAAATTCTCCACCCCCAACATGAAAAGGTTTCTTTGGCAGCAGCATGTTTGTGAACTGTTTCTGTTTGCAGTGTTGACAGCCTCTAAGAAATGTTTGTAGTTTTGGTTTGCTTGTTTTCTAGATTCTTGCAGCTTAGGGTCCTTTCAGTGTAGCGCTTGTGTGTGCCTAAATGTAAACAAGAAACCAAAAAGCATAGGTGTGCCCTCAGAAATACTGGAATTCTTTCTGGATATTTCACCAAGCTTCTCATTTTCGGTCAGGCTAGCTTTATCCCCCGTGTCTCAGGCAGCTGTAAGAACAGTACATTTGTCATTGTTTACATTGTGTAATAAATCCCTAGTTTACCTCAAAAAATACTTTTGGCATTGCTGGGTTTTGGAAATCTAGATGTGGGCAAGCTGCTTTCTGGGTTCATTTGTTTATTAATGCTTCCATTTTACAGCTCTGTTATTGTCTGAGCATCTAAAAGGAAATACCAAGATTTAATGTGGTTTTGGATGTGTGTAAGTTTTACGTGTTTAGCAAGTCAGAAATAGGGAAGGCTTTATACACCGTTGTATTGTGGTTTTGTTGATTATTTCTTTTTGAGGTAATGATCACTATTCTCTTCTTCCGTTGGCCAGCATGGACATGGGCATTTTATCCACACTGTGGCTTGGTTAGTACAGCTGATTGTGCAGCTATGGCAGGAGCTTGACTGGATTTAAAAAACCAACCAACCAAAAAAAACCCAAACCCAAAACAGACCACCACAAAAAAATCCCACACACCCCCCCCCCCCATACACAAAACAACAACCCCCCTTTTTTCTCCTAGTTCAGTTTGTCAGGAAGTCCTAAACCAGCAACAGGAATGAGAGAAGAGACTGATGCCAGTACTGGCACTGCCACTGCAGTGCTCACCTACCTGCAGAACTGGAGTTTAACGTGTTCTGCAGTAAGACTGGCTGTACCAGTAAGTCTAGTAGATAGCAGCAAATACGAAGTCTGTGCTGATCTCTTTTTTTACCATCTAGAATCTGACTAAAAGTTTTTCTCTACCAAATTCACCGGGGTGTTTTTTCAAACATAGCATTTCCTATAATTTTAAACATAATGTTTTGACTATTTAGGTAATACAAAGCCTTATTTCCGAAGTACCACCAGCCTTTGGAATCTGGTATTACTTTTATGTCCCACAACAGCATAAGGTGGTGTATTTCTAACTGTTTCCTTTTATGGCTTAAACAGAAACCTCTGTGTGTGTCCTTGATCCCACACTACCTGTTGGGGTGTGTGAGCACAGCTATTGAAAGTTTTGCTGTGAACTGACTTGGGAAATTAGTCAGCAGATGCTTTTATGCTTCCCTTCTTCAAAGGAGGAGCTGTTTCTGACCGAGGCTTTCCTGTTTCCTCAAATTCTGGCAGGTCTTGAGCACCTTTGAAAACAGAAGTCAAGCAGAGGAAACGTCAAACCAGGGACTGGAATTTTGTGATTTTGATGGTCCATATTTAGTAATTCATGGAGCTTTAGGGCTGGGTTTTATCACTGGCAATACAGATTTTCTGCGACAGCAAGTTGCACGTGGTGTAAATGCCTGTAATAACGTGTATACTAAAGTTGTCTGTCAGTGATTCCTCCAACCAGGTGAAAGTTAATTGAGACAAATAATGGCACATTCAGAATTGTAGATTTCTGGATCACTGCTCTCTTTACTAATTTGCTTATGATAACAGAAATATTAGGGATGCAGTGTTTTTCTAAAGATACTGTGCTGCTTATATAAATGTAGGATTTCTAATGAGAATTTTTTTTTTCTTTCTATATTTTCCTAACTTGGGTAGGGGATACTTTTTCAGAAATGTCCCAACTTTTATATCATTACCCTATTTATTGTACTTCTTTTCTACCCCATACTCCAAAGAACTTATTCTTAGGAGAGCCTGGTGGTCCATCACTTAGATTAGCAAAACTCCTAAACATACAGACCTTTTTGTGACTTTTCCAAATTCAACCTGCATAGCTATTAAAGGAAGAAACCCAGATCCTCTTCAGCTTCACTAGCTAAAACTCCCAACAAATGACCACTCTGAGATCTACATGAATGTCACCAAGTTATACAAACTTTCACTGAATCTACATTTTCAGTAATGCATGTAGAACTTGCTGAGTAAATAAGCGATCTCCTGCTAGTTAGTATTAGGTATAGGAAGGAAAGGTGTAATACTGACTAGGGGAAATGGCAGTGATGTGCAGGGATTTGCTATTGTCTTGGCTTTTTAGGAATGGGATTTTGGGGAGGGGAGGGTTTGAGGCTTTTTTTGCTATTTGTTTTTTTTTAACTGATGTCTGTGTGTGATTTTGCGCTCTTCATTTCTGGCACTTGCTTCTTCTTAAAGATGTCATTTTCCAGAAATTGCTGCAGGATTCAGCCTGTCTTCAGGAACACACAAAGACAAAAAAAAATTACTGGATATGACCAGTACTCTTTAAGAAGCAGGCTTATTAAACTACACTGTTTTCATCTGTTATTGTGAAGTTTGCATTACTTTCTTCATCAATGTTTAAACCATCCTAAAGGTCTTGTTATTAATCAGTTTCTGGAGAATTCCTTAGCCTTTATGCAACAACTGAGAATCCTAGGTGTAAATATGTTAGTGTGCATCTTTTTTGCCTTAGTTGTTTATTTTGTTTTCTTGAGTAGATTCCTTTTGATTTGTTTTGGTTGGGTGGTTTTGTTTGTTTTTTTTCAGGTAGAAGACAATTTTAAACTTTATTTTTGGAAACCATCCTGTAAATACCAAAAGTTCTCTAAATATGTATATCATCACCTGTGTAAGATGCTAGCTTCAGAGGATGCATTTTGATATTAATGTATTCAAATCTGAAAATAAATGCTCTGTCTACGCAGTTTCAGTGATTGCTATTTATAGACTTCTCATCTTCCCTGTTATTGGTAGGTGTAATTAACAAGCCATCACTGGGAGTTTTCCTAATCACAAAAGACTCTTAGTTGTAAGTACAAAAAGCTCTACACTCAGTTCTGAGTAGGCAGGATATCTGAGTAGGGTAACATGTCAGGTGTCCTATCTCATGTTAAATCCATGATTGTCATACCTGGTGTCAGGGTTGGAGGGAGCCTACAACAGCAATAAAAATCCCCAGAACCTCCTTAGCTTACAAGGTAAAGTGAGAGAGAGAGTGTAAGTTCCAGTAAGCTGTTTGGTAAAATTTAGTTCATATTAAATTCAGTTTCTTGGTCAAGAGTATTGAATGAATTCAAGGTTTCAGATCATCAAAAAGAGAAATATGAAGACATTTTGTTGGCAAGCTAGACTTCCAGAACAGAAACCAGAATTATCATTTATGAGCTGAATGGGAAACTAGGGAGATACCCATTGGATAAGAAAAATTTTCACCCTGTAATATTTAATACCCACATTTAGCCACAGAAACTTATTTTATTTAGAACTTTATTTGTGCACATTCCCACATAACCTTTAACCTTCAGAGTTCACCTGTGAGCCAAATAGCATTCACTTCAGTAACAGGAAAACTGAAAACGTGTTAGGCTGCCTTGCTTAGCGAGTGACACCCTAACAACTACAGAGCGGTACCAGCTGCCTCTGGCTACTTGCCCTTTATGCCATCCTTTGGAATACACTCTATTGTAGACTGTCATTAACTTGAGGTGAGGTACCAAACGATGACCTGAAGCTGTAGGTTCTGTCGTGAAGTACAGTTACCCTGCTAGTGCTTGCTCTGAACAAATCCTTTATCCCCATTGTAGTGATGACTATCAACAGAACCTTCAAATTAAAATCCAAGGAACATTATGGAAAGTTAACAATTCTCATCTCAACAGGTAGCAGAAATTCTCTAGAGAAGCCCTTAATTCTTGAGTTCTTTATTTTTAGCAGTAGCTCTGTACTGGCTTAGTCTGGGTGCTTGGCTGTTGGCTGGGGCCAGCCCACAAGTAGCTCTTCAGTTGAGGTCAATCATATTCTCTAGGTTTTTTCTAGAACAGAACCACAAAGTTAACAGTTTTTAAAGGACAGATTTCAAAATAATATGACACAATTTAATTGATCTCTAGTTGGCAAATTCAGTGGGTAGGGCCATGAATTAGAAGGAACTAAGTTTCTTCACTGTGGAAATGACTTTTCTGGGTTTGTTACTCTGAAGTTTATGCCACTGCTGCTACAGTTTGATTTACCAAATAGGGAATGTGTAGTTTTCATTCTTACAGCTCAGAGTTTTCAGGTACTACTTTCATGTTATTACAGTTCAGAGTTTACATGGCTTCTGTGTTACAACTTTTATTAAAAAATGGACTACTTTCACATAATCCTAGACTGCAAAACTTCCTGATGCTTCACTTCAGCATGAAGAAACTATCAATGGGAAAAGATCTTTTGGGTTCCAGTGTATTGCTAAATGGATTTAGTCTGTTTTGGAGACTTACCTAGCCTGGTTTGAAGTGTATTTGAATGAAGTGATGTCATATTGCTGAACCAGAAGCAGACCATCTTATGTGAAAAAGGAGACCCTGACTTATGTAAAATACAAATATGTAGGAGCTTATGCCAAATTAGTCACCTTTGCGATGATTTTAAATGTTCAGGCTTATGGGGATAGTAAGAATTCAAGCTGTGGTTCAGTCCAATGCGTAATGATCCAGCATTTTCTGTATCTTGAGTAAAGGTGATCTTTGGATCAAGTTGTGCTTTTTGATAGTGTTCTTTGTTTTCTGTTTAGACAATTGCTGGAGATGAACTCTCCTGAGTTTTTATCGCTCTGAATTTTACTGACATATGTAACTCACTAACAAGGGGCATGGAGAAAACTATTCCTGGTTTTGTTGGATGCCATGAATTCAAATTCAGAAGGAACAAGAATTCTGTAATACAACTCAAAAGCATATGAACGTAGCAGTTATATTACTTAAAAGAAAAAGGATACTTTTTGAGTATGGAGATTAATTTTACAAGATTGTATTTAGAAGATGACCATATGTTAATCTTGTTTCAGATAAAAAGAGCCACAAAGCCTGATGCAAGAAATTGAGATTTGAGAACTCCCTGTTGATTAAATTATAGATATTCCTCTGATCTATCTAACTCTTAATAGGGTATTAAGTGTATAACAGTGTAATGTAAAAGAATAGAAGAACTGAATGGTGATGTATTTAGTAATGTTATTTGCAATTAAAAACCCTGAGGAAGGATTATGGTTGTACGATCAACCTTGTATAAAAATAGTACAGTCACCTTGTCCTTTGAAATTGATTTTGCTTGCCTTAAAGGAAATATCTTTCAGGTCATCCAGCATGCTGCAAATGATTCACTCTTACAGGTGGACATTATACTATAATTTCTTACAAACTAAAGATGATGATGGAATTACTGGTTCTGTAAAGATATCCCTTTAATATCTTTAAAAGAAATGATAGTTGTTGTATCACACTGCTGGAAGATGCATCGCACAACGTGTGCTCTAAGGGAAATTTTACATCACTTTGAAACATAAGCAGCATTTGCCTTTATAAGCAGTAGATTTTATTGCCAGAAACCAATTCCAGCCACAACCCTTCTCCCCAGAACATACCTCTTAACATATTAAAATCAGTACCTTCAGCATGCTTTGTTTTGAGATTGAAATTGGTTACAGCTAACTCTGGAGGTGACGTATAAAGAGATGTAAAATACTGCAGAAACTATGAAGGTGCTTGTCTGAGGGAAAGAAATCTGGGGCAATGGGTGTGTTAAAGGACAAGGAAAAAACCCTAAATTAGATGGGAGTGCCACTATTTTTAATTGCTTCTTTTGGCATGACTGACTTAATTTTTTCCCCTTATTTTTTGTATTCTCATCTTGCAAGTTACACCTCTTCAGATGTTTTTGTTCAGTAAATTTAACTTTTGACAGCAGGGGGGTGGGAGGTCAGGGGTGTTCTTTGTTTCTTCTTTTTCAGCAGCAGCTTTTTAGTTCAGTTTCTGGAAGGTACATCTCTCCCAGCAGCAAGAGCATTTAATAGCTGATGTTGGGCTTGTCTTTTGCATTGATGAGTGTTTTGACTTTCATGCCTGAAGCTGCCTGCATATAAAGCATCTCTTTGGAAGGGTTATGGGGCAGGGAAATGTGTAATAACATGCAAAGATGTGTTTCAAAGCTGGTAAACTATTAACAGCAAACAGTGTGCTCTTACAGGATGGTTACATTTATCCTGAAACCATACTAGTCCATACTAGTAGTATGCTAGTTAAAAGTGATTGGCAAAATTGTTGTAAAATTTTAATCAAATGCCTTCGGGTCCAATGGAAGAAAATTAATAGTTTTGCATTCTCATTTCTCCTCAGAAAGCCTGAAAAAGGAGTCCAATACCTAATTGAGCGAGGTTTTGTGCCAGACACTCCGGTTGGTGTTGCCCACTTTCTCCTGCAAAGGAAAGGTCTCAGCAGACAGATGATTGGAGAATTTCTGGGAAATCGACAAAAACAGTTCAACCGGGATGTATTAGAGTGAGTATTCTGTGTGGGGAGGAGGTAAGCATATTTTAATGTTTGAGTAAGACATTTCATCAAGCCGCAGGTAATAATGGTCTCTGAATGTTCTGCGCTTATCTCTGGATCTTGTTCTGAAGGAGGGGGAAGCCAAACTCTTAGGGGTTAAAAAAGAAAGCATGTACATGAGCAAATATTTATTTCTTTGCTTTCCAGCTAAGTTACTGGTTTTGTTATTGATTCAGCAAGATACTTACAAGGATTTGTATTCCCTGTACTCATGTACATTTACTCTAAATTTATGGTTTAATTTCATTGGCTTTAAAGTACATTATTTCGAAGTCTTTTTCCTTCCTCGGGCTCTCTAATAATTTACTGACTGAAACAAAATAATATTATGTGCAACATAAGGCCTCATCAGTAATGGAACATGAAAATAATTATTACAGCCAAATGGCTCACATGTTAGTGTAAACAGGGATTTCAGTGTGTACAGGCATATGCTGACAAGATCTATACAAGTGTTTTTTTCCAAAAGATTAGATAAACAAAAATTGTTTTAAAAACCAAAGAAATTCAAAGCAGAAAATTAGACTTTTAGCAACTTGGTCATAAATTTTTAAACCTTACATACAGAGTAGAACAAAAAAAGAAGCTTTATTTTAAGAGGGTGTTTATTTAAAATATGTATTTGGGGGGGACTTTTTTTTTTTTTTTTTTTTAAATTGTACCTGACATACTGACCTGTAAACATGAATACATCTTAGTTTTGTTGAAGGAATTTTATAAAAAATTTAGTTAGATGTTTAACAAAACAGCTGAGAATGAAAAAAGCCCTGCATCTTGTCCATTAAGGAAGACTAGGAAAAATTCTGACCGCAGTTTTTAAACAGAGTATAATGAAAGCCGTACTGAAATTTGCATTGGTCTATAGATGCAGTCTTTCTTGAGGACTGAATGTTGGTACATAATATTGACACATTGCAAAAAATTTTAAGGTTATGGTATCATGATACAAAGTGTCTACCAACACCTTGTATTTTCTTTGTACGTTTCTTATAGACTGCTCTCATTGGCTTCTTACTACAGAGATGCTGGTCACTTTCTCTACAGCCCTCTTGATCTTGCTATTATGCCATCAGAACTTACGTATCTCAAATTGTAAGGTCAAGCACTGTATTCATACGGCTAACGGCATGTGTACATATGCCATAGACCTTTCTTTAGAGGTCTTCTCTTCCTTTCCTGTGCCTGGGTAAAGGCTGCTTTCTTACAGTACAATACCCAGCAGAAAGCGGCAGAAGAGCCTCTCTACCAAAGCATGCAGCCAGCCTTACAGCAGAGGAACAGAATATGGCTTGGTTTTGATGCAATCCCTCTTCAGCATGAGTCATTATTAGCTGCTTGTAATGGTCGTCTGGATTTTGCAATTATGAGTCAGGCTAGGCTGAAGACTTTCCAAAAAGTGCATATTTTCTTATTTTTTAAAAGCAAGCAGTACAGGTCCAGGACAAGATGATTTATAATGCATTTGGAATCTTGAACAAATTGTTTGCCCTCGCTGTCTCAAACAGATCAGCAGAATATGGGTAAGAAGTTTATCTCTGCTAAGCCAGATTGCTGAGTCTGATGAGGTGAATTGTTAAGAGTAAGGTCGTAATCACCTGCCTACAACCCCACAACAATCCTTTCATTGAAATTAATCTGTTCTTAAATAAGCTGTTTCAGCTATGCTTTGGGTCACGGAACCCCCTGTAAGCAGTGGTGTTATCTTGGTAGAGTTCTGAACCTTGCCTGCAAATGGGAACAAGGTATTTTTTTCTTAAAAGGAGACAACAGAATAGCATTTTATCTTAAATATCACATTTACAGATTGGAGGTAGATTTTGTCAAACTGATAATAACTCCAGGTTATTACACAGAAAAGACATTTTAACAGATAATACTTTTTCTGTTACACAATTTAATTTCAACTGACTTGCTCTTGATTTGTGTTCAAATTTCCCAGATGCTGTAAATTGGTGTGTTTAAACTGGCTTAAATCTTCTTTTCACTGGAGCTTAGAAAATGCTCAAGAGAGTAGCCTAAATTTTTGACCAAAAGCTGCATTCTGGGCCTACTGTAGTTGCTACCTGGTGGTAGCTCAAGTGTAAAGGCTTGTTTGGGTGGCGTGGGGCTGGCATGGCTGGCATTGATGTTGTTGCCCTGGCCAACGTTTGAGGCACATCAGACACCCTTCCTGCAGCACTGCTGTTCTGCAGCGAGCCTCAGCATTCTCTCTTTGCCTGACCAAGGAGTGCTTGGTGTCATAGAGCTGTAGCTGAGGATCTGACCTTCTACTGTGTCTTGACTTTGCATTAGAAAACAGAAGTACAGACTCTCAAAGAAAGAATAAAATAAAACCACCATAAAGAACGCTGTTAAAAGTGAGAGAGAAAGCATGACATTGTGTTGCTCTGTACGGGACTCGCATCATTTCAGTTCGTTACACTACACAGTTAAGTGCAATAGTACAGGCAAGTGGTACAGTAGAGAACCGAGGCAGTTGTTGCACTGGCTTAGCAAATGGTATGTTCTACTCTTGCCTAAATTTTGTAAAGAGGTGGTAAGCAGATGTTAGCTACAACACTACTAGAAGACAAATGTGAGCTACTCTAATTTGTCATTGTATAGCTATACATTTAAGAAAAGGCTTTTAAAATTGGATTGTGCTTTCTTTCTGTATTACAGTGCTGTTATGTGTAGTGATTCATATCTGCTTATTTAAAAACTAAAAGCTGAGTTTAAAGAAAGGAAATGTATAAGCTTCTGATTTTAAAGTAGTCTTTAAACAAAATATTAGAATGACATAGTTCACATTGTTGATTATATTAAACTGGTTCCTCCTTTTATTTTATGTCAGCACTGTATTTCAGAGCAAGAAACTACTGCTCCATAAATGTTCACTGAAAGGCATGTCAAATGGTGGGGAGATGAGAATTACAGTGATAGTAAGAGAGTATCCAAACAAGATTATTTCTTTTTCTCCATATGTAAGAACGTTCCTAGACAGAGCCATTTGGTACAAATTATTGTGCTTGCTGCAGGCTGTTTGAGATCCAATATTGTGAACAGTATAGGCTCTTCATTATTGTTATAGGCATTGTAATAATTGATTGGCCTGGAAGCACAAAACCAATAGTTATTCTTGGCAATGGTACGTTACTTACATTGGTCAGACATTTGCTATTGCAGCAGCTCTTCTGTTAGAAAAAAATAAGGACCCGCTTACATGTACACATTCTCTTTGATCTATTATTTGCAATCTTTCCTTCACAACTTACCTACACTTACTGCAATTGCTGCTGAATGTTTCAAAAAACTCCATGAAACTCTACAAGAGATGGAAAACTGAAAGGTTTTTTTGGTCTTAAAATCATACCTTTGGTACCGTGTTGTTAGAAATTAAAAGACACAATGACACTATGTTTTTATCCTAGCTGTGTTGTGGATGAGATGGACTTCTCGACAATGGAACTGGATGAAGCACTCAGGAAATTTCAGGCTCATATCCGTGTTCAAGGAGAAGCCCAGAAAGTAGAACGGCTCATTGAAGCTTTTAGGTATGATGCTGTAATAAATTACGCAGTCACCAGAAACCTGCTGTTGTCTAACTGTCAGACAAGAGAACCGGGGAAGTTGAGTATATCCGAGTTACTTCCCTGCTTATTTGCAGTGTCCTTGTCAGCTACATACAGTTTCAAATATAGCATGTCTTTTGTGGTGGTTTTGCTAATATGAAATAGGAAGTTTTAGTTGCTGCTGGTGTTCATGTATGTCATTTGTATTAATATAGCAAGGTTTTTCAATTAAAAGTTCTTTTGGCATCAGTTGAAAAGATATTCAAGGACTTCTGAATGTCTCTGACAATGGATATAATCATTTATATGAGTGAAATTATAAGTCTATTTACATTTTAGAGTATATATGCTCTCAACTTTTCATAAAGCATTTAAAAAATAGTGGAATGAAGAGCATTAACTTATTAATACTAACACAAGCGTACTTTACCCAGGGCAAGATGAGATGTAAGTCATTACATGGTGGTAAGCTAAAGTCAATGCTGTGTTCTTACCTGGTGTTAGCAGGTGTTACTCATGGAGAAAAGTGGAATACTGACGTTGTAGCTCAGAATCCGTACTAACTGAAGTTACAGTGGTAGTACAAAACAAAAGCCTTCCACGTTCTAGGACTGGCTTATGAAAATGTATGGATGGAAAGCTAAATATATATATGGAATGCAAATAATAGCTTGCTCAGACTCTGGAATGGAGCAGTTGGTTTATTTGGTGGAATTAGAATAGTTATATTCTAGATATATAAATATATATTCTATATATATAAATAGAATTTATAGCTGTGACAACATCCCCTTTTTGCTTTTTTACAGCCAACGATACTGTATCTGCAATCCCGGTGTTGTGAGACAATTTAGAAATCCTGATACCATCTTCATTCTAGCTTTTGCCATCATACTGTTGAACACAGATATGTACAGCCCCAATGTGAAACCAGAACGCAAAATGAAACTAGAAGATTTTGTCAAGAATCTAAGGGGTAAGCAAACACTTAACGATGGAGGTCATGAAAGCTTTTCCCTGTGACTGTCATTGGAGGGACACTGTGTATATTCTGGGAAAAAGGTAAAATACAGGGCACTTGTTTCTGATTTCACCTGACTTAAAACTACTGTCATTTTTACAGGCTTTAGTTATTTCTGGAGTTGTGAAAACAGAATTAAATATATGGTATTTTTTCATTTTTATCTTGTTTTTCTTGAATGGATGTACTGCTAGGTCCTTTTATTCCCATGTATATGTATATATTATGGAACAGAAATTACTGTGCCATAATGAGAACTTACGCAAATAAACTAAAGATTTAAATTCTCTCGGGGGGGGAGGGGAAGTCTGAATTCCAAAACCTTCCTGAATAGTACATGGTAAATCGTACAGAAATTTCATTTAGTTTTCTTCATTGCTGTGTTTTCTGATCAAGAAACTATATGCCAGGCTACAGCACACCTAAGCTTTCAATTAGATTGCCAAAAAAATAGAGATAATTTTTCTAATCTATCTTGGATCTTTCTGTCCTGGTTATTTCTGGTGAAGAACAACAGATTTTTACGAAGTATCAGCTCAGCCAGTGCTCTGCTGTGCCTAAAAGGAAATAGTCACTGTAGAGCTGAGGAGGAAGGTCATGCATGAGGAGGTAATACCTCCTGTTGTTCCAGGGCATTTGAGGAAGAATGGTTGAGACAGCACTTACCTTTTATCACAGAAGGGTACTCAGATGTTAGAGAAGTAAAATGAGGCTGAAGCCCCCATCCTGGTTTTTTCCTTTACAATAGTTTGTGCCCATAGGCAGAAAGCAGCTTTTACTGTAGTTCCATTACTATGTGTTTGTGCAAAGGCCAGGAAAATTGCCTGCTCAGCCATTGCAACTCTCTCCTCCTCCTCCCCCTGCCTTTAAGCACAGAGTAAGCACAACTTAGTGCACAGTCTCTCTTCTTTTGGCGACAGTGGATGTAGCAGCACAGTAGCAGAGTAGGCCCACTATTGCAGGCACTAGCAAGTACTGATGTATTGTTTAACAACCATTTTCTCAGTGATATCTAAAAGTGGGCTGAATGGCAGAAAGACAAAATCAAGTTGCTTAATATATAAAAATATATTGGTGCATCTCAGATGCATGGCAGTTTGGATTCATGTGTGCATGTGATACTTTCATTTTAGTACTAGAAAAAACAAAATACTTGTGGTCTTCTGGAATTTCAGACCTTGAAAATGAGAGTCTTGTTTGGTGATTTTATTCTTTTAGACTTATATAAGACATCAATGAACGATCTATACTTAGGAGATGTTTTAGCTTATATTACTCGGTGTTGAGATCTTATCATAAAGTCCACAAAGATTAAAAAAGGAATGATATCTATCACTTAGCATAATACTACAGTTATATTATATAATATTAATACAGTACATTCTCTCTGAGCTGCAGCCTGACTGCCAGCAATTTCTTACTATAGCAGGCATTTTTGTAACAGGCTACCTTGCCTGTAACATTAAATGGCTGGATTGCAAAGGGTGGTCTGTGGAAGACTCGCTGGTGTGGAACAGAACAGAGGCAGTTTTGCTTCCTTCTAGTTGCAAAGAAACAGTATTTTATCAAAGTACTTTTTGTGCAAACAATTGTTCCACTGGGTGACAAAATATTTTGGCTGCTGAATGGGAGATAGGAGTTTAGTGCTTTAAAACCTGTTTAACAAATAGACATGCATCTGGTCCCCAGGAAATCCAGCTTTAAGTCACTTATGAAAATTGGACTCCTTCCACTGCTATTAAAAATTCAGGAGCAAGCATTCAAGGCACTGTGGCATTTTTTAGAATACTGAGATACCAATGATAATCATGCAGTGTTAAAGAATAATGCTACTAGGCTATTTTGTTGATTTGTTTTTCCAGAGTAAATTAATTGGGTTTGAAATCATTCTGGAAATATTGGTTAAATTAATTTTAGTGGATGTTCATAAGGTTCTCGTGTAGGAAATTATTTTGTGAACAGTGTTGAGTAGTTTTGGGACAGAGGCAAAACTGGTTGTTCTGCCTCCTCCCAATAGTATATTCCTAGGAGAAGGTCATATGAAGATTTTAGTGTCTAAAGGGTTATTGAGCTCATTTTAACTATTTAAGCTTTCATACCAAGCAGAGGAAGCTTGAAAGAAGAAAAAAAGAAATAAGAAAAAAAAAGAATTTACATAGGAAATCAGCCTTTTTATGGCTTTGTTTTAGATTAGAGTCTTAAAACAAAAATCCAAATCTGTGTAACATCAATCAATGTCTTGGCATATTAGGGGAGGCAAACTTTTGGACAAGAATCAGTGCTTCAGTAATGAGTAACGTAACTTCTGCTGCTTTGCTAAGGTAGGCACAAGGACAGCATAGGACATTAGTTGACAGAGTGCTGCTGGCAGTTATAAAACAAAACAGCATAAACAAGTACATCAGCATTCTTAGGCAGCATTGATGTTACTGTTAGCAGAGGAAACAAGGATTGCCCAAGTTTTTATCCTGTCCTTGCTGAGAAGCCTGGATTGCTGAGAAATAATAGTGTTTGTTAGATCATTATATGATATAGACTGGTAATAGAAACTGTTGGCTTCTGCAGGTGTGGATGATGGTGAGGATATCCCACGAGAAATGCTGATTGGGATTTATGAGCGAATCCGCAAACGGGAACTGAAAACGAATGAGGATCATGTATCCCAAGTCCAGAAGGTTGAAAAACTCATAGTAGGAAAGAAACCGGTAAGTTTACTTTGCACGTGCTGTCAGTTCCTAAGGAGACGTAGGACAATGCACAGTATAGAACAATAAAGAAGTGTGTTGCTTAGAAGTATAAATTGGTTGATAAATGGCAAAAGGCGGAAAGTGTCAAAATAATAATTTGCTGTGAGGTTGGTTTTAATTTTTGAGTACTCACAGTGCAGACACATTTTGTTGTTGCAGTCCGATATTCATGATGATGTTAATAGTCTTAAAATCTTCTCTGTGTGAAGCTTTAAAACTCTGAAATTACACTGAAATACTTGCATTTTAGGAAGTTCTCATGTTGTTTTGAGGTAATTGAAGTGTTTTGGTAAACTGATGTTGTAGAGAATTATATTCCAAGATTCACGTTATCAGTTACGGCTCTGTAATGTAGAAGAGTAATAGAGAACCTCTGTTCATGTCAGTGTCTTTCTCAGCTTTGCAACTAGCTCTGTGAACTGGTGTTTGCAAGGGGAGATCATGCTGTTTTGTCTCAGAATTTATGTGAAAATCCAGTCCCAGGGATTCTAATGTTGTGTTGGAGCATCCGAAGATACCTCATGCTTTGTTGTGGGAAAAATCCTGAAATACTTTGCTATATGAATTAATCTTCAAATCATCTGTTGGAAAAGGAGAGAAAAAACAAAGACCACAGCATTTTCCCTTTTGTTTTAGGAGCTGAGTGCACACAGGTAGTAAGACCAGTATTTTACATGCTAGCAATGATACCTAGTGTGGAGAGGGACAATGGATAGTGTCATCATCTGAAAATCTTCATGTTAGTAATCACAAAGGGAGCCCAGAACCAAGCCAAAAAGAGACTAGACTTGCTTGGTTTTGAAGTTCTACATTTTTTTATCAGCTCTGGGGAACTTTGCTGCAGCAGGGACTGACAAGTTGGGGGATTTTTTATTAAGACAAAGAGCGTGGATCTCAAGATTCTCCCTGTTATTTTTAAAGAGCTTTGTATTGTATTTTTTTCTCACACAAGTCTCAATGTGGGGTGGGGGTGGGGGGAAGGGAATGAGGGACCACCAAAAAAAAAATCTAATTTACTTCTGTTTCCAAGTAAAGAAATATAGAGGAGATCTCTTGGAAGAAGCAGAAGAGAGAGAAAGCAGAATTTCCTTAATAACAGCTTTTATATATTTTTGAGGAGAAGGGAAATAAATATTCTGAAGTCAGTATTTGACAGTCACTTATGCTTTCATATGAAAGTTATTTTCAATAATTGTTTGGGGATTTGGGTTTATATATAGGCTTCTGTGGAAGATGGGTTTTTTCATGGTTCTTTTTTCATTCAGGCATGTGGCAAATCAAAACCTAAAACTAATCCTGACCTTGTAAATTAAATGGGATTAAGAAAACAATGTCCTCTGTGGAGTCCTAGGTTCAAGGATTCTTCTGTTGAGAGACTTTTTAACTGTATGAAAGAAAATTTAGGAAAAAGCCAACAGTCCTTATTGATAGAAATATTTGTTTTTACTTTATAGGCATTTAGTCATAGTAAGACCATGACGTATTTACTTGCTATGATACAGTACTGTGTTTCTCTGAAGTTTAACGAACTTGTATATGTCTTTCTACTGTAGATTGGATCTCTGCATCATGGACTTGGTTGTGTAGGTATTTTTCTCATACTCCTTCAAAATTTATAGTCATTTTAACTGGCAGTGTTTGCTTAAACTAGCAATAATGCATTCTGTCACATTTAAACTTTTTTTAAAATTGGGCTTCTTTCAAGCAATATTTTCCTATTGTTATAGTAATAACTCTCCAAAGTGTAAAGATTTTCTTAAAAACATACATCCCAGAAACTGCTTAATTTATTGCCAAGACTTCTTTGGACTTTTTTTTTTTAGTACACTTTTTATGCATTTCAAATGCAGTTGTCACTGTAGAAATTAAGACAGCCAGTAAAGAATAAACAAGTAAGTAAAATTACAGTTGCATCTCACCTTTCCACCTGGGCCCTGGTGTGTTTATTCTTTCTGGTCCATTTCAGTATCGAATGATACTCTAGAAAGATATTGCCAGTTAATTTAACAGTTCTCTTCTGCAAGGTGGATGAACATAGAAAATATTGATTCCAGATTTTAAGTTACAGGCATATTTAATAATAATCCTAAACCTCTTCTTCTGTTGCACTGTTTGACTGACTTTAATTTCATGATAACATTATTGCTAGTAGTTTTGAACAAACCAACCACGCCACAGCAGAGGAGTGCATGTTGTGCTCTGAAATCTGATTGCTTTATACAAATTTGATCCTATCGATTTTTTTTTTTTCTTAATTATAATGGCACTGTTCATTAGCATCTTCACTCAGGACAATCCAGAGAAGGAACTTTAAACTTTAATTCATCTTTTCAGTCTTCTGTTTCTTGCTTTTTCTGTGTAAATAATTAAAATCACGCAAAGCTATCTTCATATTCCTAAGTTAAATACCTGCCATTGTTTCATGGATGCATGTCTAGTAGTACCACTGGACTGTAAAAACAGACTGGAAGATGTGACCTTTATAAAATATGGTGAAAGGGAATGTTACTGGATCCGTCTATTGCTATGAGTGAAAGCATTGTCTATAGTTAAATTTCAGTGTCACTAAGTTTATAGGCTTAGTGACTGCCCTTGGGTTTTGTTACATTGCTGTAGCAAATCCCAGCCATGGGCTGGGGAAACTACGTCTGGAGGTAGGAGAGAATGACAACACGCAACATTTACTCCTGCCACTTTTCACTGAGAACCCATATAAGCTGTTCAGTTGACAGAATAGCCTAAAAATAGAAAACTGATTTCTCCAGCATTCTTCACCACACTGGCTCCTTTAGAACATGTCAGATCTTTTCTCAAATACCTTCTCTTTGCAAGTTCAGAGAGGGTAATTAAGTTAATGCCATAGATAAATTAAATCTCATTAGCATTTTACTTTTTATTAGTATAGTTATCACTGGATTTCAGGGAAAGACTGGAATCTCACCAAATGACTTGATAACCAACCAGCAACAAAGGCCAGTACTGAATCCTAAACTCTTTTTTTTCCTTCCTCTTCACCCCGGCCCCTCCCTGCTCATATAGAGGAAGAAGAAGCATTAACATACTTTGACTGTTTTTCTTTGTCTAGTAAATCTTGTAATTCCCATGCAGAATCAGGAATTATAAAGAAATAAAAGATATAAATGAGTACATATCTAGTTACCAAAGATTATGCTCTACTTCAATTTTTTTTAAAGTTTGAAGGGTTCATTTTAATATTGTTGACAAGGTATCATCAATTCATATTTGAAAGCAGATACTTCAAATAAGAAAATGGAAAATTATTCTTAGTTTTCTTGCCAGCATGAGAAAATATGCCAGACTGAAAATGCATTTACTTTTCCCTTATGTCACCATTTCCTTGGTATGAGGGAATGAACAAATTGTATTAACTCAATGGCTGACAAAAAGTAATCTACAATATCAATCTTTTCACCTCACAAAAGCTGAAGTTGCTTTGCATCCTTTCTTCTTAATAAAGATATGTAAAAATGCTCAGGAAAGCAAACATCCTTTGCTTTGAGCTCCCATTTGCTTAATCTTAAGTTCTTTAAAGGTTTTACCGTTTCACAAAGTAAAATTCTATCCCCAGTAAAACTTTCATTGGCATCCATACACAGGAATGCAAGCTGTTAGAGAATTTTGTATCAGAACTATGATGAAGTTCCAGTGTTATGCAGATTTGTGGCATATAAATCTTTGTTTTTCTCTTGTTGGTCCTTTGCTGAAAAAGTCCAGTAGGCTTAGAGGTAAAAATATTTGAAGTACTCAAAAAAAGACTCTGGGTATGAAAGATGCTCATTCATGGCTAAATATTGCTATATTAACTGTGAACCTGTGTATTATCATAGGTTCTCTCTCTACCCCACCGGAGGCTTGTTTGCTACTGTAGGCTGTTTGAAGTCCCAGATCCAAATAAACCTCAGAAGCTTGGATTACACCAGCGAGAAATATTTTTATTTAATGATCTTCTTGTGGTATGTATTTTCAGGTGGTTAGACTTATGTGGAGATATTTCTATCTTCATTAAATCAGTCACAATTAAGTACACGAGCATTCCTAAAAATAAATCTTTTACTCTGTACTCCAACAATCTTGGAATGATTAAGATTTATATTTTCTTAATTTTATTCATTATATATGTTTTTCAAAACTGAAACCTTTTACTGATTACTGCACTCTATTGTAAGAAAGTACTTTGATGCAATAGTTTTTATTATAAAGAACAAAAATTTGCTCCAGGTTACCCATTTCCCTAATGGGTAAATGGAGATGTTCTTTATTCTGTGAATAACAAATTCAAGTTACTTGTGGAAAAACAAAATTACATGCTACTTTGTATTCCCCAGATGTTCTATGAACCAAATATGTTTATTCATTGAAATAGGAATAGGATATGTTGAAATAGATTTTACAGTTGATTTTACTTTTTAGTGTGCATTTAACTTGAACCAGTCTTTTGAAAAACAGACATACAAAACTAGTACAGCTTGGAATTATTTGGTTGATTTGCTCTTAAAAATAGAAAAATTTGTTGCACTCTATTTGGAATGTATTTGGCTGTTACCAAAGGACTAAGAACTAAACTAAATATTTCATGTTTTGTTACAAAAAAGGCATACTTCAGATGGGCAACTTTATAGTGTTTTAATTTTTACATACCTTCAGACCTTAAAACGAGGAAGTAAATAAAAAAAAATTTTTTGATAGTGAGAATAACCTCTTAGTTGTAAATGTGTACTTGTGTGTAAAGTGATGAAACATTGTGTCTTCAGGTTGCAAGTTTTCTGTAGTTTTTTATTACTTACTCAGATGTCGTTAGTTTTATCACACACTGTTTTGGGACTAATATAGACCAAATTTGTCAGTTCTAGTAAAATATCATCATCAGAAATTAAAATTAGAAAGAACTAGTGAAAATAAACTTCTTGGCTATAAAGAGTGGTGGCATTCACACTTTAGGAAACCCCCACAATTCATGGTATGGAGTAGTATGTAACTTATGTTGTAGCAAGAAGTAGAAGTCTCAGAGCTTTTATTGTGATAGGTGCTGTAAAAGTCATAGGGGAAACAGGGCATCTTACTGTGTAAGGCAGTATTTGGAGGTCCTTAGAATTGAAGCAGGTTTGGAAGGTCACAGCACATGAGAATAAGGGTTAAGAATTAAAACTTGTATGGAGAGGTCTATAGGCATGTCCTGCCTGTAGGCAGCTTGTAAGAAAAAAAGTGTGAAGTGTGGTAGCAGCTACGTTTTTTTTAAAAATGATAATTTAAAGATGTTTACATTTTTGCTGGCATGTACAGTGCACAATAAGGGTGCACTTGTGTGGGGGTTTTTGGTTTTTTTTTCTGGAATTTTAAGAAGTAGGATTCTGGAGAAATAGAGAGCACAAAAACTTTGTATCTGGATAAAATATTGAACCTTCTGGTTAAGATATACCAATGTTTCAAAGCTAGCTTCAGTAGTAGTAGATTAAACACCTCAGTTGCACTTTTTTTTTTTAAAAAAATAAAAAAATAAAAAATTGCAAGTTCATGTTTTCTGGCAGATTATAGCTTTCTTTGGCATTAAATGTTTTCTCATATGCTAATTCTTAAGAAAAATAATTTTCCAAAAACACTATGTGGTAAAAGGGATTTTTCACTTTGGTTATTTGAAACTTGCAGGTGACCAAGATTTTTCAAAAGAAGAAGAACTCAGTTACGTACAGTTTTCGACAGTCATTTTCCCTCTATGGAATGCAAGTTCTTCTTTTTGAGAACCAGTGTAAGTCTCTCCTCTCTTTTTAGATGACCATTATATTTATAAATAAAATAAAATTTAAAAATGTGTGAATGAAAGGGGTGGACAGGACTTGATTTCTGAATATAGGAATAAAATTGCTCTGAATTTAACTTAGCCCTAAAGTTTAAAACAAGATGGTGTCAGCATAAGAAACAGCAAGACTGCTGTTAAGATTTTTTTGGTTGTATTCAGAAGCCAAATCTAGCCAAATGTGTTGTTTGTGGATACTGGTAAAGAATAAAATGTTTGTAAAGAAGCAAATGTATTTGTTGCAGAGTCAGTGGTACGGTTAGCTGGAAATGAATAAATGATGATAAATAATTACTATTACAATATGTGTAAACCAAAGCATTAGCATTATTTCATTTATTTTCCTGATATATATATATTAACTTTGTGCCTAGGTAATGTATACTCTTCAAATATAAATACCAAGTAGAGTCTAGATTAAAGTTTGTATTTTCTGACACCTTTTTTTTTGTCAGTCATAATCTGCATCAATCCAATATACTTTTTATCTGTGATGCTTGTCAACCTTAATCTCAGCAAACAAAACCACAACAAAAAGCAAATAGTCTGCTAATGTCCTGATTTTAAGCCCAGACACATCATAATAACTTAGCAGAGCACAGTTGTTTGTAGGGTACATAGGGAGACAGTCTATCTGAGCTGACCTCATGGTTTGTAAACCAAACCTTGCTCTTAGTGATAAACTGGATACAGGGCAGTGTGACAGTCAGTAGTTTCTGTGCTTTTCTGTTGTGGAAGGCTCTTGGGCTTTTTTGTTCTTGAGAACCTGCTCCAGTGCTCATCTCACTCAAAAGAAGTTGCTGTTATTGAGTCAAAAGCATCTGGAGATTTCAAAAGGGAAGATTTTGTAGAGCTTATAGCAGTGATGTAGCCTGTAGATTATTTATATGCGTACACATTCATTCTATCTCTTGTGCACACATTGTATGATATAAAATTCATTTTTAGAGAGGAAGGCCAAATATTTATATCTTGGATTCTACTAAAAATAGAATATATAATTCCTCTGATGTCAAGTTAAATAAATTAAAAATCTCGTAAGCATGCTGAGTAGATGCACTTCATTCAAGTAAACTTAAAAATACCTGTAGTGAAACTAGGAGTGAAGAGTTGGATTCCTTCCAGTGAACTGGAGGCATTTTAACTGAGACACTTTAGTAGACGCAGATGAGCTTCTGAGGTGGAATCAGTGAATCAGTGAGCTGATCGTACTGCTAATATCAGTGTCTGTTAGGTGGAATGCAGTGTCTTCCAGCTGGGAAAGAAAGGTATTCTTCACCTCTGGTTTGTAAAATGCATATTTTTGGTTTCTCCTGTCCCCAGCAAGCTTTGGGTTATTTTGGCCTGAGCCATCGTGCCATTCAGTAAATCTGTCTGTAGCAGCTGTCAGAATCAGCTGATTTCAAGTGAATAAAATTTAGTCTCACTAAAGCAGAAGCAACAGAAATTGTTTTGGCTACTCACCAGCAGCCAAACAGCATCAACCATGGTTGCCCTGGATGATAGAAGAATTGACTTCTAATGGCAGAAGTCAATGACATCGAGGGGTAGATAAGCTCCAAAAGGGAGAATAATGTCATATATCTCTAGGAAATAAATAGGCCATAAGGGAAGTATATGTTAGATTTTCAGTCAAAATCACTGAGAAAATATAAAGGGCAAGCAAATAACTTCAGAGAGAGTGTATATGGAACCTATAAATACTTAGGTGTTTCCTGACACTTAATCAGTACAATGTAGAGGAGTACCTCTGATAATAAAACACTTCTGTTTGTTTATTATTTGGAAATTCGTTCTTTGCTCATATGTGAAGGTAGCCCACGTGACTTTAGGGTTACCAGGTTTCCTTGTTCAGTTTCGTAAATATTCCGTCCCGTCCCCCCTTCCCAAGCGGTGCACTTTCTAGAGCTGTGTGCCACTTGCCCGGTTTCGGTGTTCAAACCGCCCTGCGGTGCTGTACCCTGCTCTCCGCCTGTTAGCTGGCCTCACGCCAGCCGCCTCTGCGCTGTCGCCCGTTTGGCTGTACGCTGGAGGACAGCAGCTGCAGGCGGCTCCAGGCGGCTCTCTGATTTGGTCGAAGGTAGATGTCATTGTCGTGTGGTCCGCAGAAGCAGGTCAGCTCTACGTTACTTCTGTGCGAGATGTTGATAGCAGACCCCAGCAGAAGCCCCAGACGCTTGCTCCCTCCTTCCCTCTCTGTACCCCTTGAGGTTTGCAGTAGCTCACCTGAGCAAATGCCAGGATATAAATGAGATCGCTCCCCACCCCACCCCCCAAGAACGGTAGGTACATGGACTTGCTTCACTTTTAGTTGCGACTCTTGATTTGGAAGTTAAGATACCCTTTTAAAGAAGCAGAGCATTTGCTTTTGTTTCTCGCTATTTTAAGTCTTGTTGAATCCGAATGGCTTTGAAGGACGAGACTATCTTGCATCATCTGCTGGTTCTGCAGGGAATGATTTTTTTAGTACATGGGAGCACTTGAAGTTCAGATTGAATACTTAGGTAAATATTTGAGACCTTTAGCAAACCAATAAGGTCAGGCAGTTGTGTGAAAGAAAACATTGTGAATTAGAATGCACGTTTTGAGTTTTCCTGTTTTCTGACACCCTGTTTCTACAGGTCTCTGCTTTGAGCAAAGGCTGGTCCTGGTTCTGCAGCACAACATAACTTCATTATAAGCTTTCTTTCTGTAAATGACCCTTCTGTCTCAACTAGGAGATGTTTTTCACTAGCTGCATTTTCAGATGTGCAGCTAGAAAAGAGGCAAAGACAGTTTGCTGAAAAATCTGCCTTTTATTGTGAAAATGTCCATAGTACAGGCCAAAAGGGGTCGGGGGAACAACCCCACTCCTTTTATTTCTTCAGTATGTAATTTCACAGATAATTTTAACTTACCTCTTTTTTAAAGAAGGGAAAGTAGGATGTCCACACAACTGAATAGGGAATACTAAAAGCTGTACATATGCTAGTGTGTTTGTCTTCCTGCAAATGTAAAGTTGAAAGTGCAAGACATTTGCTAGTATTTGAGAGGTATTACAGTAGTCTTTATTCAGCATGGTCACAATTGTGTAGTTAGGTAATGGCATCCATTCCATGAAACAAAAGTTATCCCCTTAATTTTTATTTTTTATTCCCTGTGTTTCTTCTGTTACATTGTACATGGTACCTTAAGGGTAACAGCTGCATAAATACTATCTTTCACTATTTATTTGGTATCTCGACAGTTAAGCAGTTCAAATGTATTTTAGGGATTTTCATTCTAATTCCGTGCCTTTAGACTTCTGTTTCTCTGACTTAGTCCCTTATATGGTAATATTAGTAAAAAGCCTTCGGGGTTTTTTTGCTTTCTTTGGTTTTATAAAAAGAAAAGTAATCGGAATAATCAGAGCTTAGTTTTTCTTGACTCTTTCTTCTAGATTATCCCAATGGTATTCGGCTCACATCAGCTGTTCCAGGAGCAGATATCAAAGTTTTAATAAATTTTAATGCACCAAATCCTCAGGATAGGAAGAAGTTTACAGATGATTTGAGAGAGTCAATTGCAGAGGTTCAAGAAATGGAAAAGCACAGAATAGAGTGTAAGTACAAAGGTACATAATAGAGCATTTTCAAGCTAATCAAAATAAGAAAATCTTGAATATATGTATACAATTAGAAGTCTTTAAAAGTTAAAAAATAATGCGGGTGGGTTTTTCCATGGCTTTGAATTCTGGAAAGAAGAAAAACCTAATGATATCTTAAGCCCCATCAGAGTTCACTGACTATTAATTACTGCAGCATAGCTGCGGTAGCTATTTAGCCTGGGCAAATAGCAATGGACAGAGGAGAGATGGATTTGTAATTTGTAGTATAAATTGCAGTAAGAATTTTAGGGATAATTTACATCACTCTGAAATTCTCAGGGATGGCCTTTCAAATAAGTTTTAACTGAATTTTTCGTCATTTCCATGTTGATATTTCTGTATTCTCTCATTAAATAGCCATAGTACAAATTGATATATTTTGCTGGAAGTTACATGAGTTGTCTAAACATGGAATTTCATCTTGTTTTTTTCAAATGAGGAATAGCTTTTCATCCTGTGTGTTGTAATATAAAGCTCTTAGTACAGGAGTGAAGTTCCTCTCTGGCATGTAACGGTGCCAAAATGAACTCTTACCTATTAGTCACAGTAATAGGTGATCACATCCAGAAATTGTGATGTTACCGTGTCCTTCATTATAGTCAATAAAAAATGACTTGCAAAATTATTCTCTTTCTCTCAGCTGAGCTAGAAAAACAGAAGGGCGTGGTGCGTCCAAGCATGTCTCAGTGCTCCAGCCTGAAAAAAGATTCTGGCAATGGGACGCTGAACAGAGCTTGCCTGGATGACAGCTATGCCACTGGGGAGGGGCTGAAAAGAAGCGCGCTGAGCAGCTCCCTGAGAGACCTGTCCGAAGCAGGTAAGCGCTGCCTGTATTTCCTTGCTCCGACTAGTGCATGCAAAGATGCGTGAAGGATGCATATAAAGCCCAACTCACAGTGGGCTTCCAGAACTAGTCATGCTGAAACTTCCAAACATTTTAAATAGTTCTTCTTTCATAGTTCCTGTTTAATTTCTGTTTGTTTTTTACCCTTGTTCTATTAAGCAACCGGTATTTGAAAGCATTTAAACCGTTGTAGATTGCTATATATACTTTTCAAGGAGAGTGAAGACAGAGGAAAAATTGTAAGTCTTTTGTAAAAAACAAAAAAAAACAAAAAAAAAAAAAAGATTGACTTGTGCTAGGAGTAACCCACTTAGTTTTCCTTTCTTTATTTTGTTCCCCTGTGCTTCTTCCCCCTCATACAATAGGCTTAGAAAGAAAAGAAACTGGTCTGTGTGTAATGACCGCTTTCTGTGTATATTGTGCTCAGGTGTACCTGTGTTACCACCTTGATGAATGAAATTGAGTGAAGCCCTACTACATTCTGTCTAGAGCTATGTGATTCAGATACAGTGTGTCCCTGATGGTCTTCTCTTGTTTTGTAACTCAAGATATAGTTCCCAATTCCTGCAGAAGAGGTTGTTGTGAAATACTGCTGCCAATATAATAAAAGAAGCCCTAGTGGACAAGAATACTGATGCCCCACAAAACCACTGATGTGTCTTAAGGCTTATTAACTGATCAGTACAGCTAAAGACTGGAAAGCAGTGGTGGTGTGATTTTTTATATTTTATTTTTTTTTTAACCAAAGAAAAGCCAGGGGAAGCTTGGTATGGTTTTATTTTATGGTTTGCCTCAGTAATACATAACTGGCATACCTTGGTAATACAGGCTACCATGGGTAGTAACCTTGTCTTTCAGTGTTAAATGTGATTCCTGTCATTTACAAGAAGTCATATCTGAACACCATGGCCACCATTCAGAAAGTACTTCTGGGGATAGTAACAATTTTTTTTTATTTTCATAGTCTGTGTTACATTCTTTGATTTCTTCTTTTAATTACAGTGATGATTTACAGTATAGTCATAATTTCAATACTATGTATCTTTGGTAGTAAACACTACTTATCTTTTTTTTTTTTTTTAAATAAAGAAGAGATTTTAGCTATGCTGCAATAAATAAAATTGTTGTAAACTGAAATTATAGCCTGTTTTTTGTGGGTATATGTATGTGCATACAAATATGTAGAGAGTGAGCTCTTTCAATTTTTTTATTCTCTATTTAGGCTTTCATACTCATATGTCCATTTGCTTTCATTAGAAAGACGTAGGACCTTGATCCAAAATCAGGCTGAAGTTGAATATTGGTGCTTGATTGGCTTCAATGGATTTTAGATCAAGCCACTAGTCTTCACCACTGTTATACCTCAGATTTGAGGATATTTCTGTCATCCTTTTTTGTTGTTTTGGTTTTATTTCATTATAATGAGAACTATCATATTGTTGAATATGTGAGTTCAGTGGGTATCTGACCCATAAATGTGATTTCTGATTAATTTTTTTCATCACATGGGAATTTTTCATCCCTGTCTTTCAAACATTGCCATGTATTTAAATTCATGTTACAAGTTTTATGCAATAAACAAGTATTTGTGATCACAAAACCATTTCACATTTCAACAAGGCATGCCTACAATGGGCATGCTTATTAATGAAAATAACTTTTTTTCCATAATAAACAATGGAAATCACAGACTGGAGGGTTTATCAATGAGTTTGTTAAACCCAACTAAACTTAATTTTAACTGTAAATAGTTGAGAATTATGGAGAGCTTCTGTTTGGTCTTGTGCAGTGCAACTGGCTTGAGAAATTACATATCTGTTATTTTCTTTGTTATTTGGTGTAGTAATTTTAATGAGATTTTTACATGTTTTTTCTGCCTTTTCTCAGTGAATAGCTTGCATGTGAGGCTGACTTTTTTTTTTTTTTATATGGGAGAGATGATCCATAGACAAACAAAGAAATCCTTTGTTAGCAAGATACTGCATCCCAGTGATTATACCATATTAAACTGCTTCTGTAAAAGAGTGCTGAGTTAGTTTGCTTCAGTTCTTTTTGTGGATGAAACACAGGATCAACAAGGAGAAGGAACAAGAGTAGTAGAGCTATGTGTGAATGTGAATCTTTATGTAGGAAAAGGCATGATGAAGTGAATTTGTAGAGTTCCCTTCTACATTTAAACAGAAATAAATCTAATAAACATGAGAAAATTGCCTGGTTGTATATTTATGCAGTAAGGCAAATAATTGTCCAATACACATTGCAAAAACAAATTGAAAAATTTTAAATATTTACTCAGTGAAGGGGAGATCTGATTGAACAGCCTTTTGGTTTCATGTATATATGGCAAAGCTATTCAAGAAAACAGTCCATTACTCTCTACCAGGTACCACAGTAATAAATGGTGGCTGTGGAAAGTGACTTTAAATTTCTGTCTTGAAAAAGTGTGACGATTCATAAGCTGCTTAGAGTTAATGAATGTTGATAACTTGAATGATTCTGACTCCTAAGCTGTAAACCGTAAGGAAAGTCAAGTTCTCTCTGCCAGAAACAATGTCAGGAATCGTTTCCTGATGGTGGTTCTTACGTGCATTTGCCACAATAGCTTAAATCATAATTGCCAGAAGGGTGTGCATGAGGGTCTCTTGATTTTAAAGGTAGTATTGTTCATTGTGGATTGCCAGTTCTTTCCATGGAATAAAAAGCAGAATGTGGCAACCAGCTGTTCCAAGATGTGAATATGTCAAAAGTATTTAGTGCTTTATTTTTCTAAAAAGAAATATACATCATTTATTACACTTTCTTGAGTTATATAGTCAAGGAAGAACTGAATTTATTTGTCCCTTTTGAAATTCTTAATTTACATAAAAATATTAGGAGAAAGACAAATTTTAATGCAAGTAAAGCTGAGTTTTATGGGTTCCAATAGAATTTTGGACATTATACCACTTCAGATGCAATTATGTGATCAGAAGGTTTACAGAAAGGTGTGAAGTCCCATCATGGCCATTAGTATGTGGGAAGGATTATTTGGCTGGTAGAGCAGAGCATCGAGGATTAGACTGGTTGTGTTTCTAATGCTCTATCTCTCACAGGTTTCTTGACTGATTGTAAGCTAGCCAGTCTGAATTCCAGTGACTTTGAGTTGCTGTAGGGACCCAGTGTTTTCACATAGACTTTACGGTGGAGAGCACCCGTGGAAATCAAGCTTTATTCCCCCCATCCCTAACTGTAAGGTGGAAATAATATTTACACACTGTGCTGGTTTAACAATTGTAATTTTATGGTTTGGCCTGATAGCACGCAGCTGGCATACCCTTGTAATACTGGAATCTGCACAGAAGTGCAGAATGGAGTAATGGTTACTATTAATATAAGTTGTGCTCACAATCTCCTGAGCTATCTCAAAACAACTACAGCCCATTAGAGACTGCTTAAAAACCACCACCAACAACCACTAAAAAAAGAAACCCAAACCAAAAACATAAAGTAGTTCCAGAATTAAAATAATTCTATTTGTATATTGCATATAGTCTGTCATCAGGCAGGGTTACTCGGTTATTGTTTCCCTCCTCCTTCATGGATTTTCCTCCACTATATAGGACAGAGGATAGTAGCAGTCATCTTATTAGAAGAGCTTTCCAAGTAGGGAGAGATTTTTTCCTGTCTGTTCCCTTGTCACTATTGTTATATTTCCTGTTCTTCAGTAGAATAGCAACAGTAATGGGCATGACAGAATTTACTGGCTTTTTAAAATAAAACAGATCCGTATGAATCAAGTCTTGTGTGATACGCACACATTAATACCAAGCCATTTTACAGCTACCCCCTGCACTTTATATAAACATCTTTGTATCAATGTTTCTGTCTGATGGAAGAGACATTGTTTGGTTTTTGAGTGAAGGAGTTCACAAGGCAAGGTGGTTATTCTGTATTAATCTCCTGGGGTTTAATCGGTGTTTTGAGAATAATCTGTTTTATGAGCCCAGGACACTATTTTCACAGTCAGTGTGTGATCTTAAGACTGAACCTGTTTCACCCAGAAAAGATGAAAATTTGAAGATTACAAAATCTTTTCACCCTGGAAAATGGTGTCTCTAAATTAATGATCAGAGCGTAATTTTTATACAATTTTGATCAAGTCAGCTGGGGTAGTACCTGTAAGCTCAGTAGCCAGATGGTTACAGATTCTGCTGCTGCTGGGAATATCAGTTCCACAGCCTTTGGAGACTAGTATAACAACTCATTGTTATTAGAGCTGCTGCATCAGTTTGTTTTACCAAAACCTTAATTTAGAACTTTTTGCCAAACCTTTTTTCCCAAGGCATACAAAGCCAGATGATAATACATTATTTAAATATCAATGTATCTCACTGGCATAGAACAGAGTTACAGGGTACAGTGAGAAACATTGACATTTGCCGTAATGATCTGCACATCTGAGAGATCAATTTATGCAAGTTAGAATGGATTCTTATTAATGAAACTCTTGAGTTTTCTTGCAGAATGCTAAAGTTTATAAAAATATTTTAATCACTGTTTCTACTGTAAATTTGAAATATTCTTAGTCCCATACGATGCGTGTACATATACGGGACATATTATACATACATAAGTTAAAGATATTTCTTCAAAGAATTTTCATATCTAATAGCAATGAGTTGTTGGAATGAATCAGAAAAGATTAACTGAAATTTAATTCTATACAAATAAATTATAAACCACTCTAAGTAACATCCTTAAAAATTTCAAGTAGATCAGTGGTATATTAAACAAAAGTAGTCTTCAGATTTGATAAATACCACCTTGCTTTATAGCACAGCTGTTAATTATTATGAGAGTACAGAGCTATGCTTACGTACAATTCTAATTGAGAGTCACCATTTTCTTGAAATGTATTTGAACACTGCAGTGCTAGAGAAACGTTTTTGATGCCACCCTGAAGACCAGAGAACAGTCTCGTATAAACACATATTGGCAGGGGGAACACTCAAGAGGATTTACTTTATAGCTTTCATATCACACTGTAGGCCAATACACAATTGGGTTCAATTTGTTTTTAAGAAAATAAGCAAAGTGCTCTGTATAGTGATAGTGCCTATCTGAGGGAAATTATAGGCATTTTAAGTAGGATTTTTGTGTTTGTTCTTGGCTTCGCTAGTACTACTCTGCCCTGAAGTTATTCTAAGCAACAATCCATCTGTCTCTTTCTGTCTGTATATACTGTGTATATACTGTGTTTGTGGTTATTTTATTAGACACCCGCCATATGCAAAAGGCATTAGATTTTCCTGTTTTCCTTCATTTTTTGGCCACATTTAATGGCTTGTGGCAGCTGTCAATCTTATTTGCAGCATTGACTGCTAAGTTACGAGATGATGTCTCTGTGTTTTTATATCAGCAAGCAAGAGTGATTTGAGTGTTAATCAGTACTAATCCCACAGCAGAGCAGAAAAAATCAAACCCTGACTAAAAATAAATATAAGAGATTTTCACAACCAGTTTTTCTTGAGGGATTCGTAAGACAGTACAATTACAGTTTGATGTAATTTGATGAGGCTAAAACTGCAGCAAGAGATGAAGCACCAGGCTTTTGACAAAGAGCCCGTCCAGGGGAATCGTTCAAAATTCTAACAAATTTAGTAAGTCAAACAAAACACCTTGACCACAAATGCCTTCCCCTCAATTTAATGTTAGTGTAGAGGGGGTTGTACCGGGGACCAACCCTCAGTGATAAGAAGAGAGTGGGAAATATTATAGCAGTCTAAAGAGAACTGTAGCTTCTCTGAAGAGAACTTGTGTTACAGGGCAGCATCCCATGACCAGCCAGGTCAACATTATGCTTCTGGATCTAATAGGTGGTATTTTCAGGTCACACTGATCTTGTAAGACTTATGGGTGGTCTGAATGGGTCTGTGACAGGCTATGTCAAGATGTAAGGGTCAACCTCCCAGTAATCACTGTTATGCCCCATTTACAAAGTGGTTCCAAATTTTGTCACTGTAGCTCTGATGTGGCTTTTGGGCTTCTAAAGATGAGGGCGTGTGGCTTATAGGTTCAGTGATGCTGAAATCTTCACATTCCTCCCCAAAACCGCCTGTCAGAGTAGAGGATTCTAAAGGCAGCAGTGTACCAATGCAGGGTGAAGACTGATATTTGGCCTTGCAGGAAAGCAAGGAGAAAGCACTGAGAAGACTTAGGTTTCTAAAAGCATGCAGATTTTAGAGAAGCTTTGTGAACCTGACTGCTCTTCAAAAGTTAGCTCTGTTCACACACCCTGCCGGTAAACTATTTTGAAACTTCGCAAAGCAATGCTTAACGGGTGATCTTTTAAAAAATACCTATTTCCACTGCAGCCATATGTTATTTTCTCTCCTGTGAAATGAGAGAGAAAATCTGGGATCCTGTCTCCTATATATAGCCACTGAGGTATTCTGGCTCTTTAGGCAAACAGTCTGGTGGTTTACGCAAATGTCTTTGGCAATTTGAGAACACTGGAGAACAAATCCATCATGCTTAAAGATAAAGCACTGCACAGCTAAACAAACAAAATCTAGCCATAATGTCAAGACAGATTCCAGATTTATTGGTCAAAAATTAAGTTTAGTTTTGTTGGTTTTTTTTTTAAAACGTCATGAAAGAAGATTGTATGAAATCCACTGAGGTTCAAAACTGAAAATGAAGTGACAAAACTGATGCCCCTCACCAGTCCCGCACAGTGAAATGCGGAATATGCCAATATTAAATATTGTATTTAAATTAATACTACCCCACAAGTATATATCAATGCTACCAGTCTTTGAAGAAAGAAACTTCATAGATAATTAGATTCCAGAAAATCAAACCATTTAAAATAATTGCTGGCCAACATCGTAACCTTATTACTAAATATAGTTGCTAAAATACATGTATTTTTAGAGTTGTACAAATTTTAAAACCCACACGCTGCTAGTGATAGTTGATTCACAACAACAATGCCTCTTAAAAATCAGTCAGAAAAAATCAGGTACAGAAACTTAATATAACTAATGGCCTTAAAAATCTAAATTTCTGCCTTAGTAGCTGCTGTACCAGTCCAGTGCAATGTTAACCCCCTGCAGCCCCTCTAGTTGCATTTAGAGACTCCTCTAGTGATTCAGGGAAAGCAGCTGTTTTTCACCTGGGTCTTGTCTCAGTCTCTAATCTATGGTGTTGCATGTCCTGGGCAGGCAAGCGTGGGCGACGCAGCAGTGCAGGATCGCTAGACAGCAATATGGAAGTAAGTAGGAAGTTACTGATGTCTAGCTGGATGTGATGATGTGCATTTCAAACCTTTCTTTTATATACATATTTTTTTGCTCTTTTTTCTTCTAACATATAACCTGCCTGCCACAAAAAAAAAAAAAATATGCATGCCTAGGCTACTCACTCTGTATTCTTCCAGCTTAAAAAGCACTGATGGCTTGTTTTAGACCAGTGCCATTTTTGGTTTGAGCTAACCTTGTTCCCTTTGTTCCTGCAAGCATGGTTAAATGAATATGATGTGTCCTTTTGCCACCATTTCAGTCTGGTCCCAGCTTAAAAGCCCACTTGCTCTTTGTTACAAAGTACACTGTTCTTGCTGTTTGATATTTAGCTACAATTATGACTTTCATGCTCAACCATTCCCATTGCTTCTTTTCAAGTTAAATTGCTAAATGTATGCAGTCATGACACCATGGAATTGCACAGATAGGGCATGGGAGGAAAAAATTACTAAGATAGGTGAATTCAATGTGGATTTCATGAGATTTCATTCATCTTCAAACCATTTATATATACTGTTCATGTCTCTGAATTCAGCTTGCAGATTTTTCCTTTTTTTTCTTCTTTTTTTTTTTTTTTTTTTTGTGTTTGCTTTAGGTAGATTGCAGTTTAAATCTAGCACACTTTGCTTAAGTACTGTTGTGTCCCATAACTCTTTAAAAAATACAAACCCAAAACTTCCAGAAACTAAATAAACCATTCCAGGCTAAATAATAGAGAATGTCGGACCACAGGTCAGAAGAACACAATCACATAGAAATCTTAGTGGCAAAAATGGTATGGTTCCATTTAACACATAATTCAGAGATAGGCTTGAGAAGCAGCACTGTGGCATATAGTAGTGGAAAACTACTATTAATAAAAAAAAAAAATAAAAAAAAAGTTTAAAATACTGTTTTGAAATCTGAATTGTAACTGTAATATTTGCTGCTGTGTGTTTAACTATTTAGGTTGAATTTAATGTAGTTTTATTTTTTTGTTGTAAAAAAGCAAGTATGGTATTTTTTGCAGTATTTTAAAATGTATTTTTCCTTTTAAAACACACTCCTAGGTCTTACGTCATGTTACTCTTCTGTAACATTTTCTTACTTAAAGTCATAACTTTCAATATTAAAGTACTGAGAGAAAAACATTTAATGCTTAAAATTTCCCAAGAAGGGCATGAATGCCTCATGGGCAACACAGAGAAGGTGGAAATAAAAATTTTTCCTAGAACTCTTAACATAGTCCACCCATGTGAACACTGAAGGAGGAGTTTGTGGGTCAGTGTGAAGTTTTTCTTTTAAACATTTTAAGATTTTTTTAATTTTTATTTCTATTAATTTCTTTTTAGGGGTCCATCATTAGCAGTCCTCACATGCGCCGAAGAGCTACATCAACCCGAGAGTGTCCATCTCGCCCTCACCAGACTATGCCTAACTCCTCCTCACTCCTAGGTTCCTTATTTGGTAGTAAAAGGGGAAAGCCACCTTCCCAAGGCCATCCACCATCTGGCTCATCACAGCAACCTCCGCACCCTCCAGTAATCCCACATCAGCAACACTCACAGCATCCTTCTGCCATGCATCACGCAGGGCCAGCTGAGGGGCAGGCGCAGGCACAAGTGCACTCTCACCATTCGCAGTACTGCCACATGCAGCAGAACCCACCCCCATACCACCACCACCACCACTATCACCCTCCCCAGCATATCCAGCACCCCCACCAGTATCACCAACATGTGTCCCATGCGCAGCATGCGGCGCACTCCCAGCATACTCCTTACCTGCAGCACTCCCATGCACAGCACACCCACTCTCCTCATCCGCTGCCCCCTCCGCATCCAGGGCACTCTGCTCATCCCCAGCACGCTCAGCACCACCATGGACCGCCTCTGCCTCCCTCCACTTCAGCCAGCACTAAGCCCAAACACAGTGGCATCAGCACAATAGTCTAGAACATGTTGACCCTCCTCATAACTATAGTTTTAAACAAGGTTACAAAGGCACTTACAAGAAGCAACAAATAATATTGCCAGTTTTTACCTACACAATTTGAGTTGTGTGAGCTTAAAGGCTTGCTGTTACTAAATAAAATAATTCAAGTTAGCGCAACCGACACTTGTTTTACTTAACTACTTGATACACATTTACCATCTGGTTAGTTCTTCTTTTCAAACTGCCTTGAAAACCTGCTGCTTGCTGAATATGAGTAAAGCTACCTTTTACACCAAATCCCTTGACAATTTTACGTGCATAATAAAAACAAGTCTATGGAAAAAAGGAAAAAAGTGATACAGAACCAAGTGTTGCATTCTTGCTCTTTTATTGTCAATGGGCAAAAAAAAAAAGTAGACCTGATATGGTTGATGAAAGTACGTAAGTAAACTTTATATAATATAAATATATACATATAAATATATATATACTGTATAGTTAACATTTGTGCTTGGAAAGAATTTTTTTCAGTCCACAAAACTAGCAATATAGACTTTACAAGGAATTCCACTTACTTGATAGGACAGTATAATAGATGAATAGCGTATGAAAGAGTAGACCAAAAACATTACACGTTAGAAACAACTGTCAGACATTTCAGTGTTTTCATTAAAAGTCCTCTGGACTTGCTAAGATTTCTAAGCAATCATTACTAAATGTGCCAAGTAACATAGCATTTAAACGTTGTAGTCAAATACTGCTTTGTATAAATCCTTATTTTATTAACACAATAATATCATATGTAATCAGTATTATAACTGCTCTGCTATTTCAGGTAAGCAAACTTGTTAAGATGCAGTAATTATACCATAGCAATGTAGGATGACCAGTTACCGGTGGTCATCTTCAAGCATTGGTCACACAAATTCTTAGACACTTTAAAGGCTGCGATAACTGTGAATTTACATGATCCACATTTCTTTTGTATGCATACAATTTAATGACCACACATGAAGGGTTACGACAGGTGCATGTACACACTGCAAAAACATTCATCTCAAACATGAAAATGGCAAAATTCCATTTCTCAGCTACTTTGTTTCCTGTTTACCATAATTTCTCATTTTTACCCCCAATGAAGCTGAATTCTAGTCAGAGTGTTTCCAGGTGGAAGTGCTCTAAAGCTTGAAGGTTTGTTTTAGAATTTAGTATAGGGTTTTTATATAGAGATTAAAAGGGTATGTAATTCCATGTAGCCATGTGCTAGCAACAAAGTGGCTTCACCATTTCTACTCATCACATTTGTTAGTTTGAAAGTACGCAGCACTCAGCAGGCTGAGTTTATGCTCAAACCCTCACTTCCATAGTCCAGTTAGTTGCAAGACATCACATAAAAATAGGCTGTGCTGTTGTTGCTTATGTGTTGTAATCAAACCATTTGCAAATTTATATACAATTTTTATCCCAAAATCCTGTACAAAGTTATACATGGCGCGTACTTTGTAGTTTCAGCATTTTGAGCCCCTGCAAGGACTTTACACCTAAACAGTAGAGACAAAGGAATCACAACTGCAAAACTGTACCAGCCTAAAAGCAAACCTTGAAGAGGATGAGCAAAAAGTTCCAGTATGAGATGGGTAAAAGTAATAATAATAGTAACAGCCACCAGTCGATTTTCTATGTAACAGTAATAAAATTGTCAGAAATAAGGAGGACGTGAGAACAAGGGAGTGACTTTTCATATTGGCTTGCTCATAGCATCTCTGATGTTGGGGGGGGGCGGGGGGGAGAGGACGAGTATTTTTTCCCTTTCATACCATTGATATCACAATACCAGCAAAACTGCA
>JAVJGJ010000047.1:4010369-4024786 GCA_035590215.1 Microhierax caerulescens | reverse complement strand
GGGCTGCTGTGACCCCCGGGCAGGGCCCGGCACTCAGCCCTGTTGAACCCCACGCGGTGGCCTCGGCCCATCGGCCCGGCCTGGCCAGGCCCCTCTGCAGAGCCCACTGCCCTCCAGCAGAATGGAGAAAATGAGGCAGCCAGCTGAACAGGGTTACTGTAACTGATGCTCCCTGTTGCAGTCCAGGCCTCTTTGCTCTGGGGTGTTTCAGCTGAAGCTGGGTTAAATAAATAGACCTGTTTGCACCTGTGTGCACAAAATGCATGGTGTAATTCTGAATGCACAAGAACAGCCAACATCTGAAGGACTACTTTAAACTACAGTCACCTGTTCTTGCAAGCCTAGCAAATTCCCTACAGAAACACAAGTCTCTGTTTACATTGGGCTCTGGGCACTGAAGTACATTCCACAAAACTCATGTCAGTTTATCTTCTGTTTACTTCAGGAAACAAGAGTTTATGTGAACTTTTGCTTACAGGTCTTTTTTATAGAAAAGATTGAAGTTCTTGTTTTTTCTAAGGGCACCACTGGAAAAAAAGCAGTTATAAATTTGAGGTATAACACTGTATTAAAACTGTACTTGTTAATCCAAGGTTTGGATGTGCATTTATCAGATATTAGAGTTAAATAAATTGGAAGAAGGAATCCACTGAAATAAGAAGGAATCCACTGAAATGAGTTGAACAATAAATTCTCTCAAAGACCTTGTTGAGTAAAGTGTTGTGGTGGTTAGCAGTCAGACTCCATCACATTAGATCCCTGTTCATGTATGCCTTTCCCCCTCCCCCCTAAAAAAAATTTCAATGCAACAGTTTTCTGAAAAACAATAGCATTTACTAGATCCTGAATTTCTGGAGCTGATACGATTCTTCACACTATCTGAAGATATATTTAGACTTCTGTTTAAAAGGGGAAAGATGATAAAAATTAGAAGCATGTTTCTCATGTCTTTCAGTTCTTGTGTTAGTTGCTTGGACTTTTTTATTTATTCAAGCCTGCCACATACTGCTTCCAGTTTATGACCAAAATACCAGAGTGATGATAAGGAGCAGTATGGAACTCGCTAACCATTTTCCTTGTGACATTAAACAGGTGGAATGTGCTGTGTGTTTGCAAGTGATAGCATTTGTGGGCTGAGCTTTGAAAACATAATGGTAAATTGATTCTGATACATACTAGAATTAACTATTATTTCTTTAAATCCCAAAATTGGATCACATTGACAAAATTCATGGTTGATGAAGGAATTTTGCATCCCCATAGTTCTTAAAATCTCTGTATTTCTCCCTAATGTTTCTGTTTTTCAGGTAACACCTTCTGATTTGTTTTTGGTATGTAGTAAAGTTGAATCCGGTGGATTTCATCACCTAAGGCTGTTTCTGAACATTTTCCACAATGTTTAATTTTCACTTTTTAGAGTCTAGTAATTGAAAAGCATATGTTCTTGAATTTTTATTTCAATTGCATGAATCTTGTTTTTTTAAAAATAAATAAATAAATGAATAATTGCCTCTTATTTTAGGAAGAAGTTTTCCCATATCCAGAAATTAGCAATGAAGAACTAGAGGAGATCAACCAGTTTGTAGAACCTGTGGAAAAATTCTTCAATGAAGAAGGTATAGTTAGCAGTTTCTTATTCTTCCAAGTGATTACAAAATGATTGAACTGTAGCACCTGAACAAAATTATTATACTTAATCTGTTTAAGTTATTTTATGCCTTTATTGCTAGTCATGAAGTGCTGCTGATTCTGTAGGCATATTCATTTATGGCTTTTTTAATACGGAGTTTTTGGATGCTGATGAGAAGACATAAATCTTCAAAACAGAAAAACGTAAGTAGATGAAACAGGAAGTAAAAGCATTCTGAGGTAGAAGTAGGATTTGAAATGATTTTTGGTTTGGTTGAATAATGCTGTTTGCCACTTCATACGCTGTAAATTTTTCTGAAACTTTTTAACTGCTCTACTGTACTAAAACTGATTTTAGCAAAATTCAACAGACTCATAAATGATGACTAGTTGAGAAGCTATGGAAACTCAAAAGCATTTATGTTTTTTCAGCATTAGAGTAGTGATTCAATTTTAGAAGACTCATATTAGCCATATGCATTGCGGATAGAATTGCAGAGTGCTTCTTCTATTGCTGGTGCAATAGATAAGCCAGTTCTAGAGCAGTTGTAGAAAATTGGGTTTTACAGATAGCAATTTCTGAGACAGTTAAACATGTCGTCTCAGGTTTCCCGCTGACAAAGATACTAGGTCTAGATTGCCAAACTGCAGGAGTTTGAAGAAGCCTGTAATTGTCACAGATGACAATTTATGAGATCCAGGTAATTTTAACTATAAAATTGTAATGTTGCTGACTGACAATAAATTAAGAATTTATGCAGATTACATTTTTGAATTCTTTGCTTTGTTGGGGAACATAATTTATTGAGCAAAAGCCCTGATATTTAAGGGAAGAATTAAAATGTCAAATTATAGAGTGTTAACTAAAGTGGAAATTGCTCATCTTTGTTTGAATTCACAACTACTTCTGTTTCATTAGTTGGGGTAACTTACGGGTGTGGTAAAAATAGGTTAAGAGGGCAGCCTTAAACAGTTGGAAATTTGATATGATTGGCATTGGGTAAGGAAATTCACCTTGGCAGTTGTTAGGAAGCTTGACAGTGTCCAGACGCCATGTGTAGGTCTGTAGGGGCACACTGGAGAAAAGGTAGACACCTTTCCCTCCCCAGAACAGCTGATGGCATACCACAAATACGCATCCAATACTACGTAGCTAAAAAATTAGCTGGGGAACAAAATGCCTTTTTTTAAAATGTGTTTTCTTTCTGAATAACTTGTAGGAGAGCATCAGAATGTTTTGTTGCCTCCCCTATTATATTTTATATAGAAGTTACAGTGTCATTTAACCAGAGTGAATGCAAGGTTTCTTTAGGAAATGATCCATTGCTTTTGCAGAATTACTTCATTTTGTGTATTTTTTGGAAGGATGGCTTATGTTCCTTTTACTGCAGCTTACAGCCTTCCTGAGCTGCTCAATGTGATCCTTGTATATTCAGCTCTTTTAATCCCCCAAGAATGTGAGTAACTCATAAGAACAAGATTTTTGTAATTAACTCATTTATGTTCTTTTCTTTCTTTTTAAAAAAAAAAATAAATCATGACCTAGTTCAGATAGAAGATCCTGTAAATTCTTCACTTACTCCAGTCATGGAATCTGCTAATATGCACCACCTGTGCACACAGAAATGTTAGAGAACCTGAAATAAACCCCAGATTTTTCCCACTTCCAAGTCCTTTTCCTATGTATGTTGTGACTTTACAGCCATAGTCAATGTTCTTGGGACCTTCCAGTTGGTTCTGTATTTTGACTTTGATGGTATAATAAAGTGGGCTACTTAAGTGTTGCATTGATATTCAGAAACAGAATTGGGACTTCCTGCTGTGGTTTTTAGGACTTGCCTGTGTGATTATCATCCAGAGGCTAAAAATCATTTTTCTCTTTGCACCGGAGAGGGGGACAGGCGATGGGCTGGGGTGGCAGGCTGTGGCAGACAGCCCCCAGCCAACCTTCTGTATTACGTTGTACAGAAGCCATGCCAGGGTTGAGACTTCACCAGCTGCTCTTGCCAGGAGGGCAAAGAGGATGGTCAGTGAGATCAGACTGAAGCTAGGAAGAGTAAATCTGGTGACCCTAGGGACAAGGAGTATGGCTGTATCTGACACAGCAAGCACTGTGTCTTTTCTAAAGATGCTTTGAAAGGCTAGAGGGAAATTACAGCAGGGAGGGATTTGATGCTCTGGCAAGCCCCTTTTTCTCGGAAGTTATTTCAGTTCTTCAGGTCTGGGCTCTCAGACGGACAGTTAAGTTAGAGATCACACTGCTGCATGCAGTGGCCTTGGCTCTGACTTGAGAACACTGCAGGCTTAGAGATTTTTTTCTGCACTAAAAGACAAAGCTTTAACTTAAAAAACCATCTGTACTTATAGTGGACTCTAAGAAGATTGATCAAGATGCCAGAATCCCACCTGAAACTTTAAAAGGCCTGAAGGACTTGGGTCTCTTTGGCATGCAGATTCCAGAGGAATATGGTGAGTAAATAATCACAAAAGAATAATCCAGTAGTCTCTGTTAAGTGATGCATTTTGGTATCTTGCAAAATGTGTCTGTACTATTCCATGTGTAGTCATTTGACTTGGATATCTAAGTTAGGAGCTGAGGCTTCCTCCCTGGTTAATAAAGAGATGCAGGCACCAAGAATGTCTGTTGGCTGTATGTAGGGAGCTCTGCATACTCTTGCCTTGGACACCTCAGTTAGGTAACTAATTTTAGACGGTGTAAATTCTTCTTGGAGTAGCATTTTCCTTTTTGTTCTCTTTTTGGATGCAGTAGAGTCGCTTGACATTCTGTGGGACTTGCAGTTCTTACTGATGGTTCCTAAAATTGTACTGGGTCGGAACTGCAGTGCCTCATGGAACGGATCTGTCAAAACTGTCACCTGTCATTGACAGATAGGAATGTGTCTAACCATAGAGAAGTGTGAAAGTATATGTATTAGAAGTATAGGTTTCGTATCAAATCTTTCCTGTGCAATACTGAACAACAAGTTTTATGTCTTATGTCAAAGGACATTATAGTGCCAATCGAGATCAGAGACATTAGTTCCTCAGGGGTTTAACCCTTAAACCTGCAAAGGAATTTTCAATAAAATGTTGATCTTATTCTTAGGCGTATAATAAAAATTGGGATTTAAACTAGTAAATATATGTGAAATCTGTAAAGAAATGAGATAATTACATTGTCTATTTTCTATTACAAAAGAAGGAGACTTCAAAGAGAACAGCTCAGGGGAAGGCAAATCTGTTTGACCATCTGCAGAAGATAGTTTCAGTGGGGAAGATACCTGATTTTTTAAGAGAATACTGTGAAACTATTTTTTTTCAGTGATTACAGTAATAATATTATGTAATATTATAATATTATATAATATATTATATTAAAAGCTGGAGACATACCTCAGTATTTATTTTGTGTTGCCAGAAATAGGGTATTATTTTAACACCCTTTTTGTTTGTTGTGTTAGGCAATTTAAGTAGTGTTGCTCAGTTGCACTGATTTCAGTTCTTTAAGTAAAGTGTTGATATACAAATTCATTAAAATATATTGGGTAACTTCCATGTACTGTAACATGGTGTGATTTCTGTTGAGTAATTAATTGTTAATTAATGCTTTTGAAATGCATTAGAAATGGTATTAAATATTTTTAATGGGCTTTCAGAACTAGTCAGGGCGATGTGACAGTAAGTTAGAAAAGAGGTTTGCAAGCTCTTTCAAGTTTTTATTCAGGATCACGTCTTGGAAGGAGAAAGATCTGGACAGAGCACCTTAATGCAGATGCAGGGAGAGAGGTACTTAGGAGTTAAGAAATATATCGCAAGAAGACAGGTTAGTGTCCACTGAAAGGAGGTTTTGGAAGTAGAGAACAAAGGACAGAGCTCAAAGCAGAATGTTAGGAAGCATCATGATGTTGGAAGTATAACTTAGTACTGATTAACTAGAAATTGTTTCCCACTGTTAATTTTTTCAGAGTCTCAAAGGCAATGTATTTGACTTCAAAGTCATACTTCAGTGTAATAAAATGTTATTGTTGTTTTGATCTTCTATTTTGAAGCTTGTGAAACAATATTCTCTCAGCTTCCAGTTTGTAAAGGGTTGCAATCCATTCAGCCTACGTGTAGAAAATCATAGTCCTGTTGTCTTGTAAATGTGTATGCTGGATCGAAACCAGAAGGTGGAAAGCAGTCACCTTGCTATAAACACACTACTTTTGTCTGCACCATAAATAATATGCTTCTAATGAGGTTATTTTGCATTTTCTGGAGTTTAAACCTGCAGTATTTTTGGTGGTGGTACTTGTCATATTTTAAAGCTTTTTAGCCACACATACTCAGTGCTTCATGCATTACATGGTATATTTCATAATGGCTTGTAATAGTGGCACGTGTGCCAGAAGTATTACAATGGAGAACATTAAGGGGAAAAATTAAGCTCATGTAAATCATGGGTTGATGGCACTCTCTAACATGGGCATCACTGGAATTACTGTGCACATCATCAGGAGTCTCCAGGCTGAATCCTGAACCCAGCACAGCTTAGAAAGGGGAAGAGAAGTAAGACTGTATAGGTAGGAGGAGTGTGAGTTTTAATTTGTCTAAGCGTGCTCTGAAGGACAAAGGTGTAAGAGCCAGTGGTATAAAGTGATGGTGTCAGGGAGACTTGTTCTTGCATTTATTCAGTATACATAAAATAGTGGGACTATTGAGACATCTGCCAAAATAAGCTGTTCATTACGCCACTCTCCCACATAGAAAATCATTACAAAAGATGGTCTTTATTAGGTAAAATTGTTTATTCAACAGTAACATATAAAATACTCATAAATTACAGGGAGCAGTACTTCTAGTCCTGGCAACATAAAATTCCGGAACATTGGACACATACAGATGCAGCTTTGATTTATCCCACTTCTGTTGTTTTCAGACTCCTTAGAAATAGTCTCTGTATTTGCAGCAGCAGATCACAAAATTCTTCAGAAGGGATGTGATGGTGTCAAATTTGTTTCTTATATATTCACATTTTTTTATTAAAGACATTTTTGAAGTATTATATTTGATCCTTTGGTGCCAGTTGGGAAGTCTGCCTGGGACCTGTGTCAGTTTTGTTGTCTGGGTCATTTTCTGCCCTGTTTGCAGTGGCGCTGAGGACAGGCTGGCTGGCTGTGTGTGCCAGTACCAGCCCAGTCCGGAGATGTGGCCAGCACTGCTCCCACGCCTGCTTGGTCTGCAGCTGGGCAGCTCTAAAGCTCCATATGGGCTAATTGTCTGGCTTCGTAACATAGCACAGAATGTCAACAAAAAAATGTTTTTCTCCTGTCAGCACAGAAATTCAGACTAGAGCAAGTTTTGTGCTGAATCTCTTACCATTTTCATATTGAATTCATATGGATTATGCTGTGTTTGCAATGTGTGCATGCATGCTCAAGCACAAACACATCTGCTTTCTGAATAGAACAAAATCCAGCACAATGTGTGCTTATTTAAAAAGTTACTGTTTTCATAATGTGTTCTTCTGGCACAGCTGCAGCAGCGTGGTACTTGTTTGTGGACATGTTATATCCAGTCTACACTAAGGCGCTCTCCAGTTAACAGTGTTATGTTCTTGATGCTTCTGTAATTGAAAGGGAATTTTTTGGGGGAAGGGGCAAGTTAAATTGTAAGGTATCTCCTTGGAATAAAACATAGTATTTGTTCCAGGTGGACTCGGTCTATCAAATACCATGTATGCACGCCTGGGAGAAATCACTTCTTTAGATGGATCTATCGCAGTTACTCTGGCAGCTCATCAAGCTATTGGGCTCAAGGTAATGCTGCTTTTTTATGTCAAGTGCAACTTGCATAGAAAAGGTGAGGTAAGGTTTGCGTAAATGTGGAGCGTGGGTGTCACAAGTAAGAATTGCTGGCGAAGCATACGTCACGTGGAAGGTTCTGACATCAGGTTGGGTGGTGGTGGTCCCAGCACCTCTGCCAGTGGCTCAGCCTAAGACTTTCATGCAGCATAAAGACTGAATTTGAAGTGCACCATAAAATTATTAGTCCAGGAAATATTGAGATCATAATTCTTAAAAAAAATACCTTGAATGATCCCAAGGTTTTTAAATTGAGAAAACATGATAAAAACAGCTAGAATAAATATTGAAATAAAATATCAGGGGGGCTGAAATTATGGGGAGGTGGGATAGCCATGCAGAGAATTCAGAAGGATGCTTTTTCTAGCTGAATGAGACTGCAGATTGGGGGAACTTAAAGAAGAAAACATGCCAAGACCAATGTGCTATAGCAAGCGTGTGAATTTTAAACTCATTTTCTGTATAATACAGCTTTAGGTGTGTACCTTTTAGCAGTGGATGGATGGTAGTAGTCTGAAGCTTGAAACAGCAGTAAGTTCATTATAACAAGAAAAAATTCTTCATGGAATCGAGCAGACAGTACTAATTAAAAATACGTATTTACTCCTCACATTACGTAAAATTTGACATCTATAAAAGAGGGCTAGTGAGCTGAGCTGATTCCTGCTGTGGCCACTTTTGGTCAGATGGGATTAATCCTAATCTGAGTAACTGTATTTTACCTATTGAACCATTGATTATTTAGCTTTATCATGTATTTTTGCATTTTGTCCTTTGTAAAAATCTTGCTGTACAAACATTAAATACAATAGATAATTAAGGTAGGTGCACTCTCACAAAAAGTTATGGAGTGCCCATCTAATGAAATAATTTGGAGCCAAAGTAAATCATGTCTTCTGTTCTCTGATTTGGAGCTTTGAAAATTACTGCCTTTGAGGTTATTAAAATAAAATTATATTGATAGTAACGAAGATATGACAAATTTGAAAGGAAGAACTAACTCAGTGCCTTTCAGAGCAACATTTAAAAGTTCACTTACAGCATAAACAGTGAACCCTACCATAGAAGACAGGCTCAACAACAAGCTATTTCCTGTGGGCATATGAACACTTGTGTGATGACAACTGTGACATATTTTAATGTCTGATAAATAATAGTGTCCATTGGTTAGTAAGCGGTCTCTTGTTAGGCCATGAAGTTTGCAAATAAAGCTTTGTCAACTTTATGAAGCTTGTCAGCTTCATTTTTTTTTACACAGGTTGGGTTGATGCTGAGTTGTTTTCTGTTAATTCTGTATTTAGGGTATCCTCATTGCTGGCACTGAAGAACAGAAGGCAAAGTACCTGCCGAAGCTGGCATCTGGGGAGCACATTGCAGCTTTTTGTCTCACCGAGCCTGGAAGGTACTGTTTTTGTAATCATAAAAGCTTCAGAAAGCACCAAAACACTGGAATTATCATTAATTTTAATTATTTTCATCTTTATTACAGTGAATGTTGGGTTAATATATTAAATTAACTATTTGGTGCAGATGGCTTCGGTGTATTGGGGGGTTTTGTTTTTTGTAAAGGTGTGCTTCAAATCATGTAATTCATCTTGCCTCCATGTGCTGCTTACACAGTTTCCATGAAATCACTAAACATTGTTATTCCCATCCCAGGGATTCATCCACTTAATTTCTGGCATTACTGAGTATGAATTGAAAGGGTACTTTGTGCTATGTTAGAAATAATATGCTGTGACTGTTCTAGGATGCTTTCAGTACTTTTTCAAAACTATAAAAGCCTGTATTGAAGGCGCTACCAAAAATAATAGGAAGACATTTTGGCCTTGCCTTAAAGTTTAGAAAAGGCATCTTTGTAGCAGCAACTTCATTTCAAAGATAAAGTTACATTTATTATGTGTATTCATTAACAGTCGATTGTGTTAGTGTGACAGTGCAAATTCTGTTAATGCAGAAGAGGTGCAGTTTTCTTTAAAGCATATGGGTAAGATGGTTTACAACGTGATTGTAAAGGAAACCAATTGAAGGGCTGAGGCCAGCCAAATGTTCGAAGTTGAATCCTGTTTGTCCATACAAAACTATAATTTGAAACTGTCTTTTCTGAATTCTTGTCTGCTAGAATGACTTGCAGTGAGCATTTGATTTACTTGCTAAACCTCCTAACCATCAGTGATGGTTTTTAATCAAGAGTCCTAAGCTGGGTTTTGACCCTCTAAAAGCTATCCCACTTGCAGGTAAAAATTAAATTAGCACAGAGATTTTCGCCAAGTGATCCATGGAAGGGGCTTGGAAGTAACACACAGGAAAAAACCCAAGGGCTAACTGTGTTCTGAAATTCTTCTAACATCTTTATTTAGCCCAGTGTTATTTAAAAAGATTACCAGTCTTAGTAACTTTAACTTCAGTCTTCTTAGAGACCTTAGTTCTAGTGCACAAAAGCAATCATTTTTAGAACTGAGTTTTAGAGATCTAGCCCTATTAAAATACCAGCTGAGATCTGGCTGTTCCAAGAACTTAACTGTGTTCAGCTGAAAGCCCAATGTGAGCGTTTTGGCATTTTGGTTTATGGAAGAGAAAACTTCTTTCAAGGGAGAGATGATGTGCTGCTTGTTAGATTGTGTAATGTTCAAGAGAGGGTATGAACTTTTAATCACAGAATGGAAACTTTGGTACTTTTGTTGTAATTCATCTGCTGCTTTTGCTCCTGTAGAAAGTATTTAATGTGCCCAAGCGCTCATTGGTAGAGACTGTCACGTTTGTTTCTCATTTCTGTTGAGGCTTTTTTCACTTAGGATGTAAAACCAGGGTGTGAATTTTTGAGGAACAGCTTAGACATTTTAAAGGATGGGAAGAGGAGAAGATGTAATTTTACTTTTTAAAGCATGTTTATTTCTTTTTAAAAAAAAAACAATAACTTTTTTGGCTTTTAGTGGAAGTGATGCTGCATCTATCCAGTCAAGAGCAACCCTCAGCGAAGATGGGAAGTACTTCTTATTAAATGGCTCCAAGGTATCCACTCGCAGACTGGAAGCGTGACAGGTTTTTGTTACAAGTTTATAGAAAGCATCTTTGTTTTTTGCAGCATTGCAATCAGTCGTTTTTCCTAAGTAAAGCGCTAACTTGGCAGCTGCACGAGAATTTTGAGGTTTCCAAGCTAGTGAAGGATGACCCTATCAAAAAGTCAACCTATCAAAAAGTGTTGTTTTAGGGCCAAAGAGAATAGAAAAGCACACTGTTCAGGGAATAACCTTCACTGAACTCCTGGTAAGAAAGATGTGAAAAGCCGCTCTTAAGTGTCATCTCTGTACCACCAGCTCAGGGTGTTCAGCTGCAGGGAGAGTTGGTTGGTTAGCCCCCTCTGTGACAGCATAGGGAAAAAGAAACCTAAAACCAGTATTTTCCTCTCTTTGTTCTTCATGCCAGGTTATGTAGATAATTTTGAAAGAAAACTTGGCATTGAATTGGAAATAGGGCTTCTTGGAGCATTCTGCTAAAAGAAACAATGCCAAAATAGTCTTGAAGAAATGTAGAGATATACTAGCTTCAACAATATTTGATAGATTGTGGACTTGATCTGTAGTTGTTGATACATTTGCGATGTGAAGAGACCCATCCTGTGGGAGACACTGTGCGTATGTGGCCTGATTCAGAGAATTTCTCATGAGAGTTGAAATTATTTTGGGCAAAGTGGTTCTACAGTAATCTGTATTACCCTCGTGTCCCTCATGTGCCATAAGTAGCAGGTTATACAAGCTTTTGTGAAAATGCACTGTGGATTTTAATTTAATTCAAATCTATATTACAACCTATTCTTACAATTGCTCTAAACTTACCATTTTGTGGTCAACTTTCCTTGGAAATGTGTTCAACAGAGGCAAGCCAGTAGCAAAACACTCATTAGAATTTAAGGGAAGAAGCAGCAATTGTTCACCACTCTGTTCTTTGCTAGTTTATTATGCAACACTTAAGAACAGTGCTCACAAAGTCAGAACAAATATATTTCTTATACCTCTTTCCTCTCTCAAAACAGGTTTGGATATCAAATGGTGGCCTTGCTAATATTTTCACAGTATTTGCTAGGACAAAGGTTGATGAAGGTGGACAACTAAAAGACAAGATTACTGCTTTCATCGTAGAGCGGGATTTTGGTGGAGTCACCCATGGGAAACCTGAGGATAAGCTAGGCATTCGAGGATCCAATAGTAAGAAACACTTAAAATTGTTAACAGAAATTTGGAGGCAAGTGAATATCAACTTCTGTATTTTCCTATGAGCCCTTCCAAATGCCAGGTCTGAAATAAGAAATCCTTATTGTATAATTCTCCGCACATGCAAAGCGTCCCTAACTATGCAGTGAAAGCAGTTACTCAGAAGATTCAGTAACCGAGTCGGTGTAATCTAGAAGTAAGTTTTCCTAGGCTTTTCTTAACCTCACTGGCAAATGGTAGTTCTTCACCATGTATCACTTGGGCTTGACTGCTCTCTCAGTTCCTCAAAATAGAGATGAAACTATAGTTCACTGTTTACACACAAGGTACATTGATTTTATTTTGAATATTTTACATCAGTAATTGATGTCAACTGCAGTCTTTTCCAAAATTCTAACTTCTTTGGCAAACTGTATGTAATCCTGTCATAAACAGTGCATTAGGAAGACTTCACTTCTTATTACAAAAAGAGTAAATTATGTTCCTGAATGCCTGCTAAATATTTCTCTAACAGCAATTAACTCTGTGTTTCAGCCTGTGAAGTACATTTTGAAAACACCAAAGTGCCTATAGAGAATGTAATTGGAGAAGTAGGAGGGGGATTTAAGGTAAGTAGTGAATAACTTCTGATGATTTTTAAAAGCCTGAAGAAGACCTTTCCCCCCCACCCCCCATACTGAAGTTTTCTTATTGGTAGTGTGAACATTGCCAGACTGAAGAACAGCGGAGGACAGACCTCCATTTACCTTATGTGTTTTGTATTAACTGGTTTCACTGGCACAGTGCACGAGCGTGCCGTAACGTCACATTTCTGTGTGTTTCTTCCCAATACAGTTAGAGAGCTGGTTCTGCTTTTTATTTATTTATTCCATTGGTTTGGCTTTTTATTGTTCTTCATGACATACTGGTCTCTTCAGAGAAGGGAGCAGCTTTTTCAACAGAACTTCTGAATTGAATCAGGGAAACGCCTGCTCTTTTCTACAGCCAGGACTGTGGGCTGTGTAGGAAGGAAGAGAAAGAAATTAGCGTAACAGGAAATGGCTTGAGGAAAGTCCACATCCTGTCCAAGGCCCCGTGGTTGTCAGATGATTTTCCAGGGTTAGATTATTGCACAAGGAAGTAATGGGAGGAGTACACTGGAAGGCTGGCTCTGCCTACGCTGCCACTGCCCTGGCATTGCCTTCTCTTGATTCCATTGGACCAGTGTGACACCAGTAAAGGTGATGCTGGTCACTTGCTGTTGTAACTTTTCTTTGATGGTCTGACGTGTGGATTCGCCAGACTGGTCTTAACGGTCCTTCTCAGTTTTCTTACTCCTTCTGTAGCAGGCAAGTCCAGACCTAAATACTAAATGGAATAATCTTCTTTGATGTAGTAAAGGTATTAAAAGATTTTTGTAGTCTCTTCTTCAGATAATTATTGCAAATTAAGATGCAGTAACAATGACTTCTTGCTAGATTTCTTAACAGTCTTTGAACTGTCACCCATGTTTCTCTTGTTAAGAAACTACTAGAAAACTTTTTTTGTACATTAAAAAAAATCCTTTTTTGTACGTTATTGATCTGTGTTTCATTCCTACACTTTTCATTCTTGTTCCCTTTTTTTTGTGTGTTGCTGAAAGGCATCTGAAGAGGGAAGGCATCCATCACAGGTCAGCTGCAGGGAAGATTTTTATATTTGGCTGTTGTGTGTACACATTAAACTATTCCATGTTTCTTCTTAGTCTGATAAACTTGAGCAGTGCTGTCTAGTTTGAATGTTGTATGTCTAGTTGCAGATAAATATATTTTTATCTACATTTTACCTTAATGGAGTTTGAATAGGGGATTACTTCCAGGTTGCTGGATCATTAGTATCTGAAAACTATTTCAAACATGAAATTGGGTGTAGAAGGTCACCTGAAAAGCCGGGATTTGAAGCTTTGTTGCTGGGATGCTGAACGCTGTGCTGACCAAGGTGAGGGCAGGTCTCACAGGATAGGAGGTGTATTCCAGCGACGAATGAAATCTAGGAGAGCACTGAAACACGAGGCAAGGGAGCAGTAATCGTCATGGCCTAAGGAGCAGCTTTGTGGCAACATTGCCTAAAAACCATTCCTTTTCTTCACAGGTTGCCATGAATATCCTGAACAGTGGAAGATTCAGCATGGGCAGTGCATCTGCTGGAATGATTAAAAAATTGATAGGTGGGTGAATTTGCTGGATGTCCTGCAAGAAGCTGATATGCATAAGGTAGATAGCGCAGTGAATCCAGAACAGTAAGACATCTCGATTGTAATGACATTGCTATATGGTCAGTCGTGACATCTTTGACTTCTTTAAAACACTAAAATATTTTTATTACTTTTTATTAAAAGCCTGTTTACAGTGTTTTAGCACTGAAGTCTTTTCAGGTCATATAGGGGAAAGTTACTGCCTCTGTTGAATTTTACTGAGGTAAAGTGTCCTTACTAAGACACTTTATATTATACTTAGTATACTAAGTATACTAAGCCGGTATACTGCTGCCTTTAGAAGGTGTAATCTGCAAAACCTCCTGCTTGAATACCTGGCTCAAAGCTTATACACAGTGACAAGTAGTGAAATTAGTTTCTCCCAGTAGTTACCTGAAATAGTAACAGAATAATAACAGAAATCCCTCTAATCTGTTAGCACCAAAAGGTGTCTTCCCTAAGAGTACAGGTTCAAACCTCAGATTCGTGTTTAAAAACTGTTCCCGGGCTTGATTGATACTG
>JAVJGJ010000047.1:3960037-3996029 GCA_035590215.1 Microhierax caerulescens | reverse complement strand
TTGCTGCTGTGCCCGCTTCACAGACGGACTGGTACTCGGAATATCAAAAAACAAAAAAAGGTGGGGGGTGGGCAGCAGTGATGCAGCCTCAGAGGTTGAATTCTGCTTTTGTTACCAACGTTCTCATAGTTCCTGTGTTTGTTTTTCTAGCACATTTGTAGGCAACAGGGAGCTTCAGCCCCTTTGATCAAAATCAGCTTTAAAAGCAGCTCAGGGTGGGGGTCAGTCATTTAGATGCAAGCCCTGACTAGCAGCCAACAAAAGAACAGTTAGGTGCAAGGCCACCCATACAGCTTTTCATATTAATGAGCACAAATCCTTTAGTCCTGCAAACTGGGGTCGCAGACAGGCTGAGGTGCAGCGCTAGGGAAGTCTATACAGCACTATGGCAATCAAGGGGACACATGGTGAGACATTTGGCATCTAGTCTATAGAAGCGCCTCGACCCCTACATTTCATTACGGCACATTACAATTTCTTTTAAAGCTGCTAAGCCAGCTGGCCAAAAAAATTGTTCTTCTTTTCTCACCCACTGCACACCAACAGGCAAGCTAGTTAATTGAACAGAAATTCTCCTCCTTCCTCCATTATCTCTGACCATCAAAGCAAAGAACTAAAAAAAAAAAAAATAAAAAATTTTGTGCCTGGGCTATGTTTTTCTAAGAGCTTTGTAAGACTGAGTCAACCAGTGCTATCAACACCAATTTTAACAAGTGTTTTTCCTTCCAAAAGTATTGTGCTAAATGAAGAGCGTCACACGCGAGCTGCCTTTCACAAGGGCAGGACAGCTGGCTCGGCGCAAAGGCGCCAGGGTCAGCTCCCAAGGACGAGCCACCCTTTACCTTCGGAACCGGCCCCGCCTTCCCGAGTGAGAATTTCCGAGGTTCATCTTTCAGAAGTCCTTGGCACTTCTGTAGCTGGGACCTGGCTCTCGGCCCGCGTGTGGGTAAGCCAGGCGCTGCGGAGCGCCCGGCAGCTGTCAGCTCAGCGTCAGCGTCATCAAACGCGGTTTGCAGAACCGGAGCAGCGGCTTCACAACAACGGACTGTAAAAGAAAAAGCAGGCAAGTGAAACCAGCCACGAAAAGATAACTTTTGGCTGTTAGAACTAAAAGCAGCAGGCTGGGCGCCTCTTGCAAAGAGCAGCCTTTCTCACAAAGGTCCCACTAGAAGAAAGACGCAGGCGTTAAACCACGGCTGGTTCCCGCTGCAGCTCACTGCCCTGTGGGCTCCATAAAACACACGTGAATGTGGAATCAATCCTGACTGCTTCCCAAAAGTACTCCTCTGTAAGAACCACTTGAGAAGAACTGCACTAAGCATTTTGTGAGCAGCAGAAAAGTTGTAAAAGATGAGGACTCTGGAAACCACAATAAATCTGTTCTGTTCTACTCATAAATATTCCAGTGAATCTCAGTTGGTTCGGGGAAAAAAACAACAAACACACCGCAAACCTTCAAAATACTATTTCATAACGAAATACAACTTTGTCACTGTTTGTGGGAGAACACAAGGTTATACCGCGACCACCCCACCAAGGCACCTGACACAAGGCTGCTGTGACCTGGCTCATCCCAGCCCCCTCCGCACCGATTCCCTGGCATTACTGGTCGGCGAGGCGGCTTTTGGTCTGACCTCACTAACTAAAGCCGACGCCATCCGTCCGTGTTTCGGGACGGTCAGGCAGCCCACAAAGCTGGCTTTACGGAAGAATAGCCCAAGAAGGATCTATACCTCCCTGTCGTATTTTACTACACGCAAAAGAACTAAGGCTCAGAAGCTGGGGGGTAAATCTGGAGCACGACCAAGGTCTCACATCCCGAGATGCTTCATTTGCGAGAGTATGGAAAAGTTTTGCAGTATACGGCTCCCCTCACTAAACCTCTTTGCATTCAAACTCCCTTCCTCGATGGCAGAACTGAACAAGCTTCGGGACCATATGTCAGAGCTTCAAGTTAAAAGCTTTGTAATTAGTTAATTTTACCAGTCTGTGGAGCTGTTGTCATGAAGAGCTCAGGTGGCTTCTTGTAAAGATCAAAATCAATGTGCCGTTTGTCCCAGCTCCATCTGTCTCGTGCCAGCACTGGCTCCATGTTCGCGTGCAAAGCATTCTCCTGCCACTTCTAAATGAAAATGGAATCCATTTAAGAAGCCAGGCCAAAACCACCAGGGAGAAGTCACAAAAAAATAAATTAGCCAGACTCTTGGGTGGCGATCTAACTACCATAATAGGATCTTATCAAAGTCTGCACTGCCCTGCACAAGCCTATTGCTCCCTGTAAGCACCCTTCAATTTGTTGTCTTTGATACACACGAATAAGAACAAAAATCCACTTTGTGAGCAAACTGCTGGTAGTCAAGTACCGAGCTGCTCCCTAATGTGCAGGCACTTCCAGGATTCCTGGGAAACACCTGTCAGGGGACCCAGTTTCATATTTATGTCACATTTCTCTGCAGTGATATAAAGGGTCTGATGCACTTTCCTGTGCTTCATACACAGCTGCTAAACTTGCAGGTAAACGTGGACTGTCCCTCTCATCCACGTGGCTCCATGTCAGCATCCTCCTCTGCACAATGAGAGCGAGAGGACAGACCCAGCCCAAAACCAAACCAGTTGTTGCCTTTTCCCAAGGGTCAGAAGTGGGCTGGCTGTACAGAGCTGCCGGAGCAGCGAGAGCTATACATCATCCCAAGGACAATCTCACAGCATAGTGCTTTTAGAAAGCAGAAGGTGTCCCAGTGCTTCTAAAAATACAATCATCAGTACTGAACTCCCGGGGCCAAGAGCCCAGGTGTCTCGAGGAAGCAGGTGAGAGAAGCAGCACGTGCACTGGAATCATGGCAGGAAGATTCATCATCACAATTGTGAAATGAGAGTTCAGCCTTTTGTGATCATCTGACTACCCGCTGCTGAAGTACCAGTTAGAATTTTTCAGTCAAAATTATCCTTCCCAAGCTACAAAGGAATTCCCACCATCTGTTGTTAGCCCGGCACTTTCACTGTTCTACCTAAAACCGTGTAGTTAAAGGACAGCTGAGTCAGTGCAGAAACCGTATGGAGATATTTCAGGAAACCAGAACAACTCCAAGAACTTTTGCCTCCCAAGGGATGGTGTTACAAAAGATGGCCAAATTCTGTAGCTGAGAAGAAAACCGGAATGGCTGAAGAGGCAATGTACCAAACCCAGACTGCCTCGGAACGCGATCCTGACAGCTTTCTGCTTTTGTTCTACCCTTCAGGTAACACGACTGGTCAGTCCAGGGTCAGTCTCCATTATCCAATATAACGCTGGTCACACCTGGCCCTGCATGAGCAGGAGGAGCCCCATTCCTCTTTTCTCCCAGCTCCACGGGTAGCACCGATGCTGCCCAGCTGTTGGTCCTGCCAGGTTACCCTTCGTGCTGCTCAGGGTCAGATCAGCTCCCCTTCCCCTCTCCCGTCCCGTCACTAGGTGCCAATGGGCAACACACCGTGCTAATAACTGCTACTCGCACACCCGGTGTCACAGTCCCACATTTATTCAGTAACTGGTGTCAGCAGCTGCACTCTAAGCCTGCGACCCCTTTTTCAGCTTGTCAGGTCTGATCCTGTGCTGCCGAGTTCCCTTCCTCTCCTTTGGCTCCGCGGCAAGAGGCACCAGCTATCGCGCTGTGCTGCCTGCCTTCGGCTGCTCTCCATCAGTGAGCCTCCTCTGCTGCTTCGGGAGAAGGCACAGGCTCCAGCATCATGGATCAGAAACAGGCACTTCGTTTTCACTAACCTTTCTACTTCAACTATACTCTAACCTTTTTGAGAAACTACTTTAATATATATTTAAAAAAAAAACCAACAAAAAAAACCAAACCAAAGACAAATAAAGCCTGAAAAATTAAATTAACACCCACACATTCTTGCAAGATAATGAGATTCCAAGCATTCAGCTTGTTCCACTCTGTGCTGTGACTGTGTGCAATTGATTAGGTAGAATTTACTGTCCAGCACAAAAAAAATAAAAAAAAAAAAAAAAAAAAAATTATATATATATATATATATATGTATGTTCTAGTCCCTTTATTTCCTCATCTTGCCAATTCTACTAACATACAAATTTTCTTCCGAGCAACAGACCACATGTGCTTGATTACACACACTAAAGACTGTTCAAAACAGGGAATTGCAAACTAGTCAAGTTGATGATCCAGTAAAATGGCAGAAATCTAGAAGCTAAAGAGTAAAGAACAGGAGAAGGGAGAGAGGACACAGGGCAGGAAGAAAATTATAGGCAACACAGTGGTGGTGGATCAACATCCCATAAAACTGTAACTGCAAGCCATGAATAGAAGATGGAGGAAAAATAAGCAGTGAGGGAATTTGGAAACATGAAGGAAATGAAGGAAGGCTACAACTAGATTGGCAACTCATAAAGAACAGCCTGGAACCCATCCAGAGTGCAGAATTATGACTTTTCTGACACTAGACCCCACCTGTAAATGTAAAACAAAGCACTCTATACTTCATTAATACCTATTAATATCCAATTAATATTGGCAAATGGATTTTCTGTATGTGTTCAGGGTAGAATTTGTATATCCAAATGAATTATCATCTGGGAGAGCTAAGTGCTGATGTACCCAATTGCAAATACAAGTGTCACCCTCAAAATTGCTGCCTAGGTTGTACCCCTCAAAAGAGGCTTTGGGACGTTAAAGCAGTCTGCCTCCTTCAAGGATCCTAAAACGCACGAGTTCACTTGGGGCTGTTCATTTAAGTTTTCCGTTACCTCCCTTAGCTCCTCCAGACGTGCCTCATCAGGCATCCGAGGGTGCAGGTTGCTTTCAATGCTGCTCTTAAATCCAGGAAATACAAACCCATCCGGTGACAGCCACACACTCCTGGATTTTGCCAAGAATTCCTTACAGGCAGCAACCACATCCACTGGGTCAAATGTGGCTGACAGATACTCCTGACAATATGTGAATCTGTTCTTTGGCTCCTAAAAAAAAAAACAAAAAAACCCAAAAACCAAACAAACAACCAAGCAAAAAAAAACCCCAACCTGTCAACGTGAATTCCCCTTTGCTGGGAAAGGAGCTCATAAGGTACAGAACCAGTATAATTTATTTCCTTAAGACTTCAGGTAATCATAGATCAAAATTATAAAAAATATATATCATTAAATATTTTTTAAAAAGGCTTCACGTTTCATTCTCTTATGATCCAATGATGGATTTAATGACAAGTGGTATAACGGGATGTCTGTAAAATACAGAAAGAAACATCTTCAGTATTATTTGTGCAAAAAGACAGCACTCGTTCATACTGTGCTGATGGTGCATTATGAAAGTTTTCACACGCTACAGGAATTGCCACTAGCTGACAGGAAAGTAGCATTTGTTACTGAGACTCAAAAGCCAACTCTTCAGACAGAAGCAGATAAATGCAATCCTTCAAACGTGGTCGTAAATGCGTTCTCCAAATCACTTAATACTGCATACACGGATGCTGCAATTACTCAAGAATTCTCCCGTTTATGACGTGTGGGGGACAGAACTGGAGGTCACCGCCCAGGTTATCCAAGCCTGCACTCAAAATGACAGCCCAAAGCACGGAGACGAGACAACCGGACTATAACCAACGGCATTAAGAGCAGAATTTTACTTTGCATGAATGAATAAGCAGCAGATCCCTTCCTACGCACTAACATGGCAGTTACCAGCGTGTAACTATTGAATTCCTCCCTCTTTTTGCAGCACTGCATAGAGCAAGCCAAGATCTTTCAGCGATGTGCCTCAGTTTACCTTTGCCATTTCCTGGCGGAGATGCCTCTTTGCGAGTTCTGCAGAATTCAGGCTCTGAGCGCTGTAGTTAAAGACAGATTTGCCATCAACCGGAACAATCCTGAAAGTTTCAAGTTTTGGCTTTTCCACCTTTCCCTTGAGCTGGCACACAGCGCCAATGCGAGCCTGCGGAGAGAGGCTACGTGTGAGCTCTGTCTGAAGTGGGAATTCAGAGTGTTACAAAAAAATCATAAACAAGCAAATGATTCTGTAAACTTTAAATCCCCCCGATTTTAACAAAATAAAAAACCCTAAAAAAAAATCTGTATCTAGATTTATTACACAACAGCTCTTTGTTAATAAAATATTCCACATAAAGACTCTATTAAAAAAAAAAAAGCACTATTTCACCTTTGCATATGATATTCTGCAAGACTAATGACAGCAGAGTGGAGGCAAGCACTCACCAGAGGATGCCTCCTACTTACAGATTTAAGTAGTTGTTCTGGAGAGCTGATTATGGTTGTCTTCAAATGAGATAAGATTAGTTCCTTCAGTTCTATGACTCCATTGACACCCCAGCAAATACAGTGACATGGGGAAACACCATTATTAGAACTCGTCAAATTTCCCTCCTGACACAGTATAATTAAACCCTCATACCTATTCATTGCCTTAAGAATGTCATTCTACTGTGTTTACAGTAATTATGGCTTTGAATTCAGCCTCTGCCATAATAGGTAATTACAGCAAGAGAGTATAATTGCATTTTGGATGTCACTTCCCTGTGACATCCACTTCCTTTTTAATTTTTTTTTTTAAATCAAAAAGCCTAAAAGGTTACCTTACCTTCTATGAAAAAAAATATTTCCATATTTTCTTTTCTATAGAGGACTTCCCAGTTCCTCTATTAGCCTGATCTGAAAACATGTATAAAAGCAAACCTGCTTAAAACACCCACTGGGAAGACCAAGACCGACGACTTTACACAACAAAATAACTCTACACTTAACGTACACAGAATGATGAGGCCCTCAAGCCCTGCTGCTCTCATCCCCCCTATGACATTATGAATGCCAGTAGCAGGAACAATTACTTAAGATTTTCTCCTTTTCTGGTCCCATGTAAACAGATTAAGACTGAAAAAGGAAACAATTAGGAGTTAAATTTCTTTCAGTCTATCCAGGACAGTACCCTTGCACAGGAACACACATTTCCACTTCTCAGGCAAACCCCCTTCGTATTAAAATTCATACAGGAAAAAAACATTCAGAGCTATTCTTCATAAGCCACGGGATGGCTGGAGTCCTCAGCTAAGCTATTTACTCCAAAACCCAGTTCAGACTGCCAGGAAACATGTGGGACATCCCTCCTGTGATGTCTATATTAACAGGAAACCATTTAGTTTCAACACATTTTCCCTGGGGCAACAGAAGGGCTGGATGGACTCTGGTGGCGAGGGAGAAGAGGTTCTAAAATGCTTCACCGTTTCCTTAAAGCTCAGCTCAGCTCTGTCTGCAACTACTGATTTTATTTAGTTAAGAATAATGCCATCAGGATTGCCCAAAGGCAAGCAGGTCTTTCGCACAGCAGGAGCAGAAAGCGCGATGTCCGCAGGAGCTCAGCTGGCTGGCTCCCCTGCCAGCACCTGCAGCCTGGATGGCATGCTAAAGCGCCACGGGGGAGCTGTGGGGAAGAGAGGGGCAAAGAAAAACAAGAACCCAACCCAACCATAAATTACAAGTCCTTTAAATACACACCTTCCTTACCACTCACGCAGATCTCCTCTCTTCACCAAGGATTGCCTTCTCCTTTGAGAAGTAATGACATTTGCAATTCAACTTTTGCAAAAGAGAATAGCCTCGCACTTTTTCATAATGTTTGTGCAACACCTACGAACACCCTACCAAAAGTTTTTAAGCCTAACGAGTCATTGTTTCAGGAGACAAAGGAGGTGTTGATTAAGGACATGAAGCTTTGCAGCTCTGATGCTTGCCTGCCTCCTGCATATGGCCAGCTACTCACCCCAACACGCTTTCTCTCAGAAGTCATTTTGTCTGCTGTTTCTTTCTTCTGTTGCACACACACTTCATTGTGGTTATCTAAGGAAGAACAGACTGCCTGTTTCGCTCTGCTGACTGTTCCTGGTACTGTATAATCATCAGAGGAAAACGAGAGCAAAGGAGGTTTCCGAGTGAAGAGACCCCCGTCGGTTAGGGGCACTCCATACTCGCGACTCAGGACTGTGATCATCTCCGCCGAGGGCAGCAGATCCCCACGCATTACGTCCCTCAACCTCTTACTGTGGCAGAGGTAGTGAAGCCTACAAAGAGACATCAACATTTTATTAGTTTGCAAAAAACATGCTGCCATCAAATTGTTACAGTTTATATCGCTGTAGAAAAACTACACACCCTTCTTTGAAATATCTTTTTGTTAAGAAGTTGCGGTCAGTTCACGTATGCTGGCATTTATCAGTAACAAGAAGTTTAGCGGTTTAATAAACCTACCAGGAATATTCTAGGAACGTTGCTGGCACTGGATTTAGCTGCAAGTTAACGATTGCTGAATTTCTCCATCCTCTGGCTGGAAAGGCAATAAAGCAACCTCCCTTTGTGCACGCCGGTTCTAGTGTACGACACATATTTATGTTGAACACCCACTGAAGTCCATCCCGCCTTACCTCTGGTTTACATCACCTTCTGATCAGCCTTCATTCCATACGCCACCGTGACAACGCTTACCTCGCATCTCATTTCTTGTCACTCGCTGCATTTGGCCTGAAGAGGCTGGCGCCAGCACAAAGGCCATTCTAACTATATGACGGCTCCTGAGCCCCCTGCACACACTCTGGACACGGGCACTAAATTCTCAGGCCACAGCAGAGACCATGAAATAAAGTGACTTATGTGATGGCCAAACATAGCATTAGGATTCCTTCCCCAAAGCGGGAATTTATTAATTCATTTATCACATAGCTATTCTTTATTTGAGGAGAGTTACGTTTACAAAGGACTGTAGAAGAATTCAATTGGCAAATTACTGCCACATTATTTTCTTACCATTACTTTTGAACAATACATGCGGTGATAACATTAATGTCAAAGTGGCATCAGCATTAATGACACACATTGAGTTTCTATTGCTACGTTAGAAATTTGTTTGGACAATGTGCATATGGATCACGTGCATTAGTTTCTCTACAGCTAAAATTATTTTCCTGGTTAATTTTAGCAGAAGGAAATGTATCAAGAAGCAGCAGTTTCTATTGTGCACACATTAAACCACTGACTGACTACAGCAACCCAAAAACTACAGAAAAAAACCAACCACCATGAGCTCTGCGAGTCAGACTGCTCTGAACACAGTTCAGTCTGCATGCTTCAGCGAAGCATTTGCTTGTATTCTCTGAATAATTACAGACACAGCAGAATAAGGGAAAGGCAAAAAGGACTGACACCCAAAGCCTGGCAGACACGATCCTCTCCTCTGTGACAGTGGGTTGCTGAAATGAGCTGCTGCCTAGAAGGACACTGGATCAGCCACTAAAGGTGCTTTTACTGAGGCTCTCTCTGATTTCATAGCAATGAGTACGATGCAGTACAGTAATCATCCCTACAGCTCCACTTCTCTATAGTGAAAATTACCCCCCTGCACTTGAAATTATCCCAAGCATCCCAAAGCCTTCACTTTCACTGCAGGAACCCAGGCTGCAGCTATCTAGCAAGTTGTGCACAGCAGCCAACCTGCTGATTTAACTTTCTTGGTTTTTAGACAGGAGATAATACAATAAAATTGCACAAGAAAATTAACTACCAAGTACCTAAAAGATGCAGTATTATGTTATTTTCCATCTCAAATGTTACCAGCACACAGCTTAAGGAAAAAAGCTATTTACCAGCCATCATCAAAGAAAAAAAAAAGAAAAAGGAAAAAAAAAAAAAAAGGACTTTTAAGGACATCACAGTGATGGTCGCCAGTCAGCTTCTTTCCCTCCCCATCTCACAGAATAAATATAAACCAAATTACAGATATGTGAAGAGGTACCCAAGTTATATGCAGAGATTGTTAGAATTAATAGTGTAAAGGCCTGGCTTTTCATTAGCTTAATGAAGTTAAGTTTCATTAGTCATCAGCAAATAAGCAGTTCTGGAACTTGAACGCGTCAGCCAGCGAGGGGGAACAGCCAGGTGTGCTAAACCAGCCAGGTCCGAGGTTACTGCACTCGTTTTCCAGCATCTGCCTTGACATATGCAAATTAAATCTTGTAGCAGACGGGCGATCCGCACGTAACGCACGTTACTGAGTATGTTTTACCAAAAAGCAACCATGTGGGAGGGCGAGGGGGAGGGCTGCTACGAGACTGTGCGTCTCTTATTGCACATTAACAAAAATCTTTTATGAAATCAGACACTTAGGAGACGTCCACTCTTTCTTGTTTCAGGACTAAATGTCTCCATTTCAAACAAGCTTTGCAGGATTTCAGTTCAGAAGTTAATCAAAACAAGTCTATTGCTAGGAAGCAATAAAATCAAAAAAAGTCTATTGCTAGAAAGCAAGCAAGCAAATCACAGTTCCTCTCTGCTTTCTAAACCCAAGTTGCTCATATCCAAGATGGATGGTACCTTGTTCCACTTCTCAATAGATGTGTCTTAACTGACAAATAAACAAAAAAGCCACACAGAAGTTTTTTCATTGATTAGTAAAATACAGATAGAGATGTACGCACACAAGACTTCACCCACTTTCTTTTTCTTTAACCCATCTCATGAGATGTAACGTCAGAGGCGCTTTGAAGCCGACAGCTGCGAACACCTGACAACGTGAGCAACCTGGCAGAGATCCAGCAAGAGATCATGCAACGAACCCCCCAGACAAAAAGCCAGTAACAGAAAACATTCTCCCAGCTCTCACAAAGCTCCTCCAATTCCCTAGTTACCTTAGGGAAACGAGTTTTAGAATTCCCCGCTTAGTTCAAGTGATTTTCTGGCTCCCTCAGGTTCTACTCGGCCTCCTCCTTTACTCCACCTCTATGAGAACAGAGCAGAGAAAGTAAACCCTTCCCAGCTGATGCTTCTGACATCGGAATTTTCTCTTTCTTCAATTTGTATTATATGCAGATACTTTCAGATATACCATCCTACTGATACACCTCTCCCCTCCTCTTCACAAAGTTTAAGTTTCTGCCCAAACTAAAGGCGGGCTCAGCAGGCGCCCGCTACCACTCCACCAGCAGTCAGGAAACCGTGCTCTTCTGCCTTACCACACCTGAGCTAAAACTGAATTTCCGCCAGGTCCACGGACTGCTTTCATCAGGGAAGAGGCCCCCAAGGGTAGTAATTTTTGTACCAAATAGTCTTCTCTATTGACATTTAATTTGACTATGAATCTGGACAAGTCATACCTGGACAAGGCTTGGAAACAGGCCCAGGGGAGCTGGCCTCTGACGTACAGTGGGGGCTGCTTTGTGAGAGCGAGGAGGGGCTGACAGAGGCAGAAATGATAGAAGATGGCTCCCAGGTCCACATACAGGCGCCGGTGGAAAGACAGTTGTGAGTTATAGAGTATTTCCAGTTGTCCGCCCTCCTGTCTGTGAGTCCTGTAAGAAAGTACCCCAGTGACAAGGCTGACACGGTACAATTACTGCACAGGCTGCAGAACAATTACTCTCTCCAGTGAAACCGCTTTGCTTTGGTCCTTGAGATGGAACCTCTTTCCACGGCCTTCGCCTCACACAGACTGTTCTGAAAAAAAAATTATTTGGGGCAAAATGACAAAGAAAATATCAACACTCTCATGACATAACTGAGTTAGGTATGTTTTCTTTTTAAGCCACTCGGCAAACATCTGAAAGGAAGCTCACCTCAGTTTCATCGGTGCTGTGCCCCTTAACAGCCTTAGCGTAGCTACTAAAGCATTATATAACCATTTCTACTACAAATGCCGAAATGCATACTGCAGCACTAAAACAAAGCTTCAGGTTTGGTTACAGGTGAGCCCTGACAAGAGACAACTTTTCATGCAATAATTTCAGTGACTGCAATGAAGTGACTTGGATCAAAATAACCCCCAAAAAACCCACAACAAAAGAAATCAACAAAGAACAAACCACTACAGGAAAGCTTTAACAACATGCTACAGTGCTGGAAAAAATATCAATTATTTTTTAAGTATTAAACTTCAGGGAGACATTCACTTTGAATTTCTCATGTTTTCCTCTAAACTCAAAAGAAGAAACAGCTTGAAGTCCAGCTTCCTCATGGTGACTTTTTTGTTTTAGACACCATTAAGTACTTTTGCCATTATTTAGAACTGGCAGATTATACCGTCATTTCCACAAACCAAGAAGCAGCTTAACAAAAAAAAAGTACATGTTGCTGTCCTTCTTGTTTTAATTTTACATGGATGGTCTATGGTGTAACATGATAAAGATGAGAAGATTATGCCTCAGGTGAACCAGCCACTGGGCCTCATACCCACTAAAACCCCATAAAAAGCATCAGCAATGTACTTGCCCATATAACTTTGTATAGAAAAGAATGGGGGAGGTATAAATCTAATTAAATAGATCTAAGGAAATAACCGATGAAAAACTTCACAGTCTCTTACCTTTCAAAGTGTCTATCCCATAGTTTCTTGATTGCTTTGTCTTTTAATCCCTCCAAGACAAAGAGATGAGTTGTTCCATCCAGTAAGTGAAAACCAGTAACAATATCCAACTCAGCAATTTTCTCAAGTGTGGTTTTCAGTTTTAATGCAGCAAGAGCCATTCCGATTAAGTGTACAGGGTAGCAGTCCAGCCGGAGGGCTTTAGCATTGATTTCTGTAATCTCTTCCACCAAATCATGTAATAAAGATGGATTATTGTAGTCAAAAATGTAGATGATACAGCCATATGGGCAATTTGTGACTTGAGCATCAGCAATCTCTCCATGCATTCCCAATGGCACGGCTATTTCCACTCTTACTTTCAAGAGCGAGCCTGATTCTAGGTAACGTCCCATAGGTAGTAGGGAAGAATTACTCACTGATGCTGCTGTTTTCTCTTTTTTATCCTCTTCACTGAAAGCAGCTGTTCTTGGAGCTGAACAGTTATGGATGGAAGCACTGAGAGTCAAGCACTTTTTACCCAACAATAAATCAGTTAGACTGATTTTAGCTACCCCGTGCGGATGCCAAACTTTGTTCACTGTGTAAGAGTTACAGGTTGTGGATTTGCACTCAAGGAAGCTCACCTTACCCACTTTTTCATCAGCTGCACCCTCCCCAAACAAAGATGGCTTTTTTGTGTTGTTTTCTATGTTTCTATCCCGGTCATGAACTTCAATCTCCAAAGGTAGACCTTGAAGATATCTCTGTAATTCCCCAGGTTTCATTGTCCCTGTCAGAAGTACATTAACATCCTTAAAGTAGACATGAGTTCCATGGAGTTGTCCATGAGTTCGATGAGGTGGGAAGTTGTGAAATTTATATGTGCAGTAGGTGGGAACACACAACTCCTAAACAACAAAAAACAGGGAGAAACAGATATTTGTAGCATTAACCTTTTTCCTTTTTATTTTTAACCTCACCAAAGAATCAGCTTTTCTAGTAGATAAGGTATGGTGGACATACCTCATGGCACAAATTATGGTCTTTCAAGGCAGCAAAGATGCCATTCTACATGCCTAGACCCTGGGTTTGGGGAATATACCGTCCTCAACTTTGTTGACTTTCCAAATACATCAGAAAAACTGTTGTTATTTCTAGATCATTAAAAAGGAGCATTTTGGGGACTGCAATGGCTCCCAGAGCTTTTTTTTGTTTCTCCCTGTGCATTAGGATTCAAGACCCAAAATAAATGCCTACAGCAAGATGTTAGGAAAACCAACAGGTATAGAGGGATACTTTAGGGAATGGACTGTAAGACCTGCATTATTAGCCATTTGTTTACAAATTCAGGGAAGCAAACAAGGGCATTAATTCCACAGTATTTGTCGTTCCTCCACATAAGCATCCATCAGCATTAGGGCAGCCTGCATGGAGACAAGACTACCGGTCAATTCCAGGACTACCCTGACAATTCCAAATTTGCCACGCTTCACTGATATTCTCCCCGTTTTTCCTCATAAATGCTACACCAATTTGCCTAGTCTGGCATAAGCCCTGCAGTGTGAAACTCCACTGCAGAACTATACGTGCCCGTATAAAGTTCCTGACATAACATTATTAAACTGTTTTTACAAAAACGTCATACTGACTGTAAGGACCACACTGATGCAACTTGAACCAGATCTTTCATATACCATTCCCTTATAATTCCACCTCAGAGAGGGATCAACAAAACAGTTCCTGAAATCAAAGGTCTTTGACCTTAATTTTCACACCAACAATATATAATACTCAGAAAAGAGCCTTTTTTAAAATAGCATTTCTTTCAGCCTGAAGTTGCAAACATTTGACACAAGAACGTATGTTCTAACTCATCTCTCAAAGTTTATAAATATGACCAAAAACTTTAAACTACATTCTCACCAATACAGAAATTTCTTTGTGCACAGCATTTTTAAAGATGTGAAACGTGGTTTTTTTTAAAAAATAAAAAATAATCAAATAATATTTTTAACATGGGAACAGAAGTTGTTCTACCTAGTAAGTCAACACATACTGACTTGTCAGGAAATTGTTGCAAAACATATAGAGCTGTGACTGAATTAAATCTTCTCTGGCTTCCTCAAGATCCACTGCTCAGAAATCAAAACGGAATGACTATATATAAATTATTGCCCTTGGAAAACACACAGATTGCTGTTTTGCTGCCACTGTCTATGATAACATAGGCACTCATCTAGCCACGTTTATCATGAAGTATGTTAGTCATATTCTCCAATTTTGCTACTAATAAGGAAAGTTACCTTTAAAACCATGCCCATATTTTAAGCAAAGCTACTCGAGGGTAACAGGGAAATTCTGTCAAAAAGAAGTAGCAGTACCTGCAGCACTTCTATGGGCACAGGTGTGTTCGGGAGGCAGGTAGCCGAAGTAATCCTTATAATCAGTGGATTCAATTCATGTCTTTGTCTTTCAGACAGAAGAGGTGTTTCCATAGTGAAAGTCATGTAAGCATCTAAAATTTCAGGACTGTGTTCTGCCAGACGGCTGATCACCGATTTTTCTCCTTTTTAAACATACAAGATTAAATACTGTTATAGAAACAATCCCATCCAGGCACCCATGCTTGATGCAATTAATTACAAACCTCCACTGAATTTGTATTAAAAAAAAAACAAAAGCATTGGTTTAACTGCTTCAAATATTATTTATCTTTTACAGCAGGAAGAAAATAGTCCCCAAAGCAGCATCAGAATCCTCACTTGGGCTAACTGCTGAAAGCACACAGGACTTATTTCTTTTTAAAGCTGTAAATATACAGTTAACATAAACACAAAAATTAAAGGAGTTCAGAGACTTTCATCAAAATTAAACTCTTTGTTAAAGCTAAACAAGCACCTTTAAACAAACTGTCTTCCCTGCAAGCAGCTTTGCCACATGCATACAGTCAGCAGCTGAGTTTCACGCTGCATGACATATTGCTGTTTCTGTCTGCGTGCACAGAACGCAAAGGGGAGATTTAACTCACTACACAAAAATAGAACAACATATGTTAATAATGAATGTTAATTCATCACAGTCAGGAAACCACGGAAATAACCCACTCGACTGACCGATATCCCATTTTCAACACACTAAATCAAACAGGACACAAGAACTTAGATGCACGTGCTGATGGAGAACTACAACATGGAATTATTTTTGACATCCTGCCTTTTTAGAGCACACAGACCTCTAAACATATGTCAGCCTCCCTCAGGTCAAAATCAAATCCCAAATCTTTCTTCACCAGTTTGACAAAAAGTGCAGCAAGCACAGCAACTTAAAAGAAGTGCTGCAGAAATATTACTGCTGCTGGTCCTCATTTATAAAAGACAGCGTTTATCCAGAACGTGAAATTCCCTAGGGACCTTTCAAGACAGCTTCCACCGGCCCAGGCACTTCAGAGGAGGAGACATGGAGCACACCTAGCGTGTCGCTCCCTCCCTAACGGAGCAATACCTGCGAGGAGAGGCATGACGCCTAACTGCAGTGAAGCAATGCCGTCTTTCTTTGCCGCAGTAGCATCAATGCTTCTTTTAGGACCAGAACGTCTTCTACCTGTTGATGGAAGGCAGGGTTGGACTGAGTAGGAAGGAGGAAACATTTTGCTGCAATTAAACAATGAAATAATTTATAATTTACTGCAGTAGGTGGCATAACTCAGTATCATCCTTAGAAAAGATGTCGATTGTACCCTTTAACACCAGCTTAGGCTGGTTTTTCAATATGCTCAAATTTCCATTGCACAGTCCACTATACTGTATACAGAATTCCTGCTTTACAAGAAAATTATTTAAACCCTACAGTCAGATCCTTTGTCCAGTCAGTTAACTAAGCAAGCACAGAACTCCAGCACAAGCAGTTGAAGTTTGACAAAAAATGCAGCAAGCAAGCACAGCAACTTAAAGAGCTGCAGAAATGTTTCTGCTGCTGGTTCTTGTTTATTATTATCATAAAAGGCATGCCAGCATGTTTTAAGGACATATTTAACACTCAAATGGAAGGAAAGACAGGCATGCAACATGTTACTGAAGTTTTACCTTTTAATAACATCAATACTGTGACACGAAATATTAGCAGTTTAAATTACAGTGGGGAAAAAACAGCCCCGTTTGAAGATAAGCAAAGTGATAACCCACATCGAGAGCTCCCTACAAACGCGTAACTGTTTATCGAAAGCTCATAAATGGAAGCTCTACCCGCCTTCATTCTGCAAAGCAGCATGTGGAAGTCTGAGAGGTAATGATGTAGAACTGATGGCGTAAAGTCACGGGTCTCTCGAGTCATGGGAAAGACCAACCACACCACAGCCAGGAGGTTACAGAGCAGACGTGGCTCAGGGGCCAAGCCCTGCGCTGCGACCTGAGCTGCCTGCCACCACTGCTCGCATCTCCAGAACGCCTGCCTGCCTGCCCTGGTGCTGCTTGGGCTAGGGTTTATTTTCTTCTCTGCATGCCCTGTTTTGCATTACTGTTTTCTTTACTACTTACTCTTCAAAAGGTCTGTCTGTAAACGCAGGAGCGAGCACCAAACTCTGCCCCAGCGAACAGCAACAGAAAACAGTTGGCAAGTAAAGATTCGGTCGATGCTATCAGTGCATTCACTTATTTTGATAGAATCACAATACAACTGAATCTTATCATTCACATCCAGTGATGCTTATTGATAAGCAATTTTATAATGTGTACTGGGGGTGATATGTACTGTAACCCTGTGATGCTGTGCTGGGTTTTGGCCAGACAAACACGCTATTTAACACAGCTGCATTCATATATGCTCCAGTGTCCACTGTCACAGTGATTATCATCCCCCATCTTTCACAGGACCTTCATCTATTGTAAACTACAGATGAGAGAGCAAAATATTACTCAGTGGGGCTGTGGATCTTCATTTAACATAATGAACTAGAACTGGAAATAAAAACAGATGTAAAGCACAAATCAAAACCTGGCCTCCAATGGAAAAAGCAATGCAAGTGACATGAAAAAAAGCTTGATAATGTCACAGTTGGGGATAGTTGTTTTAGCTCCAATATTACTCTTCAACTGTTTTCCAAATTTCATTATTGTCCACCCAAGTCCCTCGCAAATATCCATCATGTCATCTCTGGAACACTCCAAAGGGTAGAAAAGGACCGTCATCATCATCCCTGTTTCACACTACTAGCTAAGGAAACTGAACGTGTTCTTAAGCTGCTGAAGAAACACAGAAAGTCCATGGCAGAACTGAGACTAAAACACGGGTCCCATAACTCTTTTTATTTTATTTTTTTTTTTATTTTTTTTTTTTAGAAAAAGGGAATTCAAGGTTAAAATAAACAGATTTCCATATCCACCTTTTCAAATCCATAGTTCCATCTAGAACTTACTGTTCATGGTGGCTGTCCTGTCTGCTCCATATGGCATAATTCCCACATTATCATTTGTTTTCTCAGTTTCTTTTGAAGTTGAATTAACTGGAAGGCCAGCAACAGCTTTCTGCTGCAGAAGTTGGGCCTTACCCAGAAATCTGGTTTTTGCAAGTATCACACTTCTGAAAACATTAAAAATATCTGAAGTTATTTAAGAAATATGGAAAATAAAAGAATAAATCCCTGCCACGCTAATGATTCCACCAAAACAATTTCATTTTTTAAAAAATAATACTCAAATCTAGAAAAGCTCAACGGCCAGAATTTAAATGTAAAGGAGATCAAAATAGGATAGCAATGGGATACATGGTCCTTCTCTTTTGAGTAAAGACCAAGTACCTGAAGAGATGCATAAAATAAACCATCTTGTAATACATACTACAGTATCTTACAGATTTTTCTGTACCTCTGCTTTGCTTTCTGAGGAAAGAGAAATACACCTGTTCTAATACTGTTCTCCTTTGGTATACCCTGTAACACTATTACAGATAGACCAGAATTCTAGAATTAATAGTTTCACTGTATTATAGGAGCAATGGCCTTCTCGGGGCGGGGAGGGGATGGGAAATGCTGCTAGGAATGCTGTCACTCAGCGTCAGCATTAACAAGCTTCCAAAACTTCGCAATATCAGCCACTGCTGCAAATGGTTCTTCGTAAAACATCACACATTTTATTCCCTATAAATTTATCCCTTACAAGTTTGAAACGTTATTGCTACCAACAAATGAATATTTATCAGAAACAATAGAAAAGTCTGCTTAACAGAGGTGAATCTCACTGTATTTTAAACCTCCTGAATAAATTATTTTGTTGTCCCTGTCTTCAGAGCACTGTTACATATTGTACCTGGAGGGCAGTAGTACAAGACATATCACGGCAAAGTTATTTTAGCTGTGAAGAATGCATTCAGCTCTAAAGATTCCTCACAATGGGGTGACAGAACTGGTGGTAGAATTTTATGTGCAGTTCGAGGAAATAACGTCTGACCAAGACATTTTTGCATCAGTAGTTGCAAAAACTCATCACTGTTTTACTTAGCTTTATAGGCAGGATTTATAATAGCAGCAGTTTGAAAACAAAGGCATTCGGTGATGTTTTGAGAGGTACAGTGTTTAATAATGAAATAATTATAGCTCAATATATGTAGACAGATATGTAAAGTCTATACTTTTACACACATTAAGACTTTTTTTTTTTTTTTTAAGACTTTAACAACCATTTTATTGCTAATAACATAGGCTGCAAGAATGGTAGATGTCATCTGGCCACCTCTGAGTGCGACCAGTGTCACCTGCTTGGGACACAAAGCCCAGCTCTCCCTGACTGCTGCCCACAAGGATTGCTTTAAGGCTTTCTGGTGCTGAGTATTGCCTCCAGATTATCACATGCAGTCTACAGCGTTTTCTCTAGATTTATTAATATGTGCTACATCTTCCCTTTATCCTTGGCATTAAACCTGTCAAACATACTTTCTTCCTCCTCCTCCCAGGAATCTTAATCTCAGAGGTCTAAGTTCTTCAGTTCGTCACAAGCATTATTTCAATTCGGACAGGCATCCATGCAGTGAGCAACAAATCAAGACTGTGGCTGTGAAGCTTGAAGTAATGAAGTTTATAGCATTAAAAATAATAATCCCTTACCCAGATTAAGCCAAGCATTTCCCAAATAACTCTACCTATCCTCAGAGATGTTTCAAAAAGGCTCATAGTAATAGCTGGGAGTGGGGAGAAAGAAGGTTGGTTGCATGGTTTTGCAGCACTAAAAGTGACCAACATTAAAAATAGAGATTTTCTTTGTATTCCTATAAAACCACAATCAAAACTGTTAATATATGTAACAGGTAACTAAGTAGTGAATGACAGATTGTCAAAATAATTGCTTTGGTAACAAAAAAATCTAAATAAAAAAAAAGTTTACATGAGGTTTTGTGAGTAAACTATCATGCTAAGGAAAAAAACCCACACCTGCTTAAAAAAAAAACCAAAACACTAAGGCTGTTTCATTTGCCTCAATACATACTGACTAAATAAATCATTGCAAATTGCTGGAGACCATCACTATATAGAGAAAACTCCAGGTGTTGGGAATAAATGAAGGAAATGGTAGTGTGGAGTTCATGGAGGTAACGTGGAATTTATTGGTGGATTTGTTGGAAACCTCCCTGCTGCAGACTGAGAAAGCATAGAGGATATCAGACCATATGTGGGCATTTACAGCAGTATTAAGAATTGTTCTGGAACGAATTTGAGAGAAGAAATGCAGCATACAATTATTGCCAACACCATATGTCCTGGCTGTGGACTTTCAACACAAAATGAGGCAAGAAGGAAGCTGATTCTTTAGAACAAAAAAAAAAGAAAAAAAAAAAAGGAAAAAAAAAAAAAGATTCTTTTCCAGGTGTTCAAAGGAGCAGCAAAACTTTGCCAATAAAATTGGTAAAATATAACCTCCTGAATGTCAGATTTGCTTTTAGAGTAAACATGTAGGCTGCTTGTCAGGTAACTACTAGTCCTTCACAAGGAATGATCATTACAATAACATAAAGCTAGAAAGAAACATCACCACAGTCACAACACAGGTGGAATGAGAATGTTCAGGTATCTGAAAGAGCAACATGGCATACATAAGGATAAATGTTCATTCATTTTATCCTGTTTGAGCTTCACTTTGAACAGGTAAATTTTTCCAGTAGAACTAATAACCCGATAAATATTCTTCTTGTGCCATTAGCCTGTAATACCTCTCAATACGTTTCCAGTAAAGATATGGAGGGGTTTAGAACACTACTAGAATATTTCTATCTGAAAATTATCTCTATTCCAACTAATCTGTATTGTAAGTTCACTTGGCACGAAGACTAAACACATGCTCTTCATTTTTCACAATACTGATCTCATTTGTTCACGTTTCACCTGAACGTTGCTACTGGCATGACAGCATAAATGCATGCAAGGGAACTGCAATGGCATAAGGAACTACACTTTCAGACTTCACCTGGACAAATATCCTTCAAATATCTTTATACTTCAGCAATATAGACGCTTGCCAAATGCAGAGGAAGTCCAAAGTACGGTAATGCCCTGGGGTTCTACAAGACGTCTTAAACAACATGGACACCCACCTCTGAGCAGAAAGGATATGCTTGTGGGAGTTACAGAGCAAGATTTCACCAATGCTATTTTTGGAGTAAAAACCCTACTTATTTTCAACAACTCCCATTTGCACCAATTATCTCCTCCCATAAGCCATTAATAAATAAAGTCCCATTCCAAAGGTTGTTTTTTCATTTCTATTACCGCAAACCAATATGCAAAAGATAAACACACCAGCCCCACTGATTCTAGCGGGTTTGAAGCTTCATCATGCAATCACATGGTATTTACTGTCACCCTCAAAAATACAACGCAGAAGGAAACAGCTCAGTTGGCAAAGGCTGCAGTACGGCGGGCACGAACAGGAAGCCTCCACTTAGTTTACAAAACTGGGAACTGAGGACTGTTAAAAACAGAACAGGCAGCAAACCAAGAATAATGCAAGGTGATGTAGCAAAGCACTGGTTGAAAAAAATCAAGATTCTCTCAAATCTTACAATTCAGCACCTTTGTTAGAGAAGCATTCAGCCTCTAGCAGCTCAAAAGAATACAGGCTAGGAACTTAAAGCAAGGTGGCTAGATTTTCTAAGTGTCGTGAGAATGGGTTTTTTAAAGACGGTTTTACACTAAAGATTTTGCTTCCACATGCAATTCAACATTCTTGCTGATTTTCTTCAACTCTACAAATGCACAGTTTTTTTTCAGCAAAATAAAACCCACACATTTGAACTGCAAGATTCATCTACAGATACACCCATCGAAATATTACTGTTCTCACAGCATACTCAGAAATATGCATCTGTAAAGCTAAGCTCATAAATTTGTGCCGAAGGCATTAAGAGTCCTTTCATTGGCTTCATTATCTTTCAAGCAGAGTCACAGTTGGACTAATTCGTGTTCAAGAGAAATTCTTGAAGTTACATAACAGCACAAAATGAGAAAGCACATCGTAAAATATGGGACTGGATTCATTATCTTGCGCTATCACCAATTAATTTTTTAGAGACAAAATGGGACCCTTGAGACAGTCATTTAAGAGTTTCTATTTTTTCAGATGACATTCTGAATGACATATTTGACATACACCCTATTCATGATTCATTTCTATTTCAAGCCCAAAGTTTTGCTTTATGAGTAATACCCAAGAAAATATGACTCTTTTGTTATATTTTATCATGTCTTGAACCCTCTAACATTTTCTACAACTTCAGAGAGTTGCATGCTAATGGTTAGAAATTTACCACTGAAAATTAGTAAAGCAAATGACTTATTAAACCCAAAGAGAGAGTAACTGTTCCTAAAAGCAGAACAGAACAAACAGGGAACTGTGCTGCTACAGCAGTATAAACTCAGCATTATCTTAATTGCTTTAGAAAATTACCTCATGGTAATTTGACCCAATACAAATTCATAGTTACAGAGTTGATCCACTGAGCTCACAAGCCAGCAAAGCCTGCTCTGCCAGCAACTGTTACTGTTGACACCACCCTCAACCTTTCAAAAAGAATGAGGTACCCTGAACAGCAACACTCCACGCTTTTGCCACTTCCAAACTCTTTCAGCCCAGCAAAGTCTGGGTTTATGTAATTATTTCATAACAGCTACTTCACCCCAAATCTAGTACTAACAAGCTTGATGTATTAAATCTTGATGCTTTTGCTCCTTTCCTATAATCAGTAGGCATTGGTGCAAAAAGCAGTAATTAACCACTTTTGAAACCACAGTATAATTATACAGCATTAAAAAAACCAAAAGCCATAGGTACTAAAAGACCAATTATATATCTTCAACTGTACTTTTTAACACATCAACATTTCCCAGTGCAAGTGCAACACTCTTACCTCGCTGTACAAAAGTCATCTCTCCTTGATGGATCTGGCAAACCACAATTAGATGTTGCTAATCCACTCAGATCAGTTTCTTCTGCTGAATTAAAACAGGTTTTACATTTGTTAAGTATTTCTCTGTTTTAATAAGTCCATTAAGACTAAGAAAATGCATCTGTAAAGCTCTAGGAAAATGTGGTGAGAAGTCTCATGTAAGCTGTATTTGTAACTCAAATCACAGCCCATTTAATTTTCGTTTGCATCTCAAGGATGAGTTTGAGTAAGCCTAAAATATAGGAAATGAAATATTTTTTGAGGGATTTTGAGAGATCATGCAGAGAAACTAGAATATTATAAAGTCATACTTTTCTACCTAGAAAAATAAGTTCCATAGCAATTACCATGATGAAATTTAAAACAAAACTAGGAATTACCAAGTAATGAAAATGAGGTGAGAGCACCCAACTAGTATTTTGTTAGCGCTGAATATGCTATCTGTACTAAGCATCTACTGATATCAATAATGTATCTTAACACATGAAAGACTCCATACATAAGAAATAATACATTACTTTTGCCTTATTTATTTTAATAAACTGTTCCAACTGCTATTCTAGTGAACAGCCACAAAAAAAGTAATGTTACCAGTGTCCAGAGCTCTTCCACAATGTGCAGAAATGCCCAGATATTTAGGGAATATTTTACATATGCTAGAAGTATGGTATACTACACCTGATTGTCTTCAAATGTTCTTTAATTACAGAAAACCACTCTACAGCCACAGGTTTCAGTGTTTATTACTCAACAGTTAGCCTCACAATGTGTCAGACTTAAGCACACTGAGATGTAAGTCTTAATTACAGTGAGATTAGAGCAAAACAACACTGTATATGAGTGGCAGGGAGAATTGGCACTTGAATAGCTGAGTATGTTCCACACAATAAAGGCCAAAACTTGCCATCCCCTGGAAGCATGCAAAGACAGAGCAATGCAATAGTAGGTTTTTACCTGGCTATAAAGAGGATTCTAAGAAACTGTAACAGCTTACTTAGTCTACAGAGCACAAGTACTCGTACACCCAATGGGGCACACAATTTTTTTACAGTCAATGAAAAGAAAGGTTAAGACATCTTCAGAACATTCCTTTCTCCCTTTAACATGGAACGGGTTAGCATGTAGGCAAAATCAGGCATTTTCCCATTCATCTGAACTGGAAGCCCTGTTCCCGTCCCTTATTTCCCTGAACACACTTTCCACCCTCGCAGACTTGTTTGGTCCATCGATCCCTCGGTGCCTATCACTAGATGGCACTGCTACCAAAACACAGATTCATTCTGCTGGCCTAATTACCCCAGGAATTAGCCTACCCCTATTTTGATGGCACATGTCATTAATCATAAAAAAAAAAAACAAACAACCCCAAAAAAACTAAAAAAGATAACCAACCAAAGCTGGTGACACAGTGTTCCCCAACATAATGTAAGCAGCCCTACATCAGATGCTAATACAGGAGGAAATCACATTATCTGCTGAATCCCCAGTACCTTCCTGCAGTAACAAGATTTCCCTTTGGATAATTCTATCTAAATATTTGGCAAGTTCATCTTTGTTTGTAGATCTAACAAAATCACAGATAAAACACAAAGGGACAACTTAGCCGTTACGTTTGTTTTCATCAGAAAAATCTAAAATTAAGGATAAAAAAAAAAAAAAAGAAAAACAAAAGAAGCAAATATTTTGTTTGCATTTTCACAATATGACTAAAGTAAAAATATGGAGTTTCAAAGTAATTGCATTCCAGTATTTTTTGGACATTTTTGTTCATAAAAACATTCTAAGAAAACAACTATTAAATTGCAAGTCTAACTGCCTAAAAGCAGAAATTTTCACAATAGAAGGTCTATGCTGTTTGAATTCAGCCCTTTGGTACATGTATGCATCCAAGACCTCAGATCCTTTTTTCCACAGTCCTCTGCCCCAGACAACACACTACTGTTCAGCGTGTTGTTCAATGAAAGAATATTTCAAAACTTAGGGATTTTCTTCATGCACAATGCAGGTCTTGGTGTCATTTCTTTCAAAGTACCCAAGCGGTAATCCTGGTGTATCAAAAAAGTTACTGAAATTCTCCTAGAGAGCTCTGTAACACTCACTGCTGAAGTGTCTTTTTGCTTTCTCAGTTTTCTGTAACAACATGTCATATATTCTCTCCGGTGTGGAGACTGAAAATTGAAGTACAAAAAAATAAGGCAAAAGATTTTCACTAACCTCAATAGCCCAGCTGGAAAGCCGAGGACCTAGTTTTTTTCAGAATTCTCACATTCTATATTTATTTTAAATGCCATTAAGTTTTCACTCATTTGCTCTTGACTTCAGCTGCTGTTGTGAGCTCTCAACCCCCACGTTCTCCTGTCAGCCTCCGTAACACGGTACCACGCGCCTCTGAGCTCAGAGCAGAGCACTCTCCATTCAACAGCGCCCAGGTGCAGAGAAATCCCAGCTTTCCCGTTAGCAGGCTTGCACGGGGCTCCAAAGGGACAAGGAAAGCTAGCAGCAGGGTTTAAGAACTACCAACTTTTAAGTTTAAGCAGCTACCAACGCACTGCTGGCACACGGAGAACTTGATGCAAGGGTACGGCAGCAGGTTCTCCATCAGCCAGATGACAAAACCACATACAGCTGGGATCTCACCAATGCCAGGAACCAGCACTTTCATACTTCTTCCACGCACCAGCAATTCAAAGGACACGTGGCATTCTGCTGCTGGGTTCCAGATATTTGCCAATGGCAGAGAAACAGAAAGACCCTAGGAACTTGTGTTTTGGTCGTGGCTCCAGATGTTAATGCTGTCACTTACAAATGAAGCAGCAGAAATTCCCGATGCTTATTTCTAGCGTCCCTTTAAAAGCTTTCTGTGAGCCAGCTAAACCTCTTTCCTGACCCAATTCTATCCCAAAGCTATTAAAAACTTGTCCTAACTATAATACCTTCAGTCTTCCTGCAACACCTTGTTCCCTCAGTAGATTCCTTGGTCCTGTTCCTGCTCATCTGTTGCCCAAGGTGCCATTGCACTCCCCCTCCCTTTTCACCCATAAGCTAGCTCCAGCTTCCATACTGGTATACCTCCTACAGGAAGGGCGGGGGGCTCCTCCTGTGCCTTGGATTCCTTTGCTGCTTTGATTTTTGTACAGCTGGGTGCTGGCTGATGCTCTTCAAAGAATTTTCTTTGCGATAGCACTGCATGTTTTACCCCATCTATTGGGGAAAAAAAAAAGAAAACAAAATAAATTCCCTGGCTTAGGCTTCATTGCTTAGTCTGACTGGGCCACTCTGATTTTGAGCAATGATTTTTCCCATGGCACTTCTTACCCTTTTCCTACTACCTGCAAGAAGCCACTCTTGGACTTCAATTCTGTTCACCTGGAGATGAAAATCATCAGGTTTTTTATTACTGAGATTTAGCTGAAAGCCCACAGAAGAGTCTAGCATAAAATGTTTTCCCCGAGTACTGCACAGCAATACATACTCCGAAGAAAATCCTGGGGCAGACGAGGCTTGCGGGACCTCCGAGAGCACTGAGCCTGCAGAGCAGGCAAACAGCCCTGGCAGTGAGCTGCGGGGGCTCCTCCGGCAGCATGCCACCCCAGGAGGGAAAGCTTTCAAACCTTCGCTTGCCTTCCTCCTGTGGCTCAAATGTAAGGCTGCTCGTGAGAAAATGCCGAACTACAAACAAGTCTCCGGTCCTCAACAACTACTCAGGTGCTCAACCTATCTTAAAGAGCAAAACCAAATGCTGTCAGAAATCTCCACCAGTTGCAAAGCCTATGTGCTGCCAAACCCCGCCACCTCTGAGTAAACGTTTATTAGTGTTAGTTCAATCGACAGAAACCAAATCCTGCATTAACTAGCACCTGAGATCTTATAACCCCACCAAAACGCTATCCACTGATACACATGGGAAAGAGAGAACAGTTACAGTCTTTTACTAAGAAATTACGCATATTTCAATAGTAACACTAATTTTGGCAGTAGTTTCAGGACATCAGATCAAAGGATACCCTATTTACTCTTAGGTTTCATCTCATGCTTAGTTCTCTGGTATTTATTAAGGATTCAGATCTCATGTCACACATGTCTATAAGAGCTCTAACAAGGTCTAATGGCATTAACTCAACTAGTAAAAATGAAATATAAATTATAAAATAACTGTCTTTGAAACCAATGAACTTCAAGATAGTGTGGCCAAAATTTAGGGCTAGATTCAAGTTATGGGGAAGGATATGAAATTCTTCATATCTCTCTTCATATCTTATGATTTCTTAACAATCCTTCAAATCTCCAGGGGGAGAAGATGAAATGGAAAGACACACAGCATAAAAGTATGGCTGTACCAGTTTGGCTTCTTCTCAGGACAATAAGAAGAATCTTTGAAATCCATCTTTGAAAAACGAATACATTCATTGCTACCAATACTACCCAACAGCTTCAAATAACTCACTAGTTTTCAAAGGTTCAGATCACAGGCCTAACTATATTTTCCTGCCATCAACATTTTCAGAAGCTGACTCATGCATTCATTAAATCACCAACAAGTAGGAATTACCTTAGTGGGAATGACATATAAATGTCAAACAATCTCAATAACATCAATAGGTGCAGTCACAATTTCAAGGTATGTTTTATCTTAAACATTGCCTAATATTTATTGCATTAGACTTACCAACAGCCTCTGCATCCCTGTCTAGTGAAGAAATAATATTTTGTTTACAAAGCTTTGCTTTTGAGGAAACTTTGTCCTTGGTATCCCAGATTTTTAAAGTTATTTTGTGATCTCTTAGTTTTATTAGATATTCATTGGTGACAATGATATCAACACTATGGTCCCATGATATCCACATCTTGTCATTTTCAATCCAAGGTGTAATAGCCTATTAAAATAAAAGATTAAAATATTTACAGGAGATGACCAGTACTGAAGAACTTGCGTTCACACGCTGACCGCTATCACGACTGCTCTCAAACCGTACATTCCTTATTCCCTTCAGCTTGTGCTGGGTCTTACATGGCACAACCCCCTGCCTTGCTGCGTCAGAGCAGCACATTTTGTTGGATCCAGACAAAGTGTCTTACCAAGCCAAGGTCTGATACAAAGAGCCAAGGCGAGAACAAACAGCAATTAAGCTGTTGCTCAGCAAGAGACTGGGGAGTGAAGACTTAACAGAATACTGTAAAAACAAATGTATACCCTTTAAAAAGCTGAACTGGTATTTATAAAATTAAAGGACCGGCACTAAGCTTCACATCTATATGCTGGCAAACAGTAAGAATAAAGCACTTAAAATTGCCAATATAACACATTTCAATCAGCAGCTTTGCAAGCGCATTTTGTTTAAAAAAAATATCAAGCTGATACTCAGAAGAGCAAAGTAATCAAAGAGAGCCATTGGGAAGACTGTCACGCAAAGACAAAACCTGAGCCTGCACAGATTGCTTTAAAACCAGCTCTCTCTCATAAACAAATATTTTAATTATGTTAGCATCAACTTTTTAGACATGATTTCTTAACAACCCAAGGTTTATTCAAAACAATATACCCGATTTTTTAAGTTCCTGTATTTCAATGTACAGGATTCAGTTAGACATGAGCCTAAATACAACACGCAAAATTCTTCAAGTAACTTAAAAATCTTTTTCTCTTCAACAAAGATCAGAGACATACATTTCATTTTTTTATTGTTAATAAAATGTAGTTGCCTTCAAATTATTATTTTATCATCTTAGTACTTGAAAAATAAAAGCTATAACCCCAAGGAAACTGATATCTAAAGGAAAATAAAATACTCTTTAACCCACCAGCCTCTTACTATAAACATCACAAATTACTGCTGATCTGGACTGGCAGAGTCAAGTTCTACCCTTGGTAACTTGTTCAATATCTGCATGTGCAGATAAGGCCTAGACAGCTGATAAAGCAATATGCAACTACAGCATTATGCATCCGAAAACGTTCTCCTACCTTCCATATACAGCATTTTGGATTATGTAGTTTTATTATATATTACCTTGGAACTAGATTCTGTAAATAACTTTGCCAGCACCCCAAACACTACCAAATCCAGTTTTCTAGGTACAAGGTCATCTGGTAGAAGGAAGTACTCAATGTGATAGCAACGCTGCACTCTTGGAATAGCTCCCGATTCATCAACTTGGATTCTCTTTCCTCGAACATCAGGGGGATTGGATATCTTCTGCTTTTGTCCTAGAGAGAATATTAAAATTACTTGGAAGCATTAAATGTTATCAAAGATGATACTTTCAGGGGGAATTAATGCTCTCTGCAACAACAAAATGGTAACAGGCATTCATTCCAGCATCCCAACAGAATAATGATTGATTGAACACAGGTGAGTGGTGAACATGAAACTCTCAACCCAGTGCCCAACCCTGCGGTTCTTACACAGGTTTAACAACTGTAATGGTCCATAAAGTTCCTGGAACTACTCCCTTCATCCTCGCTTCCTGCAGCGTGACAGCCAGCGATTGCAATTCCCAAGGCATATATGTCCTGTTACCCAGAGAACTTCCACAAAGCAGAGTTACCCACAGCTCAGGGGAAGGCTGCCTGTACCTGCTCCTGCTATACCCAAACATCCCTGCGCCACAGCAGAATCACAGCTCAGCTGTTGGACAGCTGCTGCCTTCTGCTAAAATAACAATTTAAATATATATATATATATATCGCCTTTAAACAACCCAAAATCAGAAGTGGCCAAGTTGAGTATATATGCCAAAACCAACCTCTTTTTTCACTGTTAGGCAGCAGCTGATTAATAAGCACCAGCCAAGATCAGCGCCTGGAGTACCTGTGGCTACCACGGAGCCAGCAGCCAGAAAGGACCTTCAGTTGCTAGTGACAGTCACCCCACAGCAAGGGGCACCCATGCCCTGCAGCCACTTGCTGCAGCGCTTTAGCCAGGAAAATTCAAATCAACTAACATCCCTTCTAACATCATTGCCTTAAGCCATTCAAGTCTCTGCCACATGAATTTATGAAGTAATAAAAGCAGAATTCTTTGGAAGTGCGGTGTCAGGTGCTGACCTGCGGGCTGGGCAGGGATGGCTAGCGAGATGGTGAGCATGCAGGCCACAGCGTGGCCACCCACTGGGCCCACTGATATGCCTTCAGGTGGGAGCAGCCCACTGCAGCCCCCCGGCCCTGCCACTCCACAGGCGCTCCCAGAGCTGGCTCTGCTCAGGTCTGCCATCTCTCCTCTGTCATATTCCTCCATCTCCTTTTCTTCCACTGCCTTCATGTTCTTCTGCTTTTGCTTTGCCATCTTGATGTACAGACCGTGTACCGTCAAAGGCTGGGGAACAGGAAATGCTGAAATGAAAATCCCTACTAGAACCAAAGCAGGAACAAGGAAGGACAGTGTAAAGAGGTGGAAAAACTCCCATTTCAGGAACATTTTCCAAGCGCGTATGCACAAACTCAGTGGCTGGGTGCTGGGGGACAAGCAGGACAAACACCTCAGCAGGACATCCGTGCCTGCTGGTGCTGGCCCGCCACACGCTTCACCCAGTGCAGGCCTTCCCTGCCGACACGCTTACACCTTGTGCTCTTTGAAAGTGTTTCTCCACGCCTATCTCTGTTTCCAAATGGCCTGTGTACCACAGCGCAGGCAGGAGGCAGCCCCTCGGACAGCAGCCATGGAGCCACACGCAGCCCAGTGCCGTGCCACCGTGCCACCATGCCACTGTGGCCAGGAGCTGGGCACAGGGCTGGCGCGACACTCAGATGGGCCATGGCCACCACCAAGCCAGGATGGCCACCACCAAGCCGGGATGGCCACCACCAAGCCGGGATGGCCACCACCAAGCCGGGATGGCCACCACCAAGCCGGGATGGCCACCCCTGCCCAGCACCGAGCACACCAGGGCCATCGGGCTGCAGCTCCTGCAACAGCCGGCCACGTTACCTCTGCACTTCTATGAAGCATTTGAATCTGAAAATTTAGTAAGTATTGCCACATAAACATAGAATTTAACAATGACAAAAATGCAATCGCATTCTCTTTCAAACATTGGCAATATATTGTGAACATTTTTCCACTGTATAAATTTGTTGCCTTGAGTACAGATGATATTTATTGTGGAGTGGGCAAAGGAGCAAGACAAGGATTGTCTACAGCCAGTAGTATGTAATTAAATATGTATGTGCCTAACGAATCAAGAAAATGTTCACTTTCCAGTAGTACGAAGAGCATGTCCATTCAAATGACTCAGCAGAAATAAGAACAAACCAGACAAAACCAAATAGAGATATGTGTTTTGGAGACAGCACCACAGGATTATGTACACACCGAACCACTGAGCCGTAACCAGTAGTGCGGGCTCAGGCACTTCAGTTACTCACCAGCTCCCTTTTCAGAGACTCAGATTCCCTAAATTGTAACTAACATTCTGTATACACACAACTTACCTATCAACTTCCCTAGCAGCAAAACCATTACAGGATTAGTTCAACAATTACACACCAAACAAATATTTTTGTCTTCTTGCACAAACCACACAACCTATTTTTCATGAGAACAGCTCAGTATTTAAGACCACTTCAGTCCATTTAGTTTGACAATATTTCACATAAGGGGGGTGAAAAGGGGTGGGGCGATTCATTGCACAGATTTTGGTTCTCTTTGTTTTCTCACATGATTATGTCTCACAACCCATCATCAGGAACTCAAGCTGACATGCCAACTGTCTGCAAAAAAAGCAGCTGAGTGCAAATTAAAATGCCAGTGGAATAGAACACGATTGTCACAAAACCCTTTCCTGATGAATAAAAGCTTCAACACTGCAGGGTGTGTTCCATGAACACACAGGTTCCCATGTGCCGTTCCCACCTCTGCCGCTGCCTTCACCGACGGGGGTTGGTTGCTAACTCTCTTTCAGACAAACACAGTGAGAGCACCTGTATTTTTCATACGAAATGGAAAAGCACATGAAAGCCCACAAGGATCCAATTATTACAATGACTCAACGGCTTGGTGCTCCTTTCACACCCACGCTAGATCAAGACCCAGACGCCAGCCTTCTGCTCCAGCCCCCAGATCACTCGTGTGGTAGAAACACCTGCAGGGGACCTGACAAACGGGGGCTGCATCCCAACGGCAACGCTCCCAGTGCAAGCACAGACATGAGGAAAGCAGCAGGAGCGAGACCCAGCTAACCGCCAGGACTGCACCTTAGGCAGAGCACGGGGGCACTTCCCACTCCTTCTGCTGAAGCGGTGAAAGGAGTTCAAGATTGATGAGCTCGACGGGAAAGACAGTCTTAAGATCTACTCTGGTATGAAGAGCCCCGGCAGGCCGTGACCAGGCACGTGCTCCCTGCTTGCTGGCAGAGCTCAAACCATCAGGCCAGAAACTCACACTCACAACTCCTTTGGGCAAAGGCTCGGGGCTGCAAATCCTCAGCCAAGCAGATAAAACCTCAGGATTACAAGGAGTAGGGGACACCCGGGTTCTTTGTGCTGTCTAACTACACAGCACTCTGTCCAGCACGCCTGCTGGGGGGACTGTATGCTAAGGTGTCCCACTCACTCATAAGGAAGCTGATTCTGATTTTCCAGGGGTTTCAGGTTCTAGATGTCACAGGAACGGCCAGACTGACACAAAATGGGTCTCAACACCAAGGCTGAGGCTTCCATCACCCTCCTTGCATCTGCTCCTTAGAGTCACTGTACCTCCATTCCCTTATGTCTACACACAGACTTAGTAATCTCTGATATTTACGAATATCCAGGAGAAAAAGTGCTCTGTAAAGGCTAAATCTAAATAATACACACCTATCCAGAGAATCTACAGTTTAATTTACAGTAGAAATTAAGACAGTGTTCTAGAAAGAAAATACTTTTATGTGGTAATTTAGATAGACACTCTTAACAGGAGTCAAAACCTTGTGGCAGAGGCTCAGATCACGCCTGCTCCCTACAGCCCGCACAGCAGCTAGAGGAACGGAAAGCCACCAGGAATATTGACTGAGGCACCGCCAGCCAAATTCTGCTCTCACTTATCCTATTGTGAATTTCCAATTTCCCCCCTCCGTTTACTCCAAAATCTGTTCATAAACCAGAAACATTTACCCCATGAACACCACTAAATAAAAGTTGAAAGCAGTAGATTTCTCTTTTGTTATTACTATAGAAGAGTCTTAAAACTATTCCAGATGCTGAATAGCTATGAAATGTCAAATACAACACCTGGTTATTTAGAGAGTTGCAGCTGTTTCCTCTGCAGACTACATAACACATCGTTTCTTCCCTTTAAATCGTTTATGCCAAGAGAAAGGCCACAATCTAATTAGCAATACTATTCAGGATAAAAACCCAGTTGCAGTTAGGTAAGGTCTTTTGTTATTCCCAGTGGTTTCCCAGCAGCATCAAGAGAGGCTGCCAGTTCTTGTCCAGTTTTAACGTAGCTGTTTTCCTTATGTTCAGAAGTTTACTAAGGTTGCCTACATCAGTGAGTGAAACTCTTCCCTGTATCCACCCAAGACACTCTTCACGTCGCTAAACACACAGAACATCTTTTGCACAGTTTATTAGAATTACCTACACGCTCACTGGATGCCTACATCTAAAATCCTGTTTGTATAAGTATTCAGTGAAAACATGCTGCAGGCAGGAGCAGAATGACATGATAGATGGGGGGGATGCTCAATCACACTGAGACAAAGAAGGAAAACTGTAACACAGAGCTGTCCCAATACACTGGACCTAACAAACAAAAAGACAACGCCCAACATTTCTGGAGTTACAAGTAACTTCAAGAACATGCCAAGAACAATGCTGCACCACTAACATTATTTTAATTCATCTCTGAAGTTCCTTATGAAAGCAACTCTTTTAGAAAAAACAGTTTTAAAAGGATCAGTAGTATCACAGCATGACTTTGTTGGAAAGGGGTTTTTCAGTCCTTAGCACTACATTTTCACTTTTCTCCTTGATAGCAGAAAGTCTGGAAGGAATAACTTTTTTTTCTTTTTTTTTTTTTACTGTAATGAAGTGATCTTTCTGGCAAGATGAGCATCTTCCACAGTCCTGCAGTCCTGGCTGCCTCTGTGTACTAAACAACAACCCACCGCACAAATGAGACCAGACTACCGATATCCTGGAATGTCAGACAAACACAAACTGTGCTGATCCTTTGTCCTGCAACATATATGAACCCTGAAATAAAATCTAATTAACTTGAGCTCAAGCTGTTTTTTTCTATAGTTAACATGTCTTAACTAATCCCATGGCTACCTAATATAATTTAATACATTATTCCACCAATGACGTTGGCAAAATACCTTGAGTTTGATTGTGGCACCTTTTAACATCTTAAGATAAAAATATCCAGTTAAGTAATTTCAAAAGCAGTATTTTAATATACTTCTAATTTCCAACTATTACCACAGCACTTTAGAAAGAGCCACTCTGTTCAGATCCTGCTTTCACATCAGCTCTTTCTACAGCTGGGACTCCTTCAAGATACTTTCACGCTGCCACTGTGTGCACTGAATGCACTACCAGAACTGGGAACAAGTTAGCAAAGAAAAATTCCTTGAATACTTAACTAAAATGCTGCCATCTCCCTGAGTAGGTTTAGAGAGTAAGTCAAGGACCTGGCAAACCTTGTCTGCATAAAGAGTAAAATCTTAGTCTTGCTGTAGTTGGGAGTAAATACGGGAGGCATAATTACACTGTGACACGCTTTTCTGTACCTCTGATACCAGGAGGACCACACTGGAAAAAAACAAAAAGGGTTAACAGTGGAGCAACCCGTTTCAGTTTTAAAGAAAAGCAGGCTGCAAAAGGGAAGTTTACTTCTACCAAATGCAACCTCTTTGTCACAGAGAGGCTGAAGTGACATTAAAGTTTTCCCTAGTCCAACTGTTTTCACAGTTGTCTAGTGTTTAAGAGTCTTGGGCCAGGTGGCTGGGTTTTAAGAAAACATGATGCAAAACCCAACTGCCCAACAGTTGGAGCTTCTCCTGAAGAATCAAACAAAATTCAGCAACCAAAGGCTATTTTGCTAGAATCAAGTATCAGCTTTCTTTCAAAGATGAGACTCTGGTGAATGTGAATTGACATCATTCTGATATTCTCATTTCCCCGTCACACGGATAACAGAGAAAGCCAAAGATTTGTTATGTCATTGATGTCCTTCGTCCTTTTAAACCAGAAGCCCAACAGATGGGCAATGAGGAATTTGACAAGAGGCCCTAATGCCCCCCAGTACTGCTAACGATGCCTCTCTTCCAGCCAGAGACACCACCAAGAAACCCAACTGGGAACCGTAGGTGCTAAAGTACAATTTACACTGACAGGTTTATAGCCTGGTAATGATTCTGGCAGCCTTTAAATCAATTATTTCCACTTGATAAATATTTTTACAATTGAAACTAGCCAGACCAAAACACATTTGGATTGTTGCATTGTCTAACTCCAGGGCCTCTGTAGTTGGTGTCTGGGGTCAGTTGGTTTGATGCATGTGGATAACAGATACGGATTTTCATAGTATCTGCTAAAACCATTCAAGGTTTATGTTACTGCCTTTCTGGTCTTTCTCTGGTGCTGCATGACAGGGACATTTTGACCCTAAGTCAATTTCTTGCATTAATAATGCTATCAGACTAAGAAAAGCTAAAGTTTTATAGGTGTATACAGCTATGAGGGCAAATAAGGAATATATATGCATCCACTCCATCCAGTCACGCCTCAAGTCAATCAAAACCAAAAGTTACAAGTTATGTATCACTTCAAACAAGAGGAAAACGGGAGAATCACTCTTCAAAGGTACAAGAATACATCAGAAAAACCCACTCAAAAAGCCCTGAGGTAAGTCCATGAGACGGACAGATTTCTAAGGACCGCACGGGTACCAAACGCTACTGTTTCGGGTACCAGCCACACAGCAGATCGCTGGTGGGTAACGCTCAGCCCTTGGGAACAGGGAAGGCTGATCCTGTGGAGCATCGAGCACCCTGGGGGAACTACAGCTTGTAGTGTAAAACCCAAGGGAGATGTTCAGCCAGCCAGCCTTGCACGCTGCCACCTACCACAGAACAATCAGAAATCTGATTTTTGCTAGAGGAAGGTCAACAGTCTTCCAGAGGATGCTTTTTCTTGATGTGCAGCACACAGAAGCCAGTCGCCGGTCCCACGCAACTGTGGTGCTCAGCAGCACCCTGAGCCCACCTGCAGCCCTTACCGTGCCCCGAACGCC